>VZTB01004097.1:90468-224791 GCA_013397245.1 Thryothorus ludovicianus | reverse complement strand
TGGCTGTAGCTCGGCTCAGTTGCTGTCGGTTCCTCTGGTGGAGAGGCCAGGCCCAGGCCAGGCCCGGTGGCCAAGGGCTGAGCTCCTGGTGCCCTTTTGGGTGTTTAGTCCAGAGCAGGGAAAAAAAAGTTCAAGAAAAGGACAAAAACGCAGTTCGGAGAACTTCTCTGCCTCGGCTAGCAAAAAAACTACCAAAAAGCAAAGGAGAGCTCTCTTGTGCTGTCCACACCCTGCTAAAAGCACAGGCTGTGTGAGTCCGAAAAAACTGCCGACCCTTATCTTTATGTTTTGAAAACAACTGCCTCAGGAATTCCAGTGTGTCTTCTTCACTCTCAGATCCAATTTTTAAAGGTACAACACTTATTTCTGAGCGAAACAGATGAATGGGGATACAATTTAGCATCAACCTAGGACATTAGATTATCCCAAGTCAGTAAGGCTGATTTTCTGCCTTCTTTCTTTTTTCTTTTAAATCTGTCTGTTGCACTTTCTGTATTAGAGATCTCTACCTTTGGAAGAAAAACAGCATACAATGAGTTTTTGAAGCTGAGGAATGCTGATGCAGTATCTCAGCATATTATAAAAAACTGCTGATATCAGAGTCACAGTGAGAATAATACATTCAGAATCTTTACCTTTTAATAGAAGGAGATAGGGTGTTGTTAGTTTTGAAGGCACAAAATAAATTTTCTATTACATGTATTAGGCAATTGACAACATGGTACAATACTCAACATGATTTTTGAATACTTTCAAATACTTTACTTTAGAATACTAAAGTCTATATTTCAATATATTTCAGTAATCTGTGTACGTATTTGGTTTATTGGTCTGGATTTCTGATTTTTTCTTGTGTGTACTTGGGAATAGAATCTCATATTTGACACTTCTTAGAGGCCCAGTTAGAATAAATGAATCAAGTAAAAATGAATGTTGTCAAATATTCCTCACAGGACTTGCACCATCATAATTGTGATCTTACTTGTAATTATACTCATGTAAATGTGCTCAATTACCCAATAAATTTTTTTTCTTCCCAGTCACCTTTGCTGGGAACCTGCAGGCTAAAAATCTTGGGTTCATATTGGATTTCTGCCACCTTCTATTTTCCTGCTTGCAGTAAATGTTCTTTAGACTGCAGCAAGCTTTCAGCAATTCAGATTGTGCTCTCAGTGAAAAACTACAGGAGTTCACCCACAGTGACTGAACTTTTAGTCATGACCAGGGTTAAAATCCAGCCTGTGGATGATGTGGAAGATGGGTGACCTCCTTTCCCCTCCCCATATCAGAAGGTAAGCATCCATTCCATGTTTGCTCTTCAGAACTCACAGAAATAAGCACCAGTAGAAACTCTGCCATCAAATAAGGAAAAAAAATTAACAGCATCCTGTATACAAAAGAAGGAATATAGTGAGAAAATATCTTTTTGTAGCAATTTTTGCAATAAAGCGGTGTACGCAGATAAGTGATATTCCTGAAGCTCTTCTTTATCCGCTGTGTGGCTGTAGAGAATTACAATTCAAGGAGTGATAAAATAGAAATTTCCTCACACTTACTCATTAATGCACTTCAACTCAGCTTTGAAACGGTTGAATTGATTCCTACTACAGAATTCAAATAAATGTTCAGGAGTTCTCCTGAGGTATTCAACCACATCACTATGTAGCATAGAAACGTGTAACCAGAAATGGCCTCAAAAGCACATTTTGCCTCCAAGCAAATCTCTTTAGAACTATAGGCAATTGACTTTTGTTTCCCTTTCAATTTTTATGTAGCTAAACTGCTTATGAGTATTTGCTCTTCCCATTTAACTGTTTGAATATTGGCTCTGTCCATTGTTTGCATCAAAAAAAAGAAACAAAATGTGCTCTCTTTTATGCACATGAAGTTTCCTCCTTCAGCTCCTTTGACCTGAGCTAAAATTTGTTTCCTCATCATTACTTTGCCTTTTTTTATAAGTGACATTTCCTTCTCCTAGATATTTAAAAAGAAATGTGTTTTAAAGGGATTTTTCTTCATTAAATGACTACCAAAGAGGATGCTTTGACATGGTGAAGTGAAATGTTAATTTAATTTAATTTTTAATATCAGTTCAATCAGCTTTTCTGCCTAAATTAAATAATAAATCCATTTTATAAACATGATTAGTGTGATTGTTCTAAATTTTTTTGTAAAGGGCATTTAACATTTGTTTAAAAAAATCTTCATACATAAATAGATATTTCTTAAGACATAACTTGGGGGACTTTACATTATAAGAGCTTCAGAAAAAGGATTTTATTTTTATAATGCATCATTTGCCTCTATGATGCCATTAAAGCAATTAATAATAATTTAAAAATCTGTAAGAAATAAGAAAAAATGTGTTCTTCTTTTCTGAATATCAAAATATATTTAGCCTCCAGATATACTCAAGAAAATGATAACTTATCAAGGGCAACTAATGTTATTAATCAAAGTGACATTTGAATAAATGGCTTTGACTTTGTACACAAGGACAATATAGATGATCTGCAGATATCAATTGTTTATCACACTGCAGCATTTTGTTTAATGCCACTACTCTGCCACTGATTCACTGGATGCAAACTCCTTATCATTTCAAGGCTTATTCTAGTGGCAAAATATGAAATGAGAGCCTTATGAATATGCAGTCTTCCCCCATGGCACTAACTGAGGTCTATTTATGGCTGTGATTTATGAGGCTTATGAGCACAGCTAGAATTTTAGTTCAACATTAACATTCCTTGTATGTATGACATGACAGTTTATAGTTCACAGAATCTCTGCATTACATTTACTGGCAAATATAAATGATGGGTTGTTTTTTTTTATCTATTCATTTAAGATAAAATCATCTCTCTAAACCCGGAAGCTTAGTTCTCATATGTAATTGGGTAAAGGGGAAGGAGAAGAGATCATGGGGAGAGAACTCACCGAAACCTATGCCTGGGAGACATACAAAATCTCCTGATTCCCAGGGCAAATCAAAGAGTAGGTTCCTTGTCCAGCTGCAATGTTCCCTACTATTAGGAAGGAGTCAAAATACAATAACTAAATCCAGATAAAATTGTTATTTCTGTGCCTTATTCTTGGTACACCTCTCTGGCCCTCTCCTTGGTCCAACTTTAGCACACATAAGCAGGTTTTCATCTTGGCTGCAGTGACAACTTCTATGAATATCTGTGTCACCACATCACGTGGACCTCCTAGGACTGGATGACTACCACAGCCAACAGCAGAGTCAGTGTTTGCCCACAGCCAAGGGGGAAGAAAATGGGATAGAGGGTAAGAAAAAGGGCAGGAAACACTGAGCTGCAGCTTTGGGAGTGCCTGCACCAAAAAAGCAGAGAACTTTGATGTCCAATTGGACAAGGAAGCAGAAGAAACAGGCACAGAAGGAAGAAGGAGCCTGTAATTAAAAAGCTTTTGGGTGTACTGGGGTGATCGAGAGAAAAGGGATTTTATGAAAGGAAAAGTGTTAATCAACAATAATCATAGGAGAAGGAGAATAAGGCAGGCTTTCACATATGTAAAGACTGGAGTTTGATACCTTAACAGGAGTGCATTAAGAACTCAGTTTAGCCTTTTAGGATGCAGCTTTCAATTCTTCAATGCAGACAAGCATTTTCTACAGCTAGGAATAAGATTTAAGCAGGGAATAGAGAAGTTTCTGGGTCATTTGGAGATCTCAGGTGGCAGGTTTGGTTATCCCTCTCCTGTTCTGGTGTAAGTTTATTAAAAATATACCTTTAGGAGAAAAGATTATTATTTTTTCCTAGGTCACATTTGTAGAGCCACTGTTATTATTTTTAAACTTAAATGTAATTTTACATTGATATTTTTGGAGAATTTTCTTCTCTTCATTAATATTGACATGCCTCACTTTCTAAGAAACAGCTTTGGAGTTTGTCTTTCAGAATTGCTCCTTTTCAAAATTTTACTCCAGAGACCTCAGGCACTAAACTGTCCGCTTTTCCTACTTCCCTCTCAAGACACATTGTCTAGCTTACAGACTTTATTTTATTTTATTTACTTTTTTTTACTAAACATTAGTGGCAAATGGCTTTTTGACTGTAACATCTGAAGCAGACCTTCCATGACCCTTTCTAAACCCATCATTACTGCAAGGCTGTTTGCAAGACCCAGTAGCTTGGATTGGATACAGATAAATTTCAATTATTTCTGGGCCCCTGCCTTTGCTATTTCTCATCATCACAACAGAGACCTACAGAATAACCCAACTGTGCAAGCTGGACAGGAGGTACTATGCATTTCTGCATGCCTGAGTAGAATGATCTTGGAAATCATATGCCCTGGGGGATATCCAGTATATCCCAGCCATAGAGAGGTCTAAATGCAAGCTACTTGATGCCTTACAAAAAGACCTAGAGGCTGTATCTAATCCACGTAATTTAAGGACTCACTGCACCTCACAAAAGCCAGAAGCAGAAGCCAAAATGTTCATGAACCTAACTCCTCACGTGGTTCTCTTAAAAGCGTTAAGAGGGATTTAAAATGAAGCACTAACCAGGTGACCAAGTGAGCTCTTCATAGACTTGTAGCATCACAGCTGTCTGTTTATAACCTCAGTAAGTAGTTATATCTCAGAGGAATAAAATTGTGACTGTCCAGTTGAAATAGTCTGTCCTCTGTAAATAGAAGCAGAGGTAGAATCTCTGGATTTTTTTATACAGTGACTGTCAATGACTTCAATAATTTGGGGCATCCAGACTGACTTCAGAAACTTCACTAAGCCACAGGTCTTTTCATCATGAACTCCTGACCTGCGATGGATTTTTTTGGGCTTCACTCATGCCACCCCAAAGATGCTTGAGGTTTTGCAAAATTCAACTTTTCAGGGTGGGCGAAGTTAAGAGGCATGAACTAAAGGAAACTTCAGAAGAAGTTTGAATGGAAAATTCATGCTTATCTCTGGAAAAATATAGTCATATTCCTACACTTACATTGATGTGTAACTAATAATATTTTATTCTTAAGGAATCATTACTCACATTAGAAAATTAATAGGAAGTCTAGGCTGAAAGAGTAATTTTGAAAATAAAACTGTATTGAGTGGTTAAGAAATCATTGGTCATTGATTTCATGCTTGTATAACTGTAAAAACAGAAGCAATTTTATTGAACATAATTTTATGAGTGTGCACAGCAGAAATAAGCCTCCTGCTTAGTCTTAATGACTCATTACAAGTAAATAACAATTACAGAGAGTGTTAAATGTTGGTTCAAAGAAGAAGAGATGAGAGCCTCTAATTGTGTCACTTTCCTGGCCTTTATCCCTAAAATATCAACTTCTTCCTCACTTATAGCCATGATGCTAAGCTTTTTGTGGATTCATGCCACTGGAAGTCATGAATAGAGCCAGCAGATGATTTGCTCCTAACTCATATTTGTAATGCACATAAAATAATGTTGTTCTTTCTAAAACACGTCACATTCATATTTTTTTCTATACTACACTTCTTTAAAAAGACTTTTCTTTGGTGTTTAAATATAAAGGTCCATGCACAGAGATCTCTTAAACACAGAATTTTCTATTCTTAGAAAATTAAAACCCCACAATCACAAATTGTACCTTATGATTGTATTGCTCTGATCCCATCTGTTCAGTGAAAGAGACAGGAATCTGACCTTCAATTCATTCTCTCTCTTTTTTTCTATTTCTCTTTCTTTTTTTCCTCCTTCCTTGGTTTAGTTTGTGCCCACGGGAGTCCTTGTTGAGAGCTGTCATCTGGTACTACCCCTGCTGACGCTGAAATCTTCAAATATAATCAGATAATGAGAGAAAGTGACACAAGGAGGAGAGACGTTAACTTAGGGATTTCTTTGCAGTGTTTGAGGAGACAAGAGAGTGTCTATGGAGGACTATAAGGAAAGCCTGAGTATTGTGATGCCCTGGTGGTCCCTTCTTTGCTGCTTTGGTCCTAGCACGGTGGCCCAAGTGAGTCAGCTCCTGGAGGCGTAGCCATAATACTCACAGGCATAACCAGGAAGCAATACTCATTAAAAATAGACATTCCTTAATTAAGAGTGTTCAGAGTAATTGGTAAGGATAGTTTTAGGTAAAAGGAAAAAGAAAACAAATATAGCAATGTAAGTTCATAATATGAATAGAGGTCTGCCACATACTCTATTGTCAGCCAGACGAGTTAATATTCAAACAGGAGGACACAAGGGCAGAACTATTCCAGAGGCAAATTTTTTCCTTAAGGAGATAATAAAAATGTACCTTTTCAATGACTACCATTAAATAAGCAATCATCTGGGATACTGCTACATTGCAGAAGAGACCTGCCCCATGCAACTAGCAGTTCTTGAAAGATGTAGTAATTTGTGACTAGCAAAAGGGACCAAAGGTTCAGAAGCACATCTGAGAATTTGTATAGCTTTCAGGCTAATAGCTAAATGCTTTGGACAAGTGTACAGGAAGACAATGTGCCAAGTCAAATCCTGAAAGTCAATCATAGCAGTCGTCATCTGCCATACACAAAAAGGAAGGCAAGAAGTTAATATACCAAAAAATACTGCAAAGAAGCAGAAAAGTATATAAAAAGGGCAGATGTGCAGATATGGTGGTAAAATCCTGATGAAAGAACAAAATTAGATATTGCTCTACCTCAGTGCACAACCAGTAGTGGTAAATACGTATTTGTATCTTCTGCATCACTTCTGCCTTGAAATAAGGCATCCTGAACTGCTAACCATAACTGCGATAAGAGATATTAAACACAAATTAAAACAATCATAATGTAATCTGTCAGAGAAACAAATAGGAACTGAAGAATGACACAGTGCATGGAGGATATTAATGCAGCACAAAATGGCAAGAAATTATTTTATTTGGAAAGCTCAGAGAGGCACCAGATGCAGAGACACAGTAGCACAGGAATAGGTAGTGGCATGCCAAACAGACAGCAGGACACTGGTGAATGCACCAGCTACAGAGAGTTCTGGCACTGTGGAAAAGGAAAAAAAACCCAAACCAAAACAACAAAAACTAAATCCCAGACAAATTTAAATTACATAAACAAAAGAAAATTGGGAAAATATGAATTGCAAGTGCATAATCAAGCAAATGTATCTAGGCTTAAACTTCAGAAGTGCCGTAGCCCTCAGTTAAATTACCAGTGAACACATGAATCAAATAACACTGGGAATGTGACAAGAAAATTTCTATGAATAGGCACAAGAGCTAAATTAATTTCTTTAAAAAGGCAAATAATGACAACATGCCTTCAACAGCATTGTTAGCCTGTGGAGTCCTGCAGTCCCTGTCTGAGAGAGCTGCGGGTTTGTGGTGGCTCTTAGGGCACAGACTGGCAGCTCCTTCAGGTCACAGTCTGGTTGCTGTAATTGCAGGAGCCTTCAGTTACTGATTCAGGGTCTTGCTTCTTAATTATGTTTGTATAAATTCAGAAAGAAAGGGAAAGAAAGGAATCAAAGAAAGCAAGAGACATTGCTGAGGTCAGTTCCCAGAAGCTGGGTTGTAGTGCAGCAATTATTCAGATGCTTAGGTTCAAATTGTTCAAACAAAGCAGTGATTAAATGTTACTACGCAGAAAGTACTAAGAAAAATGGAAAATTACACTTCAGCACTTCAGTGCAAAAAGACTAATTTTGACAAGTTATATTGTGTGAGAAATCAAATTGCCTTGTTACAAGTTGAATATAACTGTTGTTCAGAGGAAAAAGATTTGTGAGAAAAACTATTGGTAACACCACTAAATAAAGTCATATCTATATTACAAGTCAGTGAGTGCTCTGATGGCTTTAGGAAGTGCTCATGGAGACACATGACAAAACCATTGCTTATAAGGACTACAGTGAGCCAAATCTTTCAGAAGAAATCAGGAAATTAAATCTAAAGTAAAATTAAAGGTGGAATTGTATTTAACTGCAATATCATATTCAGTACACTTGTTAATCTCCTGCTGTAACATGATTCTAAAAACCCCAAGCAACATTAGCACAATGCAGTGGACACATGTGCCTAAAAATGTGAACGAAATTCAGGAATAATACTTTTTTTCATGTGCACGCAAATATTTTGAAGCATGTAGCAGACAGAAGTGCAAGAGCTGTAGTTATCTCAGCCAAACTCTGTTAACTCTAACTGGGATGATTAAAAAAAAAATGCAAATTGAACAATATCTTTGTCTATCTTTCTCTACATAAATGCATATTCTCCATTCTGATGGTGCATATTTTCCCTCAATTTCTTTCCACAGGAAAATATCTGATTAAATCAACACAGCTTTTAAATTCCCATAACTTCACGGAAAACCTGCTGTCAAATGCATTCCTGTTGAAACAACTCTAACAGACTTGAGCGGGAGTCTGAAGAGCCGACAGTCATTGCACAGAGCAGAAACAATTTCTTGAGTATAATCTGCTGTTTAGGTTTCTGAGAACCAGGAAAACTCCAATATAAAACCACAGTGACCATTTTAGACCTAGAAATGAAACCCTTCAGGCACAGAGTGCCCAACTCCATAGTTCTGGCTTGCAAGTTTTAATTGCACCAAGTCTGTGCACATTGCTAGGAGCGAAACTCCAACAGCATTGCAACAAACAATAGGCAGCCTAACATTTAACAATATCAAACCTCTGCAGGGAGGGTTATGTTTAAAAAAATTAAAGAATCCTAAGCCACTCCCTGATGAAATAGTATTCTTGGTCTTAACCACTGTAGAATGTTGAATGTCAAAATTTTTATCTGCTTTGCAGATAAAAAACAGAGTTTTGCCTTACTACAGCTAGGTGTAACAAAAAGAGATCCTGAAAAGTCCAAATTAGTGTTTGCAAACCTGAAAAAATTACAGGGGCTTTGGTGGGGTTTTTTAGGATAAACAGTATATTTGGAATGAAACAGTGTATTAAACAAGTAAAAGCTGCATACTTATTCATACATCATGTCAGAGGACTTTTATATATCTTATAAAAATAAGTGTTTACAAGTCCCTACAGAAGACACAAATGCAGAGTAGGAAGTACACCTTTTTCTGAGAGAGATTTGCAGGATGGACAGTAACACAGCCCATCCCCAGCAACCAGCAGAGACCAGCATGGCATCACCAGATAATCTGTATAAACCAAGAGGCCTTTAATCCTTCCTGAATGACAGATTGAGAATTATGCCTGAGCAATTATGCCTTCTGCACAGAAGAACCTTGCGAAAAAGAAAATTTAATTACCAACCTAATCATGATTTAATTACTGTTAAAAAATAGAAAGAGATAGTGAGAGAAAGGGACATTTACTGCAGGTTTGTTTTTTCAGTGATAAAACTTCTGAGCATATTCTAGGTTGCTACATACATTAAAAGGTTATTAAATATGACGTTATTCATGCTAAAATTGACTGCTTCAAGCTAGATGTATTTTGCTTCCCTTCTAAAAATCATTTCAAAGTAAACTTTAGGCAATGGTGTGACCTTTGTAATATAACATTAAAAAACTAATGGTAAAGAATGATTCCAAGAAGCTGTGTGATTTGTCTGGAGAATGTTTTCTGTTGTACAAAGTGTATCAAGTCTTGCATTTCTGGATGAGGAAAGTAGAGGGAATGAGTTTTTCCTCCCATAAACACCTCACCTTTCACATCAGTTTCAGTAGGAGCATGGCAGGGCTGAGATTACAACAAGAGCTCTTCTCATGACAGCAAATATCAGTGTTGAATTCTATTCCTGATACCCATAAACAGCACTTGGTAACTTACTGGAATGGAAAAAGTGTTTCTACAAAACACTTCAGGGTCCTACTTATCTTTAATAAATTCAGGGTCAGCAAAAGGCCTTTATGAATATATGAGATGAATTCAGGCCCATGTGTCTTCTCTAAGGTACAAGCTCCATTCACAGCATCACCCTGACATGCCTCCATCACTTCCAGCCAGTGACGTGGATATATCTGCACACATCTGCATGGACAAATTACAAAGAAAATAAACCAGGGAAAGAGGCAATGCATTTTTTCACAAAATTCAAACGAATACCCTCTTTGCTTCTTGCTGTACAGTAGCATTGGTAATAAACCAAGAGAGCCTGTTACTAGACATTAATTTCTTTCTACAGGGCATTGTAGACTGGCTGCTTCAGCCTCTTACAGTCTGTCTTGCATTTCTAAGCAATTCCAAAGGCACAGGCTAGCCCTGGGGATCTGTCCTAGCTCATGGCAACTCTGAACATCAGCACAGCTCTCCTGCACAGCCTGATACAGAATACAGTGTGGTGCTCAGTGTAAGAGCATGCAGAAATAACACACAGGCAAGCAGAAAAGGGATGCAAGGACAAGCTATTTATGCTACTGGATGGAAGCCTCAGGTGCATTGCCTGCCTTGTTCCTTTTTTCTGTAAATGTGGAAGATTTGGTTGGAAAGGTCTTGAATTGGCGAAGTCTAAAGGACAGGAGCTGCATCTTTATTAATGGATTTGTGTTGTACCATTCCACCTACTCTGAAAAACACATTGCAGCCAAAATAATGCTGCTCATTGTTTTATGTCATGTTTATCCACAAGATAAACAGGCAAGAAATCAGGACAGATTTTGTTTTAATGCAGAACGAAGTACCAACTCTGATTCAAATCAAGGAGAATATTTACTTTAACTCACAGAGTTAAAGTTAAAAATATTATTTTGTTTTGTGTTCTCACATATGGAAAATTCAGTAATGTGCTTTGTAGCAGTAGCAAAAAACTTTAAATATTGTTTCTCTATGTGCATATATTTATAAAAATTCTGTAATTGCTATGTAAAGTTCTGTAAACTTTTCAACATCACATCAACCTATTTCCTTCCCAGGCCCAGATAAAAAATATTGCCCCATATATTAAAAAAAAAAAAAAAAGTAATACAGAAAAAAGGTTTTAACTAAACTAAACTACATTTAATATTAAAGGAAAGAAAGACACAGTAAAAAGAGAGTAGGAAAGAACATTTTCTCTGTGCTAACTATCTCTGCCAGATAGTAGCTACTGCTGCAGTTGTTTCTTGAACTACATATTTTAATGATTTTCCCTGTCTCAAGACTTGCTGAAATTCAGTGCTCATTTTATAAAAGTTTTCGGTTTATTTGAACTGTCAGATTTTCATGTATATTCTGGCAAGGATCAATAATTACCATCCTCTTTTCCACATGAAAGATCTAAAGCAAGTAGGCTGTTCTTCACAGCTCAGGATGCAGCATGATGCAGTAATAAAACCTGCCATATTAACACAAGTACAATAGAAAGAAAAATATGAAATAAAATATTGTACTGAAAATCTGGAACAATTCCTGTGGGTTTCTAAAAGTGTACATGGTACTTGCAGAAAAAGTGAGCAGCAGTGTGAAAAAACATGAAGAAACAAAAGATGTTAAAGCCTGAGTCACAGTGAAAGTTACTTTCTTTGTGTTTTACTTTTTCTTTGTAGAAGAAAAAAATACACATTATATCCTTCTATGTTCTTAAAAATAGAACAGAATGTTCTTTTGCAAGGCATATGTGGCAGTATTCTTCTCTGTTGGGTGTCTAGATTTAACTGAGTATCAGACATGCTTCCCAGACTGCTTATTATACAGATTTGTCCTTTCAAAGTGGGAAGAAAGTCAAAATAACAGTATCAATCCTCAACCTTAGTGAAAAATGACATTCCAGGAAACTGTGCTGCATGCTAGGTAGCCCATTTGTCTGGAGATGAGTGAAGTGGGCTGATGATCTTCAGGAAAATAAGTCCTCCAAAGGTCACCCTTGGAGAGGGTTTAACCACTGGCCTAAAGGCAGGATGAAGCAGCAAATGGACCTTGCATCCTGGGATGTGGTCAGGACCTTGGAATTTGGTCCCTATGCCTCAGCTTCATTAGCCACATTTCTCTGTTTTTGTTTCCTGCTTCATTCTTTGTCTTTAAACATTATAGATGTTAGGTAGGATGTGTCCTGCATACTACTGATGGTCATGACTAAAATATAAAGCTGTGCATGTGAGTGCAGGGGCTGGGGAGTAAAGCAGAGGGCCTGTGGAAAGAGATGTGTTTTCACTCACTCTGTACTCCTCCTTCTGGTGATGTGACAGGTCTGACAGATTCCTCAGAGCACAGGAAGCTTCACTGCCCATTAGCCATTAGATAATTATCCAACTGGACCTGAACTAATTCTGAATGGAGCCCATGTGCGGTCTTTGCCCATGACGTGACTGAGCTCCAACCAGGATACACCAAAAGTGAGTTGATTGCAGTTAATTTAAGTGTTTTCTTGCACCACCCCGGGTTTCTGCAGATTCCATCATCAAACACGTGTGAGCTGCCAAATCAACTGGAACAGACCCAGCTGAGGTGAAAAGGGCCAAGGTCCTCTGAAGAATAATTAAATAATAACACTGTAGATTTCCCCAATGTACTGAATAGGATTTCTATGACCTAAGTTGAAGTCTCAAAGATTCACTGGATTGTCACACATTTGGTCAGTCACCTGTCTATGGACACTTGGGGTTTATGTAGTAATGGACAGGAACAACCCCCTTATACTTGTTGGTAATGGCCCACTAATTTCTAGGTTCAGAGAGGCACCTCCATTGACAACTGTGAAACTGGAGTCATTTGTTTTTCCTACCTGAACCAGAATAAAACTACTGACAAGAAGCAACCTGCTCAGTTTTCTAATAAAGATATATAGAGATCCCATTTGTGCATTTTTGTAATGTTTAATAAGATGAGGTTTTTTTTGATTTCAGCATCTTAAAAGGGTACCCAGATCAAAAATCCACTTTGTAGCTTGTGAGTTCATTAGCATCACTGATAACAGAAGAATTCTCTTCTTAAATTCACTGTGAACCTACTTAATTTTTTTCTGTCTTGCATTTATTCAAAGCACAGTTTGTTTGAAGCAGAATCAGTCATAATCAATCCAGTTATGTTTTTTAATGAATTTGTCCATGTGGTCCTTACACATCCAGAAGCCTGCCCTCACTAGCAGTGTTTTACTTTTCTAAAATGGTAAACAAATAGCTTTAACAGATTTTATACAAGGAGGATCTTTTCATCTTCCCACACATCAGCCACACTTCCAGGAGAGACAAATTTAATCTGTAAATTAAATCAGAGTTGGTGCTGTGCATCCTTCCCAGAAATGCCATCAGACAGAGTGGTACTTCCAGGAATGTTCTTGCAAAAGCATGGCTACAACCCAGCTGTTTGGTAAAGGCACAGGTCTAGACTCAGACTCTGCTCTAATCAAGGGAAAACTCTCAGCACAGTGGAGCCTTGCTGAGCATCCAGCACTCAGGAAACACGTCTGCCAGCTTCCAGTGCTCTAAGAGTTCCTGTTCCATCCTCTAGCCCTGCCTACATCCAGCTACAAATCCCTATCATGCTCTCTCCCCAAAACCCAAAATTCTGCTTCCTCTAGGTCTTGGGGTGGCTTGGAAGGAAGGGAGAAGCTTTTTATCTAGTTCCTGTTGCATCTACACAAAGCCAACAATGGATTTGGTATAAGCCAACATGTTCAGGGATTGGGAGAAGGCTGTGTGGCTCTGAGGCTCATCTAATATATGTGAGAGCCAGTGGTAGTGGAGGAGATGGGAATCTAAGCTGCTCACAGCATGTCTGATTTGACTTGATAGACATTTCAGATATTTCTGTCATATCTATTTGCCAATTTTGTTTCCGATGGTTTTTAAATCTCATGAGGGAAAAAGGACAATCCATGAAAAAACCTACTAAATCTGGACATCAGTGTCTAAGGAGAGATTTCCCTCCGAACTTTTCTTTAATAGAAAACTGTATAGGTTATAACTGCTCATCAGTAAACATGCCTCTATTGCCCTATAACATACAGTTGTATATTCTATAAGTTTATCATACATTAAAAAATTTGATTTTACAAAAGATTTTGGCAATCACCTGCATGCAGTTACTCAGGCTACAGAAAGTGCTGTAGCAAGTTCCGTGGCACTTAATTCTGTTTTGCCTGAAAATATCCCTTTTACATCACTACAAAAGAAAAGTAAATATTCAGGAACATGCTATATAAATGTGTATATGGTGTGAAAATTCACTTACAGCTGCATCCTAACTTGCATGCTTGTGGAAAGGAATGAAAATTAGTTTATTTAAATGGTGGATGAAATATTCATCAAAATATTTCAGTAATTTTCACATTTCAGTTATTGATACTAATGGAGAAATTTACTCTGGAGTGAATCCCATGCAGGATAATCAACTTGAACCGATCTGGAAAAAACAAGATATTCCTCCACTCCTCTGATTGTGAATCTATCTGCTCTTTTCCTAGATGAAATAAATTAACAACTGAAGTGTGTGCAGCCTATGTAGGTCACAGAGTTGATGTACAACCTACTGCAGCCTCCTGCAAGGATTCATTTTTTACTACTGAGCAGCTGTGACAATCCCTCTGCACTGGAGTCGTGTCTCCAGAACGCAACGTTAAAAGTCCTGCTGTCTGCTTCTTTCCAACAGGAGCCAAAATCAGATTAACAGGTGTCTGTCATGTCCCTGAGATGTGACTCTGTGTTCCAAGATGCTGTTTCAGAGTCCAGCTGCAGCATTTGTTTCATATATGCTGGGGTGCAACAAAACGTGCTGTCAACAAAACGTGCTGTCATTCTCATTTCTCCAGCAGTGTGGGTGTAAATAATGTGCTCACATTAGTGAAGCTCAGGGGATCTCCATGGAAACATTTAATCGTTGACATTTAAGCTCCCTGTGCTGATAAAGGAAGCAGCTGACTCCTGACCTATTACTAATGGTTTATCAAGGTAGGAAGCAAAATTTTTTTTCCTTGACCTGGCTAGAAATTATACAGTGACAGCAAATGCAACAGTATCCTTCCTCTTTTTCCTCTTTCATCTCCTAGACATAATTTGCTGTTCTATAACTGGATTTTTCTTGACCTTTTCTTGTTTGTATCCCATTGTGGCAATGTGGGATAGATTGCCCTGACTAAGGAAATGCCAACCTCCCAACCCACTTGTTAAAGTAGCATAGGTAACTTGTTTCAGATTGTAAAAAATATTTAATTCAGGAAGACTCTCAGATCATGCAAAGGAAAACAGAAGACCCCTCTAGAAAGTTACATTAAAGTGACATTGCATTTCCCACATCATCTGAAGCATTCACACACTCTCCCTCTGATCAATTCAAATAACAACCCGACTTCCAACTGGCCCATGCAAGGAACAGTTGGAATCGGCTTTCTCTAGGAGCTGCTGAATGTTCACTTCATGCTGGGTTTGAAGTATTGTTGTCTCATCCCAAGCATAACCCTTTTGTGCCAGAAACCACCATGCTCTAGTAGTTAGATCAGACTAAACTCTTCATCAGTTAGCAGCTCCACCAAACCCCTTACTCCCAGATTCCAGAGCACTTTGTGTGCACAAACCAGAGTTCCTTGTCAGCAGCAGCTCCCTGTCAAGACTTCCTGCTCAGAGAAGCCCAAGCCCACCATCAATCAGAGAAAATCTCTCTGGTTTTAAAGTGACAGCCAAGCCTTTAAAAAAATATTTCATTGTGCTGGTGCTGGCTTCTTTTTGAAATAAAAAGCATCCAAAGTAATGCCTTATAAGTCTGAGACCCAGTCTTCCCTCCCACCCATTTTCCACTGAGATAGTGGAATTCTGATGGCAAACTCCTGTGATCAACCATCCTCCATCCAACTGTTAATTAGTCACAGATTCGGTCACGGTTTTCTGACTGGGTTTTTTTGCTGGCTCTGTCTTTGGGTTGTGCTTCATTAGAAAACATGGTTTGGGTGAAGGGAAAACTCTTGAGTATCTTACTCGTCTTTTGGGGAAAACTCACATAATTCTTTTACTGCCTTTATTCTGGATTTCCAGAATAATCTAGAGGATTTATTCTCACTGTGGTGACCATATACATCTCCTGTTACACCTGGCATGAATGACTGGCTGCAGAGAGGATAGTCTTACATTGCTGCATCATACAAATCAAAGGCTGATAACTGCATCACCCATGCTCTGTTTTCCTCATGAAACAAACCATTGCATTCAGGTTACAAAGCACACTTTCATTTACCTCCTTTGTTGTTTTTATGGCACTTACTGATTCATGTGATGGGGTAGACCTTTGTCTTTTTTCAAACTTTCTTATTATTAACTTGTAGGCTTAGAGTCTGTTAAAGGCTGGTGTTAGTTTAAGTCCCTACAGGGACCACAGACTGGGTCAGGTGATAGGATGCTCTCCTGCATCTGCAGTAGACCCATCTCCTGATGTTGGAGCAAGATGTTTTGCCATCTTTTGTTTCTGTTGTAGGATAGATGTAATATAAAAATAATTGGGATCTTTATGCAGAAAATATTATTTATTTAGAGGGATTAATATTATATTATCAGAAACTATTAGCTCTACTTCCAACCTCCGGACAACGACAGTGAAAGAAGATGTTGCACTAACTTACACTGATAGTGCAATTGATACAAGGAAGGTCTGATGGAAAATGGAAGGTTTCTTCCTCTTCTAGCTAACATCCATTAAAATATATTAATGCCTACCAGCCACGGTTGGTATTCGTTTTAGCTCATGCTTTTGGAATTCATAATGCAAGCAAGCATTTATCATAAAACTTTACCCATTAACATAACACTGGGGGCTTTCAAATGCTTAGAATAGGCTGCTTTACCCATATCAGAGGTGTATAAACACCATTAAAGAAGTGTCCCCACTGGCTGTCAAAAGATGAATACATACCATCATGCTGATTAGCAGAATTTGACTACTTAGAGTAGGCTATACATATATTTCAGTGTTGAAGGTCCAGACTTCAAATGCACTTGAAATGCAATCAGCCAGTGTCCCTCACGTGCCACTTCCCTCAGATTTTACACCTCATGGAGCTAAAGGACTTGCTTTCTGAAGTTGCAAGAGGTTTCATTCAGAAGCACTAGGTTTTTATTTGAAAACAACATGTTTGTTCGGAGTTTCTGCTCTCTCGTATTACTGAAATTGATTTTCAATTCTTATTTCATTAAGAGTGTACCCTTGGATGGTTGGAGTTTTTTAATTGATTTATGCTTAATTGCTATACCTTAGATATTCCTCAAGTGTTTGGAGACATAATCTAGGGCATTGAAACAATGTCACTTAGCTAAACCAGAGGTAAGAAATTAATTTATTATTTAATATTTGTGTACTCTTTTTATCACCAGCAATAACCATTATGTGGGAAGGCTGTTGGGATAGAATGAAAAAGCTTGATAAATCAAAATCCTGGAACCTTAAATGCTGAATACTGCTTTGGGAATGGAGAGTCAGTTCTGCTCCTACTTCCAGCTGTTATTAATCCTGACATTTCAGAGGTTTTTTGGCACACACTGTTTTAACCTCCTGAAGCTTAAATACATTTAACATTCTCCCCTCCCCCATTCCCCATTATGGCAATAGTGTGTTATTTTGCTTTATCTCAGTAATCATATCCTTCTCTTTCTGAGAACAAACTCAGCCCAGCACCCTGGATACAGGCGTAGGAAGAGCAGGCTTATCTGTTTGTACAGAATGTGCCATTCCTTGTTACCATAGAGCTAATGCTACTTAATACAATTTAAATCATAATTTATGTTGCAAAATATAACTTATAGTGTTGCGACCTGATACGAGTAACTGCCATTGATTACTTTCAGTATGACCAACTGATGTCTGAAAACAGATTCTGGAGAAAAAAAAAATAAAAAAGGAAACATTTTCATAATAGCATGCATCAGTTGCTAGCCTTGACAGTAAGTACCTAAGCTTGTGAGGATTTTAAAAACATTCATTATGTCCCAGACTGTGTTTTTTCCTGCCTACATCCTTCCCCATGGAGGCCCAGCTGCCAAATTATTTTTGTATGTTATCTAGGCAAACGGAATCCTTAATTTCTTTCCATGTTCTATTTCATTATGGGATTATACAAAATTTGGAGCAAGGATACCTATCAGAGAAATGATTTCTAAAAGGACATACTCACTTTGGAGGAAAATACTTGAGGAAAGCCTTGAAATGCTGTTCTCACAGCTATAAAACATAAACTCATGAGCTCAGACCAGTAAACGTCACCTCTGTTAATTGCAGTGGGACAATGACTGTGAATAGGATTTCCATTATTTAGGCTGCCAGACCTGCAGCCTTGGGAGAAGCTCCACATAACAACAATGACAGTCAGTGTGATATTCTGCTTCCTTTTGGCACACTGTGGTTATGTCACTATGGAACAATAATTTTGTTTGTGACAGGAGTTGCCCAAAGGGACAAAGAGGAATATCTGGATAACAAAATGAAGAAGAAAGAAAAATAAAAAACTTCAAGTCACTCTATATTTGATGCAATTACTGTCATAAACTGAGGTGACTTCTTTCTTAGAAAATAAATAGAGGTTTGACATGTCCTAGAAAATCATGAGGTACAAAAGTGACAGTAGTTCTGGGGAACAATCACAATTTCTAGAAGTGAGAATGCCAGTATAGTATTCAGGAATTCCCCTATATCAGGCCATTGAGAATGTGTTTAACAAATTAAATAGTATGGCATAACTATAGCAAGATAGCACTCGCACACAACAGGTAAAGTCCAAAGGGGCAAACACGACAGAATAAGGCACAAGGCCACAGGGAGGAAAACACATAGGCATCAGTAAGAAAACTGAAATAAAGATTTGTCTTTTAAATCCCATATTTTTGGATATTTGGATGCTGAAATATGGAGCAATTTCATTCAGAAATGTTTTAAAAGCCATAACAATACCTTTGCTTTCAGGAGTGTGGCTGGACTCTGCTCTTTAGGAAGGAGGAGTTGCTCTCTTTCTCCTACTCCATTTTTTTGACACTTATTAAAGATCATCTGAGGGATAGAAATTGGAGGCTTATGATTAATTTCCCTTTCAGGTAAATGAGATTTGAATTTCTTTCAGGTCCATGGGATGACTTCAACAGTGGCTGGATATTAAAATGGAAAATCAATCACTAAATATGTTAAAATAGGTGAGTTTAAAAGAGGAGAGACTCACAAGGGTCAGAATTTGACCCTTAGCCCCACGAGCCTATAAACCTCCCTGCCTCAGAATATAGGGCTTCCCTCACACAAACCTGGAGTAACACAGGAGTGCATTAGGCCTTTGGCATTTTGATATTTAGCAGGTGTGCCTGGACAGCAGGCTTAGCCAACACTGCTGGTCTGAGCTCATTTTTCTCTGCAGCAGTTGCTGGTCAGTCTCTTTGTCCAGTGCTGTGAGTGGCTGTGAGTTAATGTTCCATTGACCTCAGCAGCATCAGCTGGAACCAGTGACAGGAGAGGGACAGGGTGGATCCCTGCAGGGCCAGACTTACTGAAACTGTGAAATCTGAATCTAAAGGGCATCACATCAAACTCACACCTGGTGCAATTCTGGTTGTGTTCTACAGGGAGCAACACAGATATTTATAGGAGTAAGGTAGGGCGACCCTTGATTATGCTATTAGCAGATGGAATTTAGCTCAGAGGGAGAGGAAAGTATCATTAATCAAATGGGAACTTTATTAAGCTTTTTATTACTTATGCTTGAGCTTTGACAGTTGTTACTGTATATCCAATTTTATATCCATTTTTATATCCAATATTTATGAAAAGGTTTTTTTCAGATGTCTTGAGGTAGAAAAATCCATTTTTATTAAATTACTTCCTGGGGATTAAAGTAATGCTTGCAAAACCATGTGTACTGAAATATGTCAGTAACATTATTCCATGAGTTTTATATAAAATGGAGAATTATGTGAGGTTTCTGAAAAATGAGAAACAAATGGCATCAATAATTTAAATATCTTAATTATGCTGGTGGTTTGAAAGCTACACTAATAAGTTCAACGTAATGTATAGAAAACATCTTAAAGACAATGCTCATTCTATATGGTTATTGACACAATGTGTGTGGTGTAATGCAACAAAATTCTTAATACAATCCATTCTAGACAGCAGCTAGCCAGAAATTTTACAAATTTGCAACATAACTCTTGCTCTATGTAAGATTAAACACAAGCTAGAAAAGACCAGTTATTTTCTGGGCCATGCTTAACAGGAGTGTAAGTTATTTTTGTTGACAGAGTGCCCAGAATCTGCTATTAAAATCAAGTAACCATTTAACAGGTACTATAAAAAGTTCATTTGAAGTACTTCTGTTCAAAAGGCCTTATCAACTGAGACCTTACAGGTCAAGGGGAGGGCTGAGATGGCAGGAGCACTTACGGGGACGAAGCCATAAACAAAGAGGAATACATTGATGAGTCTGATTAAGAACCTCTATGCTATTACTGTTCCATATACACATTTTAAAATATTTTTCTTCATTTCCCTTAATAAAAGATCTGCCTTTTCTCTCTTCCCTGAAGCCATTTCCATTTGTGGTAGTACCTGATATTGAAGTTGTCCTCAGACAACATGGGTGTGAACAGAAACTGCAAAGGCAGAGTGGCTGTGCAGCTGCATGACAAAAGCATCCTTTTAGTTGAGGACAGAGGAACAGTCAGCATCTGAGTCACTTGCCTTTGCGTGCCCAGACTCTTCAACCTGTCAATTTGTCATGTTCCTGAAGAAATTTTGACTGTATTAAAAGTTAGCTCTCTGCAGAATCTGGAATCAGAACCTGAGAAGAACTTTGGATGAAATTCAGTACAAAACACCATGAATGTTTGGTGCTGGGTTTTGTTCTTGCCTTTCTGGGCTAGAAACTTGTCCAGGTTCTGTCTAGCATTTGTAACCCATGTACTGTAGGCTTTTGTATCCTCCAAAGCTTGAATGAATTCAAGAAGCTTGACTATGAATTAATAGGGATTTTTTTTTTCATATTTGCATCTTAGGCAAGGAGTGTTATAATCACTTGTACATCTGCGCTGCGATTTCCCTTATTAGATCCTGTTTACATTTTTTTGCGCATTTCAAGTTCCCAATGCAAATTCTTCTGCATGGCAGATGTTAGCTGTGAAAGCTGCTTGCTGTGTGTCCCGAATCTTCCTGTCTAGTCCTACTAATTGTTTGAAATACCAGCAAAAAATATTGTATGGTAGTTCTGCTTTTTAAGATTATGATGATCTGAAAGCTGTGAGTTCCCACTATCTACATAGTTGCTATTTATTTACTGTTTCATGCTACGCATTTATTTAAATGCAAATCCAGTATTGTCACAAGGACCCTGTGTTTTCTTGGGGACAAATAGTCCAAAGTAAAGAATAATGATCCTGTGTTTACCTGTGCTAAGAAAATCCATGTAAATGAAATTTATCTTTGGATAAGGACAGATTTGCAGAGAGGAGTGTGTGGAGTTATTGAGGAGAGTGTGTTTAAATTACCAGACTGGTGGATCACTGCTGGGCTGAGTATGTGCAGTCCAAGAATATGCCTAGTGATCCCAAATCAGTGACTGATCCCGGAGTTCTCAGAAAACTATGAAATGTGCTCAGTACCTGTTCAGTGATGCTCCTGTCCAGCATAGCGGCCAAAGGAAAAGCCACACCAACATCAGGCATGTTGTGATACACAGTGTTGTTTCAACTGTTAGATTAATTCTTTATTAAAAGCAATCATTTTAGCTATAACACTATTTTTTTCCTAAATAATAAAGGATATGTTTTATTAAACATTTTGAACATGTTGATTAATGCTTTTATATCTAGATTGCATGAGAAGGCTGGATATATGCCGTAGTACTGAGACATAAATTCCTCTACAAACATAATGACTTACCAGGCTCTTCATCCATAGAGCAATTTAAAATTATGTCTGGTACAATTTACAGCCTGTGGAAAAGAGGTAGCACCAGAAAAATGAATTATTCCTGTGATCCTGCTTTGTTAGTTTTGAATCAGAGCAACATTTGAATCAAAGAACATTTTTGGGTCTTGGAGTAAGATCAATGTGAAAAGCATATTCAGTTTTACATCAAATAAAATAATCTGTCAAAAAAACATTCTTATCCATCTGGTGAGTGGGATTGTAAGAAAAAAGGCATACATTGCTCCTGTTGGACATATATTTGTGAGTCACTGCTTTTATCATTTTCAGTTCCTTTTAAATTTAAATGACTGCATTCTTTTATATCTGAGACCTTTTCTGACGCACTCCTAGCTATCATTACATCTGCTTTAATAGTTCAAAGATCTAACGATAACATTCATGAGACATGGCAGTTATTAATAAGAGACACAAACAGAGCCAGTAGGAGGCACCACAGCTCCACTTTTCTTTGTGTCCAAAATAATCCGTGAAAAAAGCTTAGATTACTGACCAACTGTTTTATTGGTGTGCTTTATGGCAGTGTAATTATACTTGGGGCTTGCAATCTTAAAATAATTTGAAGTCCACATGTTTTGAATATCTTTCTGGGTTTGGCAATTGCTTTTCAAGGGATTCTGGGAAACGACAAGGGAGGCCGAGAAAGGCTAAAGTTCAGCTTCTAATTTTCTTCTGGTCTCCCTCCTGACAGCCACACAGACAAAGAAAGCAAATGTGTCTGACAAGGTTATGACAGTTGTTCACTTTAAATAACACCTGATTCAGGACCTAGTTATGCATCTGTTTAAATAGCAGTTTGAAGAAAGTTTTCTTCATCATCTGAATTTGAGGCTTAGACTAATATTGCTGCTAAAATAGCAGTTATTCCATAGTCAGAGTCATCTACATATTTCTATATTTCAAATCCTTACTCCCTTTTAAAATCTAAACAGCAAGATTGAGATACATTTAAACTCCCCAGTGATGATATTACAACTATAGTTGTCACAGTGTTGTGGATGATACTGTTATAAATTCAGAGTTATAGCAGTGTGTCCTTCCCAGGAAAATGTTGGAATCCAACTGAAACCTGAAAAACTCCCATTGATTTCATCCTCACAACAGTATTCCTCATGAGGAGTCATGCAATTTAAATGAGATTTCATCACTGGCAAGTGGTAATTTTTGTTTTTTGTGGAATTCTCAGCACGTATATGCTTGTGATTATTTCATCCACAGGCATTTCTAGGATAACTCAGCATTTAACACATCGACTATCTTGAAAATATCTGTTGTCTTGCTTTCTGGAAAACCTGGCCTCAGGCTGATGCCTTATCACAAGTCTAACCTTGATTATCCCATTGCAGATCTCTCCAGTGGAACTGGACACTTAGAGGATTCTTTTACAGGTCTAAACTGCACTAAAATATAGCAGCTCTTGAGGTAGTTTAGGAAGTTGAATGAATCCAACTACCATATCACATATTTCCACACAAATTTATTTTCTATTTTCTCAACTAGATTGGTTGCTGTTATACAACATTTTTAAAAACCAGCTCAATTTCCTCTGCAGGCTCTATAGATGTACATTTGAACATCAACTTACTCAAAGCACCAGCCACATTCAGAACAAAACCAACCATTTGGGAACTGCTCTGTAGGCAGGCACAGAGGAGAGGTGGATTGCCATGAGGTGTGGCAATCCATGGCCACTCTGGAAAGGTGCTGCAACATGCTGCATCAGCTGCAGATCTCTGAACACCAACAGCTTTGTCTCCACGGAGGGTCATTGTCGTCATCGGCGGGAACGATGTAAGAGTCAACAATTCAAGCAAAGCTATGATCTGCCAAGAGAGAGTTTCTGCCTACTGTTTGCCATTTTCCCTTCCCGTACTATACAGATGGCCAAGATCTTCCTAGTGTTGTTATGGGGGGCACATACTTTGTAGCTTCCTTTCATATTCTTTAAAATGCAGAAAATATATGAATCTAAATTTTTTCATGTACTAGGAGAGGTTCTGTCTTATCATATCTGGTTACATTTTAGTCCCTCCTTTTTTTGTTAGATTTCTTTTTATACGTTTGTATGAAAATATTTTTAAAGGGAATTTCGTTATTTTTTTAAAGAACGCCAAGTCTTCCTATCTGTTTCTTTTCAGATAGGGCTGTTCAATAGCCAGGACCCATCTGCCACAATCTTTTCAGATTTGCAAGCCCCAAGACTGCTGTGCAACACATAAGAGAGCAGAAATTGTACTAATCTAGATATTGCTATTGCTATTATGTTTCAGATTCTGGTAATATACTTGCAGAAAACTCATAGCCATGAATGATTTTTCCCATAGAATTATTAGTTGAAAAGCATCTCTAGAGATCTCCTAGTCCAACCTCCCACCCCAACCAGTGAATATTTCCAGTTATCAGCTAGTCTTGGCCCTGTCTAGTCAAATCTTGGAAAAGGAGATTGAACTAGCTGATCTCCTGAGGTTACTTCCACTTGTTCTGTGATTCTGTGTAATAAACAAAATTCTAAGAAATTATTTCTGTAGGTCACATGTCCTAGGTCCCTGAATATCTCAAAAATCCATTGTTTCACACTGTCCAGTTTCTACACAAGCCCTTTTGAAACGGGAGGACAAAAACTGAACCCCCTATTGCAGAGGTGGATTCCCCATGACAAAGTGGAGGAGTACACTCTTTTTCCCCTGTCTGCAGACCATAATCCCCCAAATGAAACTTATTCATAATTTCCTTTATTTGGACTAGGAGCAGGTCCTTGGCTCATATTCACCCAGGAGTCCACTCTACTGACTTTGCCACCAGTAATTTCAAGTCATTTTCAGCAAGTCAGCGGCCAGCTCATCATGTCCCAGCCTATACCAATGAGTGTGAGTTCCCATCCTGGTTACAGACCTTTGTACATCTTGGTAAACTCCACCAGGTGTCTGTTGGCCTTGTTCTCAGATTTCACACGGTCTTTCTAGGTTGGAGCTCTGCAATTCATGGTGTTGGCCACAGCCCCTAATCTGTGAATTTGTTGAGAATGGACAATAAAAAATGTGAACCCCAGTGTTGATGGACAGACTACAAGACTACTCTGCTTGTCACCATCTGCCAGGCAGACATAAGGCCACCTTCCATGCTAGCCAGTCCAGACAGGTTCCTAGCAGCCCATGGGCCCTGCACACACCTCCTGAACTGACGAGGGAGAAGACTGGGAGATACAGTGTCAAAAGCCTCACTGAAATCAATGCTCATTAAAATCACTGCTCTGTCCTTATCCACATTGCCAATTATCTTTCCAAAGAAGGCCACAGCCATGAGGTTGGTTAAGCAAGAGTTGCCCTTGATAAATCTATGTTGACTGTTCCTAATTACTTTCTTGTCCTTCATAAGCTTGGAAATAGATTTCAATAGAATGTGCTCCACAATTTTCCCAGGGACTGAATGGAGAATGACTGGCCTATAGATCCCTGGGTCCTCCACCTTGCCATTTTTGGAAACAGACGTTAGCTAACAGGAGTTCGCCTTTTTCCACTTAAAAGACTTTCCCTGTTTGCCACCCCTTTTCACAGATGATGATAATAACACCACCACCTCGTCCACAATCTCTGCCAGCATCCCTATGTAAATTCCTAACATATTGTTTCTCCACTACATTTTGTGCTCCCATTTTAAAACTCTGCTGATAAATATGGAGCTCTAGAAGAAGATTTTGTTTACCTGTCTAAGTAAGCACTGAGTACTTCAATATTTTCCACATTGTTCATTGTTTTTCCCTCTAGCATCCCTACTTTTTCTTGAATTTTGTTTTACAAATAGCATGATTGTAAAGGCCCTTATTATTGTGTTAAATAGGCCTTACACATCTGAGCTCCAGAAAGGCTCTGGCCTTCCTGATTTTGCCCCTAAGCACCCAGGCAATATTTTACCTATCTTTTTCCCCCCCATACCTTCTTCTACCTCTTGTATATTTCCTTTTTGTGTTTTGGTTCATTAAGAGTCTTCCTTCTTAGACAAGCATAGCTTCTGCCAAAATTCCCAGCCTTCCTGCACATGAATACTGTTAACTCATGAGGTTTCAACAAGTTCTTGAAAAATCAGCCAGTGTTTCTTACTAGAGAATAAGTATGCACAACTTTAGCTGGAGACTACATGTATTGTGACTTGCCTTCATTGCCCTTAAATATTAAAAAAAGCTTTTATGAGTGGTAGAAACAATATTCTGTTTAATTACCCAATTAAACAGCTTTTCTTCTTAAAATAACAGCTGCACTATACTTCAAATAGGCATATGTTATAGCGCCAGAAGGAGGTACTATAGTTATATATAGGAAGAGGAAGTGGGGGTAGAGCCTATGTATGTTCACTGACTACAGAAAATTCTTCCTATCCTTATCAGATTTCGACAGAGGAGGGTTGTTCATTTAGCCTTTGCCTTCCCTATTTCAGGGCCACATCATCCCAAGAATTAAGCTGTTACTCAACTGCCCTTGAGCCTTGAGTTATCTGAACCCCAAGAAAATCTCCCATGCCCTTGAAGGAAGAAACACACCTTTGCTTCAGTCCATGGGAAGATGTCCCATTCTTGCATCCACACAAAGCCTGTCTCCCTTTCTCCCCACAGCTGCTGCAGTGCTGCAGCCCAGGCTGTCTGCCTGGGTGACACTTGGCACTCTGCAACTCACTGCTGCTTCTCTGTCCCAGAGAGAAACCCACCCAGCAGGTCTTGCAGGGTCCAGCGGCCGCCTGCCGCCCTTTGCTCACGGCAGTGTTCCAAACCCAGCAAGCACCTCCATGGCTGTGCAACTGCACCTTGGCCCTAGCTAAGGAGAACAGCCATTGCTTCAGTAATAAGAGTAAAGTCTTTATTCTGCCTTAATTTAGAGCTGGAAAATGAATTCCTGAACACTCCAAAGCAGTTGATATGGTTATTGTTTTCATCCTCTACACAGTGCTCTTGTAGACATTGAAAGCAAATGTAACTAGCAGAAAATGTAAGATAAATGAGTATTTTTGAGTGGCAAGAACCACAATTTCCTGCCAAAATAAGAAATCAATCATTTTGTGGTGGTGGGATAACAGCAGGATAATTAAACACCCACTTTATATGTCTGATCTCTGCAGTTATTGAGAGAGGGAGAACAGTTAGCTGATCCTTATTGTCACCTGGAACATGGTGGTGTAAGCAGCATATGCAGCAAGGGAGAAAGAATGATGCAGATGAGAACCATGAAAGATGAAATAGCTTTGGTTTAGTGAAGGAATTATTTGTGCTGCCTGAGAGATGTCTCTGATCTTCTATTTTGGATCACAAGAAATCATCCTGATAGCAAAAACTAGGGGACTAACTCTGTCATTTTGGCAAAGGCTAAGTGTAGACGGTGCCAATGTTTAATATTATCTAAGCTGGGATAACATCTTCATACTTAGGGAATTTGAAGTATTGGAAGACAAAGAGTTGCTAGATGGTGCCAGCATGAAACTAGAAACATATCATAGAGAAAAATATGATCTTTATCTGCTATGGTTAACAGGTTAACTGTGTGAGGTGAATTTGCATTTGTATTAGCAGCATTTTTCCAAAAATAGATTATAAGAAATTAGTAAGAAAAGTCGTGAGGGAGGTATGAAGGCTGGTCAAGGGAAATGGATTATTAATGGGTAAGTGGGCCCCTGAAGGATCGTAACAAATGATAAAGGATTCTCCAGGCAGAATATGACAGATGAGGTTGCCTGGAGCTATTTTCTATTTAACATTTATATTAGTGATTTAGAAATTGATTTGATACGGAGTGCATCAAAATTTATAGATGACAAAAGCAGGAGGATTTTTAAAGTTGATACTTGGAGGATATGATGGGTTTACAAAAGAATTTAATGAGGACACAAAACCAAGCTGGCATGTGGAGTTTAATGTTACCACATGGAAGAGGTATGCTCAAAGAGACTGAAATATGCCTCTGGTTTTGTACCTTGAAAGGTGCTGTTTGTAAAGAACAGAATTCACAAGAGGGTTCCTTAGACTTTTGTGACTTATTTTAGTCTTGCTGAAGTTCCCTGACTGGTGGTAAATACTCCTTTTAACACCCCTCTGCAGCACTTATTTAGGTGATTATTTTCATTCTCATCTCAGTCTTATGTTGTTGCTGGATGTCGTACAAGAAATATCATTTTTATATGAATCATGCTTTTTAAGCACTCACACCTACTATGCCCAAACATATATCAAGAAAATATCATAAAAGACTTTTCTATTTTAAATGCTTTGGGTTTAGAGAGTGAGAATATAGAGAAGAATTATGACAGATGCTGTAGAAGAAAACTGTCAAGTTTGCTCTCACTCCAATGAGGAAATGAGATCCTCTTTTTGACTAACTGATTTGGTAGGATATATATTAAGTCTATTTTTAAGATGAAGTGTTGCTTTAGGGGGAAGCTAGGCATAGCAGCTTACTTTGCCACAAAACTGCAGGGCTTTCTTGCTTTGGAAGAATTATGTCTCAGTACAAAATACCTAGTAACAGAGCTGAATATGGTAGTTTATCTTGCCAACATTAAAATTTGACTAAAGGCACTTCCGAAAACTTCTTATGACATATTGTGTCCAAACTGTAGGATTCTCAGAACATCTGGGCATTCTGACTGCAGCTCTTAAGAAAACATGCCCTGTTACAAAGCTTATCATAAACTGGCCATGCTAAAACTTTTGCATGAACTGACAAAAATAAAGAATGAAATGAGACTGAGTCAAATTCCCAAGACAGTAAGAAATGCTGTACAGGACTAGACAAGGACCAGGAAAAGAATCNGAAAACTTCTTATGACATATTGTGTCCAAACTGTAGGATTCTCAGAACATCTGGGCATTCTGACTGCAGCTCTTAAGAAAACATGCCCTGTTACAAAGCTTATCATAAACTGGCCATGCTAAAACTTTTGCATGAACTGACAAAAATAAAGAATGAAATGAGACTGAGTCAAATTCCCAAGTAAGACAGTAAGAAATGCTGTACAGGACTAGACAAGGACCAGGCAAAGAATCCTAATTTAACTGGTAATGGCCCACAAGGTCATTTGAGAGCAAAGAAGATCTGAATTGCTTCAGATTCCATGGCAAATACTTCAGTTCAAATGTGTCCTCAGTCACAATTGATGTTTTTTAACTGGTGCCTCTTCAGAGCTTATTACATTCCTTCTGGATGAATAAACTAGAACAGAATATTTCAGTGGGAAAGGACCTTCAACTATCACTAGTCCAGCTGCAAGGCTGGACAATTCAAGGCTGGCCAGAAGTTAAAGGTGGTTATTAAAGTCATTGTCCAAATGCCTCCTAGACACTGCAAGGCTTGGGACATCAAGCATCCTCTTGGTAAAAAATGCTTCCTAATGTCGGGTCTAAACATCCTCCACTGCCACTTTGGAGCATCTCCATCCAGTGTGATGTCAGTGCATTCCAAGAAGAGATCAGCACTTCCTTTTCCATACCCCCTGCTCAGGAAACTTTAGAGAGTAATTGTCAGAAAGAGTGGCAAATCCTCTGTGATATCATATTTAAGAAGAAAAGAGAGATATTGCAGATGTAATGGCAGCAACAGAAGAAGAGAAGAGAGAGAACATGTGAGAGGAACGGCTCTGCAGACATAAGGTCAGTGGAGAAGGAGGGGCAGGATGTACTCCAGGTACCAGAGCTGAGATTCCTCTGCAGTCTGTGGTGAAGCCCATGCTGGAGCACCTGAGCCTCTGCTGCACATAGAGGGGAACAGGGATGCAGGGATCCACCTGCAGCCCATGGAGGAGACCTGCAGTGGAGCAGGTAGAGGCTTGAAAGAAGCTGTGACCCCATGACAGGCCCATGCTGGAACAGTATCCTGGCAGGGATCCACAGACCCTGGGAGAGGAGCCCACACTGGAGGAGTTTCCATATATGGCCAGTGATCCCATAGCAGACCCACACTGGAGCAGCCTGTTCCTGAACTTCTTGCACTCCATGAAAGAGTGACCCATGTTGGAGTAGTTTGTGGAGAACTGCTGCTGTGGCATGTACGCATTTTAGAGAAGTTGTGGAGAGCTCTCCCATGGAAGGGATCCCAAGTTGGAGAAGGGGAAGGACATCTCTACCCGAGAATTGGCAAAAACAACCTATGATGAATTTACTGTAACCCAAATTTCCATCTCCCTGTGCTGCTGGAGGAGAAGGGACAGCTGAGAAGGAGGGAAAAGTGGTGGGAAGGTGTTTTTAAGGTCTAATTTTACTTCTCATTATTCAGCTCTGATTTTGTTGGTAATAAATTCAGTATCTCTAACAGACTGAAGTCAGTATTACCTGTAACTATATTTGATGAATGATCTCTCTCAGTTATCCCAAACACTGAAGCCTTTGCTATATCTTCACTCTCCTGTCCAGCTGCTGAGTGGAATGGCAGAGAGGCTTGGATGGGAGCCTAGCATCCAGCCAGGTCAACCTGCTACATCTGTTTCAAAGGGTACAAACACATCTAAAGGGTGTAATCACATCTAAAAGTTCTTTTTTCCATGTTACTATTCCTTAATCAAGGATCTGACATAGAGATCTCAAATCAGAGTTACCGGTTCCCAGTGGAACAGAACTGAAATTGATATTTACGAGTTCAGATAAAATTTACAGTATCTCCAGAGACTTGCAGAGCCTGCAGCTCTAAGGGGAAGTGGTTTTGGAGATGTCTTTTTCTCTGCAGGCCGCATTGTAGGCATTTATGGTTTTTAAAGGCCCACAAAGTAACTTCTTTCTCTTCATTTAGACATCTTTAAATATTAATTCCATTGTTTTCCCCTTGTTTTCATGCCTGAAATTTGGTTAATAGTGTGCTGTACTGGTGACTCTTTCTGAATTAGCTTTTATAAACTGTTTCAGAGCTGTCTTCTGTCATGTTTCCCCAAGCATAGGCAAGGAGGAATTATAAATTCATTTATGCTAAGCAATGCTTTCCTGCTCAAATAGCACCCACAGGTTTTTTTTTGTGGATACAGGCAGAATATGGTAATACTCAATGTAGGAGAGTGATTCTTGTGCCAGTCACGTCCCAGCTTGCAAGAAAGGAGAGAAACCTTGCTTCTTCCTTCCACACAGATTCTTGTGCACCAGGATGGTGGCAGCACAGTTTTTTCCATCAGTATTGAAGAAAACTTAGGTTTACATTCCCTCTCGTACATCCTGAGAAGCACTTCATGGTGCCATCACAGTTTACCAATTACACACAGTTTACACTTTCCCATTCTCCTCCAACTCACCCAAAATCCAGAGTGCCTCCTCCACCTGGGGTTACACCAGAGGACTACAAAGAACCTCTGAACAGATAGATCACACTGAGTTTGGCAGACATGATTTTCCACTTTTCCACTTCTTCCACTTTTCTTGGGGGAAGCTAAAAGTTCATACAAAAATGAAGAATTAAACCATAACTTTAAAAATGAAGTAAAATGTCTGTTGTATAAGGCACATCGACTTCTTTCCAACCAAGCATAAAATCTTTTTAAAGCTGATTTCTGTTCCTGTATTTTCTGTGTCAGTGTTGATAATGCAGCATTCAAATAAAAGAAATGATAGACTAGATTTATTATTTTTTTGGTTGTTTTTAAAGAAAAATAAGGCTAAATTGAAAATTCATGTATAATTTAACAAAAAGGAAGAAGAAGGGAAAAAGGCATATAAGAAAAGGAAAAAACTTTCATGAGTGTTAAATGGTGTATGATAAGCTAATGTTGGTAATGCATCATCTTTAATCATTGTGTGGGACTAAAGCAGAAACATGGAACACAAAAAAAGAATGTTAATTAAAAAAGGGAACAAAATTTTTTATCAATGAATAAGAAATTTGTAAATTACAAGATTAATAATAAACAAAAATAAAAATCAGAAGTACCAGAGTTGCCTTGGAAGCAATTAGTTCTCATCCTGGAAGGTTGTGCAATGATCAGCCTTTAATGTACTTCATGGGCTTAAAGGTCATTTCTCACTCTCAACAATTCTTCATAATTCACTTCAGACAACTCAAAAATCACTGGAATATTTTACTATTACCTGCTGAGGCACAAATGTTTCATTTCTGATAGGATTTTTAGATAATACAGAGCATTTTATATAACTGCTTTGCATATAAATGTGTCTGCATATTGTGCTCAATGGGAAATTTGGGGGGAAAAAACATTTTTTCCATCATTATGTTTTAAAAGTGGAAGAGAAATGAGGGAAAAATGAGGACAGGGAAAGATGAAGGCAGGCATGAAATCTTCTTTCATAGCTATTCTACCACTGTAAACAGTGAAATCCAGAGAGAGTCCATTCCCTTCCACCTCTGACCAGGCCTTGGCACCAAAGCCTAAATTAAACCCAAATTTGTTTCTGCTTTGTAACATGTAAAATATTTTCACAAGCCTTAAACGTGTCGCAAATTTTTGAGTCTCTAAATCCAGATTTGAACATAAGCTTGTCCCTACTGTAGAGATACAGTTCTCAAAAAACATCTTCACTGTTTTCAAGATTTCTTTTGAACTACTGTAGAAAATGAAGATGAAACATTAGATACCTACACGTGTTTACATCCATTAGGGAACCAAGAAATCAAAACACTTATTTATCCATACATTTACATTGGAGACTGGCTGACAGCAAATTGTATCTCACTTGCCTGAGATAGTTACTACAAATGCAAATGCAGAAACCAATGAGTGACCTAGGAGATGAGTGGAATCCTTGGATAGGCATAAGCACTCCTGTAAAGAAAAATAAAAAATGTTTTGTAAATGCATTAATAGCAAAAGGAGGGGCAAGGAAAACCTCCATTCTTTATTTGACACGGTGTGGAATACAGCCACTAAAGGCAAAGAAGAAGTTGAGGTACTTGACACCTTCATTTCCTTGGTTTTCAACAAGAATGGTTTCAAGACAGGTTGCTCTCAGGACAGCTGACCTCCTCAGCTAATAGGTTCTGTCAGAGAGCAGAATAGCACCCCTGTAATCCAGGAGGAAGCAGTTAGAGACCAGCTGAGTCACAGAGATGCTCACAAGCCTATGGGACCAGATGGAATCCATCCCAGGGTAATGAGGGAGCTGGCGGAAGAGTACAACAAGCCACTCTCCATGATTTATCATCAGTCCTGGCTGGCTGAGGAGATCCCAGATGACTGGAAGCTGGCCAGTGTGGCAATCATCCATAAGAGGACTGGAAGGAGAATCTGGGAAACTACAAGCCTGTCAGCCTGACCACAGTGCACAGCAAAGTTATGGAATAGACCATCCTGAGTGCAATCACACAGAACTTACAGGATGGCTGGGGTATCAGACCCAGCTAACATGGGTTTAGGAGGGGCAGGTTGTGTTTGACCAACCTGGTCTCCTTTTATGACCAGATCACCCACCTGGTGGATATAGGAAAGGTTGTGGATGTTATGTACCTGGACTTCAGCAAGGCCTTTGGCACTGTCTCCCACAGTGTACTCCTGGCAAAGCTGCAGCCCGTGGCTGGGACAGGAGCACTCTGTGCAGGGTCAGGAACTGGATGATGGCTGGGCCCAGAGAGTGCTGGTGAGCTGTGCTGCATCCAGCTGAGGGCCAGGCACCATTGGTGTCCCCCAGGGGTCTGTGCTGGGGCCTGTCCTGTTTAACACATTTTGATCATATGAATAAAGAGATTGAGTGTACCATTAACAAATTCACAGATGATACCAAGTTGGGTGCAAGGGTTGATCAGATGGAGGGTAGGAGCAGTCTACAGAGGGATTGGACAGGCCAGGTTTTATGGGCTGAGTCCAACAATATCAGGTTTAACAAGTCCAAGTTCCAGGTCTTGCACTTTAGCCACAACAACTCCCTGCAGCAGTACAGGCTGGGGACAGAATGGCTGGACAGTGCCCAGGCAGAAAGGGACCTGGGGGTGCTGGTCAACAGCTGGCTGGACATGAGCCAGCTCTGTGCCCTGGGGGCCAAGAAGACCAATGGCACCTGGCCTGGATCAGGAATGGTGTGGCCAGCAGGAGCAGGGAGGTCATTCTTCCCCTGCACTCAGCACTGGTGAGGCCACACCTCGAGTGCTGTGTCCAGTTCTGGCCCCTCATTTTGGGAAGGACACTGAGACGCTGGAGCGCATCCAGAGGAGGCAACGAGGCTGGAGAAGGGCTGGGAACACAAACCCTGTGAGGAACGGCTGAGGGAGCTGGGGGTGTTTAGCTCAGGGGAGGGGGTGAGGCTCAGGGGAGACCTCATCACTCTCTACAACTCGGTGAAAGGAGATGGTAGTCAGGTGAGGGTCACTTTGTTCTCCCAGGCAACCAGCGACAGGAAAAGTGGACACAGTCTTAAGATGCACCAGGAGAGGTTTAAATTGGCTCTAGGAAGTTCTTCACAAAAAAGGTGATTGGGCATTGGAATGGGCTACCCAGAGAAGAGGTGGAGTTACCATTCCTAGAAGTGTTTACAAAAGCACTGGATGTGGTACTTAGTGCCAGTGGACAAGATGGTGTTTGGTCATAGCTTGGACTGTCAAGCTTGCATGCTTTCATGTTGGAATAACAGCTCGTGACGCATCAGATTTTCCTTTACTTCACCCCCTCAGATAATCCTTCTACTGCATGAAATTCTTATCAACGTTCCTAAGCATAGATTAAGTTGTATGAGTCTGAGTCTGTAGATTTTTGCCGTGAAGAACTATGAACATATTGTAGCTGCATTTTTTATTTTATCTATTTCAGCTTTATTTACAGAAAAAACTTTTTCTTTGATTTACATAAAGTGCCAATTACAATATTTTGTTCTATACTGGTAACCTGCAGTTTAAAAATGTGTTGTTTGATTTCCTTAGGAACTGCAGAAGCTGATATCTTTTTAAGTTCCAGACAGCAGTAAAATAATATTTTTAATCGTGTTATTTATTTTGTCTGAGATATCAAATGAGAGAGACATTTTTTATGTTATTATTAGACACACAAATGAAAATACTTTCCCTTATATTTGTATAAAGCATTCTTTTTTCTGCTCTAATTGCCAGCTTACATTGATTCTTTAGCAATGATCTCATTTGGCATTTGTATTATCTCCTATTTTTTGATAAAAATGGCTTTACATAACTATGAAGGATTCAAGATCAGGTGGAAGGTTGTGTTTAAGTAATAAGAATAAATGTACATAATGCTGTTTAAGTCATGTGCATGACAGTGCACTTCATCTCACGAGACAGGAGTCAAACAAAGTGGATTAACACAATTCACTGGCAAAGCAGGAAGAGGGGAAATCTGGCTTAGGGTGGCTGTCCTCCTCTGCACGGCTGTGCAGATTCTCTGCCTGGTGCAGGGGGTGAGCCATTGCCTGGAGAGGAATGAGAGAGCAGGCGTGGAAATGGGTGCAAGCACAGAGAGGCTTCTCCTGCAAACCCAGCTAGGAACTGTCTCCAGACTGCCACCCACTGTGGATATGGCTTGGAAAATATTTCTTTTACCCTCTTTGTGGGCTTGTGCACTTAGAGGAGACCTGCATGTTAGTCTCAGCAAATAACCAACTGTTGAAAGGAGACTGAGGAAGGCAAGATGAATCCAAGAGTCCTATCAGTTCTGTGCAAGGTCTGTGAGCTGGTCACTGGGCTCAGCCTAGCTCTGCTTCACAGATGCCACAGACCAGGCCACCACTATCAGCATTGCCTTATGCCAAAGATCAAATCAGTTGGGTTGGGTTTAAAAACAAAAGCTGGACTCGTTTACAGAGCAGGAGCAATGCACCTCACAGGCTGTCAGTGGCAAGTAACAAGCTGGTCACTCTACATCCTTCCCCTTTAGGCAGCAGCAGCGGTGTGTGTCACTATGACTGATGCAAAGTCAGCTCCCTCTGTACTGTAAATTCTCTTTACCTTAGATTTACAGGGCTCTTCTAGCTCTCTGGTCCAAACGAATAAGACATGCAAGGTCATGTTTCTCCTTTATCTGAAAAAGTTAAGGACCATGAAAACTCAAGTGCTCCTTTTTTGGTTTTAACTGAGCTGATTTAATCTTACTGTCAGATAAAATCCATATGAAATGCTTCTACCCATACAGTGGTTTAAATCGGAAATTATTCTCTTTGCACTGTACTTTCTGCAGCAGAGTTTCAGAGGATTTGATGGATCAGACCACAGCCTTTTATCAGATGACATTTTTTGCATTTGACTTGCCAGCTGATAAATCCCTGCAGTACTTCCTTCAAGAGAAATGAAAGTTGATTGTTCACCCCGTTGCCTTCCCACAGCCCCCCTTTCCTTCTCCAGAAAAGCAATGTCATCTTGATTGATGAAAGTATCACTGAATCCTCCATCTCTCTAAGGTTTGCACAAGCTGTCCCTTTTTAAAACAAATATTGCTAATTTAGCATTTATTGAAGTAGCTGTTCAAACACTACAAAATTCATAAAGCACTAAATTGCAACATCTTTCCTTCTTTAAGAAAATGAAGCTGTGTCAAAAGTCTTGGCACTAGATATATTATGTGCAGTTTACAGAATGTTTTCTAAATCTTTAGGGAGTGCTATGCTTATAATATACTTTAAATATTTTATTTCTTTATGGGAGGATAGTCCTTTATACTTGGCAGAATGGACTTTTTCACAGAGGAATAAAGGAAACTGATAGCAGATCAGTTCTGATAGTAGATGTTCGCATGAGAGAATAAGAACAAAACATTTTCTATGTGTGTAGCAGCAAATTTTAGGACGAGAGGAAAAAATGTTTGATACTTAAAACACCAGACACTAACTATGAGGTATCTAGCCAGATGGAACAATTACATAAATTTACTGAATTCATTAGTAAAACTAAACAAGTTTATATCTTAAGGTACTGAGTGTTCCCATCCCATTTGCAGCCCCATGAAATCAATAGGGGTTCTACTATCATTTCAGACCTTCAAGATTATCTCTCCTGTGATCAATTTTTTGGCTTTTTACTCAAAAGCAGCTCTCACACTCTTGCTCTTGCAGGGTTTGCTCCCAGCAGCCTGGTGATATTGAAAATTAATTTAGTAGTGGCAACAATTAAATAAAAACATCTGAGAGATTCCAAGTTATTTCAAAACTCTAGTCGCAGAATCATTTCCTGCTTCACTAGACATAAACCACTTATTTTTCTGCAGACATCTTCAAAGGAAAATGCTGAAACTTATTAAATAAACCATATTATTGCTTAGGATTAATTAGCAGATGGCTTAATGATATGCACTAGTAATTGCTACTGCTTGCACATATTTGATTATACTTTATTATCATAATTGTGTTTAAAATACATCATAGCCATTGATATTTTGTGTTGTGTTTATAATTGGTTAACAATTTCCCTGAGAATTATGAGTTTTGCAGGGATTGCTATCTTGTTATGTTCTCTGTCAAAAGGAATTTTAGGCAGCTTTTTTCATCCAGGTTAAAAAAAAGATATATTCAAAATACAGATTAAGGGTAGCTATATGCAGTGGTTACAATGATCATTTTGAACCAGTTTAGTCCATCACACTTTCATAAAATTAATTCACTGCTTCATGAGTGTTTGCAAATGATAATCATCCTCTTGTCTGATGAGTTTTATTGAAAATGAATATTGCAGTAATGTCATTTTTCAAGTCTTCAGACACAGCCTCAGTGTTCCATATTGATTCACATTATGAATGAATCTTACTGCCTAAAAATACTTATATGGTGTTAAGGAAGGATCAGAAAAGATGATCACACTTCATTTCTTACAATGAATTAATCTGCCTTTGGTTCCAGGACAAATGTATTTTTTCAGCAATAAAAATTGCAACAATTCAATTCAGTAATTCACTTTTCTGTACACACACACCCCCCCAAAAAAAAAAGACAAAACAAAACTAAGAACAAACAAAAAAAAACCCAACACAAAACTCTCCAAAAAGGTATAATAAAGGTCTAAACTCAAGAAGACAAGATTTGCAAGAAATATTTTTGTCCTTAATTCATGCCATTGTGCAGCATGAATTGTGCAAAAACAAATACTGCTCTCCAACTTAACTTAAAATTCTTTTTAACGCTAACCAAACAGTGAATAAGGAAAAAACAAATAATTTATTAAACTTTTGAAGCTGTTTCGCTTTTTTACAGCTCTTCAAAAAGTTACTAAGGAAAGCTGATAACTATTACATCACAGGTTTCATTATTCCTATTAAGAAACAAAAACAACCAAAGAGTAAGGAAATAGAAAAAAGACATACCAGTCAATTCTCATTAAAAAAACAAGGAGGCTAAGTACTGTATGTCTAAATAACTCAGTGATCCATAAAATTGAATGAACATGAAAAATAAAATGTTAACTCTCCCTGACACATGTTTTGATTTCTACCATGAGGCAGAAGGCCAAAGCCAACAAATTATTTGGACTTCTGCTACTTTCTTATCCACAAAGAGGAATCATAATCAATGCAAAAGGATTTACAGCTCTCCTCTGTGTGTGAGCCTGGGTGTAGACAATGTGCACGATTGGAAAACCCCTTGCATTTCAGGGGCAGAGGACAAATGTCTCTGGTTTAAAGAAATATGTCTCAGTTTTACAGTAATGACTAATGAGTGCTGTGGTCCTACTTCATTGTTCATTACTGCCAGGCTGTTTCCCCAGTCCCATAGAGATCATCATCTCAAGGTGTTCAATTCACAAATATCTGTAAGCTCATTCCTGGATTTCAATTGCAGGTAAGGTATGTGCCCATGCAGCTGATTTCAATTTTGAAACAAATTAATTTGGATTTAATACTTTAAAGCACATACTGTGTCTCAGAGAGTCATGAACTTTAGAAAAAAAATCTCTATATAAACAGAGACTTTCTATAAATAATTATAGAAATTAGAGGATCATTGGTTTTCTTTGTTTTTTCCCATCCATACACTTTTACTCAGGCAATTTTTTGTTTGTTTCCTCTTATCTGTTTTCCAGTGACAAATAACTGATGATATAAATCACTAAAATAGAAATGCTCTCTCACATATATTCACAGATTAGGCTACACCTTTCACTGGATTGTATAGCACCTCAAAGCCTTCCTTTTATTCAGCTATATTACATATAAAACAACCTATTAGAGAAAAGAAGGTCCTTGATGCTTTCAGCAGATTCATAAATCCATATTTAGCTATGGAAACTTGTTGCAAAAGTGCTGAGCTCCTCTGGTTTTCACTAAAGCCCCTATAACAAAAAGCAGATTGAGAATAGTATCAAGGAGATTTAGGTGCATTAGTTTTGAGAAATGCCTTTGAAAATGGCAACTACAAATATTAGTAGTTCTATATAGCAGACATGTAATTAACATAATTTTAAAAAGCTCATTAATATGCAATTTTCATATCCCTTTTAACTGAGATTTGGTATCACTCCTATTGTATACCAAAAAATTTTATTGCTGAAGTTTCTATGGGAATAACATCTGAGGCATAATCAGTACAAAGAAATGGCAAGAACAATCTGTCCTAGATCAAAAACGAAATCCCAGTCTGAAGCACCTCTAGGAATACTCTCCTTCTTATTAGAAGAATAGAGGACAGACATTTAAAATATTTTAAGGAATGCCACTGAAATCTCATAGCAGGATTTCATTAGTTGCCATCGCTTTTTATTGCTGTCCACTTAATAATTGTCCTCGAGGAGGAGAGCTCTGCAGAGTTCCCTACATTGAATAACTCCACATTCCAGTGAAATTTAACATAGGTTAAGTGAGCTGTATATTGATGCAAAGCAGCACTTCTCACACAAGAGTCTATAAAATTGTGTGGCAAAACTCTACTGCCTAGAGGGCATCAGAGAAACTTTAGCTGCTCAAATCTACCTTTAACCAGCCAGACCATCCAAGCCAAACACAGGAATAATCAAGAGCAGTCACCCCTTTATTCCCAATGTATCTCTGTTTTCCTTCTCTCACTTAGGTGATTGCCATTTACAGTTCTCATTTTAGATTATAAAATATATTTTATATGGCATTTATAGTCCAGAGTTAGAAAAATGCTGTTTTGATTTGAATGGGTCATTCTCAAAATGTAACTAAACTACTTAAAAGTAGGCACCATTTAATAGATCACATAAATAATGCAGGTGGCCTATGGGGGAAAAAATATAGCAGGCAATAATTATTTTGTCTGGCGTGGTTCACTTCCAATCTTAGATTTCACTGCCATTAATTAAATTACTTTGTCAGCAAAACTGTTATCAAAATTACACATACAAATTTCCATCTGTTGGCAGTGTAAACCCTCTCGAGATGTGATTGGAACTGGACTCCAAAAGGAATGATTGTCATGGCTCAATTTAATTTAAAACATTAATTATTATTTAATTTCTTACAGCAAGCTTGAGTGGGGCTATTAGGAGTAAACAGGTCTCAATAAATGGTATGAATGAGGGGGTGGAGCACATCTGTTTTCAGGCTTTCCTATCCCAATTTGTCTCTGTTGCCTAAAGGGAAGCTAAGAGGAAAAGTGTTGCATTTTTAGCCTAATTTTTTTCCACGTGGTGGGTAAGTGGATTGGCAACTGGACAGCTCTGAGTGCGTGGGTGATTCGAACTGCAGTAGCTGTGTTTTCACTAGCAAGTAGTGTAACCCCCCAGAAACCCATCAGGAAAGCCAGATGTGGCTTTGGTGTTGAGGACATGACGACAACACTGTAGGAACTTTGGGGACTTTTATTTTGGACTAGCTCTAGTCTCACTTGTGTTTCAAATACACCTGTCTTTAGGAGTTTGGGCAACAAATGCACTCCTTGAGTACACTCTCCATTTTTTTTCACCCAAAAAGGGAATGCTACTCTTCATGGTCCAAGAAGATGCTGCAGTGCAAACCAGTGCCCAGGACAATGGATGAACAGGGGATTCACTTCAGCTGATGGGAGCAGAAACATTAACTCATATGCACGTAGTTATTCCAGGGATAAACCATTTGCCAAAGCTAAACAGCCAAAAAAGTTAATTTTCTAGCCATTGGTACTGCTTGTCAGTCTGCCTCTTCTACCCAGTGACACTAAACAGCTCCAAATTTAAAACAAAGAGAAAGGTGCTGCATTCCCAGCCAAGCAGAGGACACTGAAGCTGGGGCCCTCCTCAAGTGACAGCAGCCAGCAGCCAGCTCCTCCTCACTCAATGACTCCCCTGCATGCCATACTTACTAGCCAAGACCTTTATTTTATTCACCTAACCTACTGTCTTGTACATAATTAAGTGTTTTTAAACAGAAAATGGTGGATTATTTAGAATAACTTCTCTTCTTCACAAGCAATCCACGGACGTTATCTCTTTTGAATGTAAAGACCAAATTTTCTGTCTTGTGTGCTATAAATTGCTTTAATTTTTAAAGGACTTTGTATGGACTACTATTGTTCATTCCTTCTCAGCTGAAATGAGTTCTTTCCTAAGAATCATGCATATAAAAAGGTCAGTAGTAACTTCAAGCAATAGCTCTTAAAACCTGGAGGGAACAGAAAGTTTTCAAAATTTAAGATGGATTTGTTCTAGAATTGAGATTTTATTAAGTACTGCTCTTTGCTAGAGTGGAAGTAGCTAACATAGTTACCATGACTTCACTTACTTCCCCTACCCTCTATATGTTGTTCTATATTGATCCTAAATAATTTCCCAGGCCCTAAATTAATGGCGATTTCCCAGGTATTTTGCAAAATCACAAGCATTTGACTTTTTTAGCAACACAAGTCATCACAATTTCACCATTTCTCTCTTCCTTAGTCAGTTGTAAACATTGACTGAGTAAATTTGTAACCACAACAAGCTCCAACACTACATTGTTTCTTCCTTTTCCCAGTCTTGTTTCATTCTTTCCTCAGGTGAGGCATTATTTTTCTTCCAGATGAAGAATAGATTGGAAATTGTAACAATTCACAACTTGTTTCTTCTGCCTTCTGTGATCCAAAGAGTCTCACTGCTTAGGAAGAATGTGAGATCAAAATCTCACACCCCAGTAAAGTAAAATACAGTGGCTTTGTGCTCTGAGCAGCATGAATCAATGTCATACCTTTCTGCAGCATTCCTACTCACTCTAGACAACGTAACCTTAGTAATAAACTAGCTAAAATACACAGTTGAATGTTGCCTATAAACCCAATATAGATGTGCATTACACTATATAAGGAGTTGACAGGATTTGACATTGTGGACAAAACTTCCTTGAAGGAGTGAACTAGGTTTCAACACTTATGTAATCAGTAGTAATGTGACAAACAACATGTGTGTCTGATTTTTTTTCATACAGCCTTTTCCAAGTTGTGAAGGTTACAGCAACTCATATTCTCTGAGATTAATTGCAGACAATGTCTGAAAAAATCAGCTCCCAGAGAGCAGTGAGAGATGGCTGCTGTCTGTGAGAAGGGAGACAAATTGTGGCTGGAATGGGGTCCTGGGCTGTGGGCAGCATGGAAGGGGTGGGCAAGGACAGCCAGGACTGGTGGTGCCCTCAAGGCACTGACATCTGATCCAAAGGCAGTGCAAATTTTATGATTTGTTATTAGTAACAGTGAAAGAGAAAAATGCTGTTATGGTGCTCCACACTGCCTACACGGTGCTCCCACAGCCCAAATGGCACATGTGCAGTCCTGCTTCACTGCTGGGAGCTGCAGAGGACAACGTGCACAACAGGCATGATCAGAGGAATGGCAATTTCCAATAAGGGGACAAACCAGGAAAGATACATTTTTTTATCTGGAAAAAGAGATGACTAGGGATGAAATTTACAGTGACATAGATCTATTGCAGAATTCATAAAACAAGAATCAGTGGAGAGTTTATGACTCACAGGCAGCAAGATTGCAACAAAGAATTTTGTTTTCACAGTATGCAAAGAGAAAACTATGGAAATCATTGCCAGAGGATATTTGAGAGAACAATAAAGTAAGTGAGTCTTAAAAGGGATTAGTCAAATTCAAAATGGATTGTGTAACTGAGGCTCTGCTGAACTTGAGTTATAATCTTTGTCCCTAGACCCTAAACTATCACCTGCTGTAAGGATTATGCCTGTCATTTCCATCATATCAATCATATCATATCATATCCAGTTGGATACCTTCAGGGAAAAGGCACAGGTTAGTTTGGTTGGACCTGGCAGCATTTATTTTTTCACATCTCTTTGATGAATAGGGATTCAGATACTCCTCTTTGATCTTATGTCTCATCAGTGTCCCAACTTCTCAAATCCTACTGTGGACAAGTGGGAGCTCAAAACAAATCATGTCCTGTGAGAGGCTTTGTCTCAAGACAGTATGTGTGTATTAGAATGGTCTGGCACAGAAAAAACTTCAGCAAAAGCCTGATTAAAGGCTATCTCCAGAATCTGTAGAATGAGTTGGTTTTCTGACATCTCCTCCTATACCATTATTCAGAAAGACATGTGAGTATGTATATGTGTAGTCAAGGGTGATAATTCACCAACACTGGGAGTACCAATTCCCTAAGGGTTTTTTTTCTTTTTTTTTATTTAACCCATCTGCAAATAAATATCCTAGTAAGTTAGGCCAGCTCCAGCAAATAAGCCTGTTTGAGCCAAGTAGCAATACTTGCAATCTGCATATCTGACTGAATTCATGCTGTCAAACATCTATTATGTGGAACATTGCTCTCAAGACAAGCAACATGCAGACATGTTAATTATTCGTCTTGTTCATCCTTCCCTCAAGCAATGTTTTAATGAAAGCCTCAGGCAACCCCTGACTTTCTAAACACCTTATTGACTAGATACTGTATTTTTCTAATGTTCAAAAATGAAGGGAGGAAAAAACCCCCTACTTTTCTTTTTTCTCTAGACAGTCATCTTCTTTTATCAGATTCAGAACCCTGGAAGCACAGACTCTCTGCCCCCTGAAAGCAGCCCTGAACCGTACAATCACATCAGTCTCATAGCTGAAGCAGCAGAGTTTGCCTCTAGTACTTTTTTATGTACTCACAATGTAAGGTAGTATGATCTGAGCAGCTCCTTTAGACAGTCAGCATGCCTGTATTTTTTTTTTGTCACATCCGAAGAAGTGGGCAACATTGGCAACTTAAATTTCCCCCTCTGACTCAGTTTCTTCTCCCATGAAATAGTAGATAATAAAATATATCTGTATGGAGAAGAACAGAAAAACGTTTAGATTTGGAGATAACGTGTGATGTATTTGAGCTGTCAGGTATTTAAGTACCAATAGCCATGAGAAATTTTGGTTTCCTGCTGATATTTATATTTTATCTTCCTCAGTAACATTTATATGTTTTTCCAGTTTTTTTTTATTTTTGTTTACATATTATTTCTTTTTGCAATCTGTTTCTCTTTAAGTTGGTTTAGTTATGCAAGAAAATCTGGTGTACATGGTAAGGTACATAAATTCTGGGAAATACTCATTCCATCTCATTTGGTCTTTTTTTTCAGTAGGACTCCAATCACCATCATGTTCTTTTTGTAATTAATTTACCCTTTCCATGAGGGCCTTCACTGTCAAGTACATTCTTCAATTAATTCCTTGTTGACCTTCCAGTTCAACTATATTTGCAATATAAACAAATAAGTTTATTTGCACCATTTAATGGTGGTGGGATTTGTGTATTGAGCATGTCTGAAAGGTGCCATTTTCCTTTTTTAAACAGCTTTGGTTTGTGGAGAGAAGAAAATTGTGTGTCAGACAATGTCCTAGACACTGTGTGGGAAGAGAGCAATTTCAGCCCTATCCTACAGTGCTGAATTTATCTGAGAGGGATTTCAGCACACAATGTGAGGCAATAGCCTAAAATGTAACACTGGGGAGTTGAATCAAAATTCAAGACTATAGTGCGATCTGGAAAATGCCAAGAAACATCATTATTTCTGAGCTGGAGGAAAGCCAATTATCTCTTTAAATGATCTCCTTCCAGAGCTGCCCCTCTGAAGACTCTCCTCTTCTTGCATCTGTCCTCATTGCCCCTGGTGGTGGCACAGGACTATCAGAGTCAAAAGATTGCTCAGATTACTCTTTCCACTTTGTTGGGTTCCTGCTGTCCCCTGCCTTGCACACTGGTGTGACATGAGTCATTGCATTTTAGTCGCAGAGTCCTCTCCTTGGAGTTTTCAGGTGCTCTTCCCATACACTTTTCCTGCTATGAATGTGGTCTCAATGCCATTGCTCCACACCCAGATTTTGGGACAACCTGTTAACACTGAGTTACGGTGCTCCTGCATATGACTGGAAAAAGTAACTCCAGGCAAGGTCAGTAGTGAAAATAGACCATTCTTCCTATGACCTCTTTATTGCAGTGAGATGAGTATAGAGGCCTCACAGTTGCTGTATTAACTGTGCATAAAGAAGATAACTTTGCTCTTATTGTTTAAGAAATTTAACTTCATAAATTGCAGCCCTTTTAAATATATAGACATATACACTAGAAAAACATTTTCTAAATGTCACGGCAGCACTACTTCTTTTGAAAGATGATGCATGTATCTTGTTCTGTAAAGGAAAGAGTGGGGAGGAAGCTGACAACTCATTACTCTTGTACAATAAAAAAAGGAATGCTGTATTACTCGACTGTGTGAGGTATTTTTAAACTAATATGTAATAGTTCACAATTTGTGGCACTACTCCCAAGTCAAAGTGAACAGTGACAAGATTCTTCAACTTGAGTGAAAAATAAAATCTTTTTATGCTCTTACCAAAAGCTTCTTAGCACCTCCACAGGCTATTTTCATACCAAGGCTTGAAAGGACTCGAACAGATAGGATTGGAGATTAACTCTGGTTTAGACTTGACCATTGTATGGACTCCTTTCAGCACTTATAAAGTTTCTTTGACAACTTCCCTGTTATTTCATCTTCTAAACCCATAATTGAATGTTCATTCCATGAAAATACCAGGCACGCCATGGTGAGATCCAAACAGCTCTGTTTTTGCATAAACAAATGAGATTCATTGGTCTTAAGTGAAATGGAAACAGTCTCCATCTTTTAAGCAAGTGAAACACATGCCTAATTTCAGGAGATCTTTGGTTGATGATGTCTTCTTGCTAAGCAAAGAAACTTGTGAACATGCATTCAGCTCAGCCTTGTAAGTCAAAACTTTTGTCCCACCAGTCATTTTTCCAAACAAGATTGGAGAGTGAAAGGGTGAAATATTGTTTTTCTTCACCCACAAGACTCTTGTGGTAAAGGGTAAGTTCATTCCCCATAATACAAATCTTAGTAGATTTTGCAAATGAGACACCCTTTATGCTGTGCTCTGATACTGCATTTTTGCAGCTGATTTACAAGTTACTTCCCAGAGATAATTTTCATTGATTCCATTTTAAAATTATTTCACTCTCCCTGCTAATGCAGGAAAACTTCCCTGCCTTGCTCACTGCACTGAAGAGCAACCCATCATAAAAGATCTACAAGTCTAAGTAGGATCTCTGAGACCAAGCATTTTGACAGATATCTCCTGCCCCTTTCCTAAATCTCTCAGTGTACGTGTCCAAGAACCAGAAAATTGTTATTCCTAGACAGCTGCTCAGCAAAGCCTCCATGAAGTTAAGAGAGCTTTTCAGACTGATTGCAACTGACATATGAAGTCCCCTCCCATGAGCTGAGAGAGAACCATTTCATTTGAATTTCTGTTCCAAATGGCCTAAAGTGCTCCCATTAGTTACTAGAAATCTAAAATGGTTCTTAGTCTTTGATTCTGTCNTTTTTTTTTTTTTTTTGTACAGACACATCCCACTTAAAAACTCTGGAGTTTTGAACTGAAATTCTCTGCAAGAAATTTGCCCACCTGTGGTGACACATGTTTAGTGTTTAGGGCAGGAATTCCTCCATTTAAGTCCCTGTCTTGTGAGGAGACTGATCTTTTCTTTCCCGGCATTTCTGTTTTATTCTTAGACCAGATACATCTCTGTGGCATTTAATTGCCTGACAGCAGCCAGGTTGCCATTCCCCTCTGAGTAAATAACTTGAGACTTAATGAAAAATACAGTAAAACAACTGTACAGGAGCCAGTTCAGGAAAAAATCTTTCAAACATACGATAAAAAATATTTCCTTTTGAAAGAGAAACCTACAGCAAAAATGGCCACTTTAATTTTGCACCTTCAGATTCAAAACTGAATAAAAATTTTATTTCTTTTATGTCTTGAGATCATCTGTAGAATTAAAAATAGAGTATCTTCTAAGATAGAAGTCTAAAAGTTTAAGATGATAATCCGTATGAGATTTTATTTCACATTTGCTTTCTTATGGTCCCATGGACTGAATCCCTGCTAATATCTAAGGAGTGTTACTTGTGTTATTGGGGTACATCTTTTCCCATTCAAAATTCATCTGAAAGGACTCAGAGACCCCTGCATAATGTGAACTGAAGCATGATCAGTGGAGACAAATTGGAGATTTTGTTTCCAAGGAGCCCACCTGATCCGACCAAACCACTAACAGGAGGACCCAAAGGAGAGTATGATCTCTCAAAGCAGTATTTCCTGTGGTGTTCTCATACTCTCATTTTACTCAGTATAAGCCTTTAACAACTCAAAACTGTGCTGTGAATTTAGGAGGCTTAGCACTAAAGAACAATGAACAGCTATTTAGAACAACTATTTGAAAGAAGCTGGATTGAGGCCTTATGTGATACACTTTTAAGCCACGTATCAGGTATTGAATATTGAGGCTGGATGGCAGGGATTTTTGCTTTGGTGATTTTTGCTTTGTCCTGTACATAATATTGAAGGATAAGTAATAATGAACTGGAGAATATTTACAAGGTGGTTCATCATACCTTCTTGTTTCTAATTTTGCAGGGAACTTCTCTGTAGACTAAAATTTTTGATGTTTTGTTCTTTGTTTTCTTTTAACACCGCTAGCAGTCACAGTGTTGTCCTGGTTACAATCACACATGGATTCAGAAATATGTCACAGGAATTTTCAAGCATGAGCAGCTATCCCATTGATGCCGTGGGGTGGTGGAACAAAGCTGTAGCAGCAGAAAGTTCAGCAGCTGCCAGCTGCTTGAGAGCTGGTTACATATGGAGATAAAGCAAAATTTTCTGTAATAACTTCATATTCACACTGTGTTTTTATCACACTGTTTTCAGGTATGACAGTTTTTAAAGGTCATATGTCTCTTGCTAAGGGGAATTTTTTTTACTGCATTTTTCCTTTTATCTGGTTGTAAGCCCATCTCAGGCCTCATATTGTTTACAGAGATGAGGCAGTGCATGATAAGACAGAAAAACAAAGCTGTTATTCTTAAGATCTCAGCTCAAAGCCCAGTTGGCTTCTTCAACAAGATTATCCTCTCCTGTGATCTTTAAAAACACATAGTAAAATACCTACATTTTAAATTCTAAGTATCTTCATCACCTTTTGTACTATATTCTCCAGTTTTCAGAAGATATTTATGTCACATCAGTTTCTGGGATTTTCCACTGCCTTCAATTTCTAGAATGTACAGAGAAGTAGATTGCAGTTTATATTTTAGAAGCCAGGAGTTATTGTGTTAGATTGCCTAAATAGTTAGCCTTGGTGTCAGCACATTAGTTTCTAGGAAGTCATTACTGTTACAAACTGCTTCTGCAAAATATACATATCCCCTTCTTTTTTCTCTCCTGACCACCTGCAGTGTGAAAGAACCCTGAGCTTAATGTGCCTTTAAATAATGCCTTCCCCTCAGAGGAATGAAATAGCATATTCCCATATGAAAATCTGCCTTTGTGCCTCATGGGTTAGGGTCCATCACAAAGGCATCACTGCAGGACAATGTATATGCAGTTCTGGATAAAATTATAAAGAAAGTTATTCTGGCAGGCATTGAAAAACACCTGAAAGACAACACAGTCACTTGTCACAGCCAGCATGGCTTCATGAGAGGAAAGTCCTGCTTATCAAACCTAATTTCCTTTTATGACAAGGTAACTCACCTAGTTGATCAAGGAAAGCCACTTGATGTAATCTCTTTGGATTTTAGTAAAGCTTTCAATATTCCTTCACAGGATCCTTATGGAAAAAATGTCCAGCACACAGCTGGATAAACACATCATGTGATGGGAGAGCAGCTGGCTCATGGGTCAGACTCAAAGGGTTACAGTGAAGGGTGACAGCAGATTGGTGACCTGTCACTGGTGGGGTTCTGCAGGGCTCCATCCTCAGCGCTGTGCCCTTCAACATCTTCATGAATAACCTGGGTGCAGGGCTGGAAGGGACACTAAGCAAATTCACAGACAATAAAAAACTGGGAGGAGCTGTTGGTTCCCTTGAGGGCAGGGAGACCTGGACAAATTAGAAGGCTGGACAATCCCCAACTCCATAAACTTTAACAAGGGAAATTCCTGGGTTTTACACCTGGCATGGTGCAACCCTGGATGTATGGACAGACAGGGGGATGAGAGGCTGGAGAGCCATGCCAGGGAAGGGCCCTGGGGGTCCTGGTGGATGGCAAGGTGAACCTGAGCCAGCAGCGCCCTGGCAGCCAGGAGGGACATCCCTGTCCTGGGGACATGAGGGACAGCATGGCCAGCTGGGCAAGGGAGGGGATTGTCCTGCTCTGCTCTGAGCTGGGACAGCCTCACCTCCAGGCTGGAGAAGACACTGAGGGGAGACCTCACTGCAGTTACAGCTTCCTTGTGGGGGCAAGCGGAGGGACAGGCACTGATCTCTGCTCTGTGGTGACCAGTGATGAGACCCATGGCAATGGCCTGAAGCTGTGTCAGGGGAGGTTTAGCTCGGGTATTAGAAAATCTTTCTTCCCCCAGTGGGTGGTTGGGCACTTACTGGGGGCTGGTTGGGCTCCTCAGAGGAGTGGTCACAGCATTGAGACTGACAAGGTGGAAGTTTGGTGTTGGTGACATGGTGTCGGTCTTGGACAGGAGCAGGATTCCATAATCCATGTGGGTCCCTTCCAATTCAGCATATTCTATGATTCTGGGATAATCAAGCAACAGGGCAAAACAACATAAATTTTGTGGAGTTAATGTATTTAATTCTGTTTTCAGCACCAAAGATTAATTTGTAGGATCATAAAAAGATGAATTTTATCACTTCTTCTCAGTAAAAAGCAACAAGAAACAGCGATCAGAAAAAGTTTATGTCTATCCCAGGAAGGAAATGGAGCATACCAGCCACTTGCTAATACCATACCTCTCTTTTAAACCTTGCAGAGAATTCTCTTTGTTGAAGTGCCTTTCTATAAAACATAATATGCTGTTTAAATTTCCCTTTTGAAAGAGCCTATTTTAAGCTGATTTTTAAATATTTTAAATAACTTTAAGTTCAATAAATAGAATAAATGTTGTTTTAATTCAATAGGAGGGCTTTTTATAATTTTTTTATCTCATCAAAATTTAACCTTTTTTGAACAAATTGCTTTTTGCATCTTGTCTCTATCAATTTTCCCTGTTTAGGAACAGAACCAAAATACTCTTTACCCGCTTTTATTCCTGATAAAATGGAATATGAAAACGGTAAATGTTGTTCTGCAAAGATTCATGGTTTTCATCTTCATTAAAAGAAATCTTTTCTAGATTACATCTAAAAGTACAATTTCTGCCAGCCAGGCTTGTTTTTATTACTCTGATACACCTCATCATCAGTGACAATCTTAATGCAGAATTTACATGGATGGGGATCCAGGAGATCTGATCCTGCTCACAATCCCTTGCTTTGACAGGAGATAGCAATACAGTGGTCTTGCTTCAGTAACAGCTTTCCTTATTTCCTGATCATCTCAGAGTACCGCTGTTTCAAATACTGAAAAACTATGTAGAAAATGAATATTTCTGGATGTTTCTCTACAAACAAGTTATGCTCCCATTGTTCTGCCGTGTTCTGGATCACCATCATGCTGGGATTGTCCAGCATGGGATGTTACAAAGGGCATCCTTGGGCAAACATCTCTTGAGAACAAACTAGCTAAGAAGTGCATGTGCCCCATGACTAAGGCAATCCTTTATTTTTCTCTGCTCACTGATTATACCTTGGAGTGTATTTGTTTACTCATACCTTCAAATGCAGCACCATAGTTGATCAGGGAGATATCCAGCTGTTTTAGAAAAGCATGCCTGGATTATATTTTTCTCTCTGATCTTCTGCTGCAGTAATTTCTCTATACTGACAGCACTCCAGAATTTTAAAGCCCTTAATCATAATCGTCAGATTTTTTTGAATATTGGCTCACTGTGAATGACAAGGTTATAAAACCCACTATTGTTGATGTATTAGTCACGTTCTTGAAAACCAGCTGATGATGTCTATTAATGGCTTAGCTACAAAGTAAATAATTTGCATTATTAAAACAGTGGTACATATATTTATGGATTACTGTAACATTCAATAAAGCAACAAAGTAGAGAAGAAAAGAAGAAAATGACAAGGCAGAGCCATGAGATTTTATGTATTATCTCTGTTTCAAAAAACTAGCATATCCTGTGGGATTTAAACTTTGAGCAGAAAAAAAAAATCCATAAATTGGCTTTGAACACATGAGAAATAGATTTATAAACAGGAGAAAATGAAGTATATATGGCCTCATATTTCCATGGACAAACTTATTGGCTAGACCAGCAGATGGTGGGTGTGAAATATCTGTGATACATACCCTACTTTCTCTTCAAGAAAATACGAATTTGCAAGAGTTTCTTGGATCTTTTGCTTTCATAAATTTCAGAGACATTTATGAAGAGAGTGGAAATAAACAGAATATATCCCATCACAGAGACATCTTGAAAAATGGCAGAAAAGTTTGTACAGCCGTTGAACTTACGTGAAGGAGAATTTTCTGATCATTTTAAAGGCTGAAAAGCATGTAATTGTGACTGATTCTCATTTCAGTTGCATTTTTCCTATATGACTAATATAAAAAATTGTTAACAAAAAGGTTTTGTCAGAGACTTTAGCTGCAGGAAGGTGGAACAAATTGGTGGTTTGTTGAACTTGCATTGGAAAAATGTTCCACCTCATCACCAACTTGTTTGCAGTTTCTAAGACTTAACATCTGAGGTAACAATGACTAACTTCGGTAGACTCCTGAGCTGTGGTACATTCTGCTTTAAAAATCAAGTCCACATTTAATCAGCTCCAGATATTAAGCGAGTCCTGCTCTAAATAAATAATTTCTTGTGTCAATATCAAGCTTTTATTTTTTTCTTCTAAGGAAATTTGAAATGTCTTGTCAGATTGGTGTAAAACTTATTCAGGAGAGTCAACAAACTGGATTCTCATGATCTATGCTCAATCAGATGAAACACAGAAATTACTCGTGTTTGTTTACGTGATGGAAAGTGCTCCCAGTTTTGTCTTCAAGTTTCCTCTGTGATAGTGCTGGAAGGGTGAAGACCACCTTGGACACAAGCAAAATGTTGCAACAGATTCTAGCACTAGGCTGGTTGTCTGTAGCAGCCAGTTATTCTTCTTGTCATCCACAATTCAAGTTTTTCTCTAGGAAAAAGATTAATTCTATTATTGCTGCTTCTTGGATACTTAAAAATATGTGCAACACCTCAGAAACTTCCACAAGGCTCTATTTCACAGGAATACAAAAGATATATTTTGGAAGGGCAGAAGGAACTAAGCATATATGGATGATTTGCAAACTGTTTTCTGAAAAGAGCAGAAATCTGTGGGTTGAAGGGGAGAGAATTTTACTTGCTTTTATCCTTTTTTTAGAAGTACTTAAAGTGTTTCTTTAACAATAGATGTAAAAAACTACATTTATGGTTGTACTGTCCACATAAGAGTTCTTATATTAATGATTTCTAATCATTGTTTCTCAGAATAGTTATGATCCATACATCTCTTGCTGATTAAGAGAATTTTTTTCACAGCTTTAGCCCAGACTGAAGGTTGGGAAATAGGTTACATGTGTTATATCTTATACAAACAGGTTTTGTATAAGGACAAAGTGCTGTGATTAAACCTACTGTTCTCATTTCCTACTCTAAACAAAGTTCTTAAAATTATCAAAGCTACACTAGATCAAAAGAACATGACTTGCCACCTTTTGTCAGTACCTTCAAATTAACCATGCTAGTTCCTGATCTCTGACTAGAAACCTGGCATGAGGAGTTCACACATAGCAGCATATTGACTGTCTGCTAAGTGCACCAACCAATCGTATTTACTGATTTTTCTCTCTTCCATTGCTGATACCCCTTGCTATCCATCACAATATCCCAGATCTAAGGAGAAGTCCAATTTTTCACTCTCAAGCATCTGTAGTGTAGCTCAATTGCCTACTCCATAAAGGGCTAAATTGGCAAAGACAAAGGTATTCTGCTGATTTGGGTGAATTTTATGTTCAATTCTGAGTCCTCTTCAATACTGATATTTTATATCCAGATCAAATATACTTTTCAACAGGATTTTTTTCCCAGAAAATTATTTTTCCCATTTAGTCTCTTTTCTCTTTGCTGACTTGTATCCTAAAACATCAGCACTGGTAAAGGCTACTGAGGAATCTGTAAGGCATAGATACAAGCAGAACCCTTACAGGTTTTCTACTGATGTGAGAGGTCTGTTTATCCTGTATTCCTCCATTCCAGGCCAAGAAACATCTCTGATCCATCTAAAAACTTTCAGGTCAGGAGAAGTCATCATACATGCAATCCCATTTGAATTACCAATATTCAAGATTTTTTTAATCGCACTAAGAACAGGAAGACAGAAAATTGGATATGAGAAATAGAATACAAATAGTTTTCTTTGAAAAAACATGTTAGAAATATCATAATACCACAGGTTAGAAAAGAATGCAAAAGGAGAAAAGATGGTTTGGAAAAACAGTTTAAATTGCCTATTAATCCACAGGTTTTATACTGTGATATAGTCCATCCTAGGAATTTTTCATGCTGGGGCTCTCTGTGGGTAATTAATGTAGTTACATGAAGGCTAAATGGCTGATTACAGGAAGAAAGAGTAGGTTAGAGAGATTTTTAAAAAGGGAGAGAAAGGAGGCAAAAATTTAAAATTACAAGGGAAGATACAGATTCTAGAAGCAAGGTGGGGAGGGAAGAGGGGAAGAAAGTGGAAATTATATATGAGACTCATGGATTGTCTTAAAAAATTCCCACAGATAAAAAAATTAGCCAAATTTAATATTTCCTGAGAAGAAACCTTGCCATAAGTGAGACTCTATTTTCTTTTTATAAAATAGAGATTAAAAGAAGGATCAAATGCTGTGTCTGTTGAAGCATTTGCATTATTAACTCCAAAGGGACTAGAGTCCAATGCATATTTTGGATATGATCATCATTATTCAAATGGTTATGAAATATATCTATATCTAGGGGATGCAATTTAGCTGATGAGGTGATATCGGAGTTTAGAGTTCAACTGACGAGGTATTAAGGATTTTAGCCTTAAAGAAATCATCTTTTCTGACATGACCAGTGAATATGATATTATTTCTTTCTGAAACTTTGCACTGCCAGTCAAATTATTAATTTTTTTGCATAGAGGCTTGCTGGATTGCTACTATCACTAATATTTATTTTGGATTTGATTTACCTAAATTTATTTCTAGAAGTGTCACCCTCACTAATTTTTTTCTTATGTGGCTGCTAAAAAATTCTGTTATGTGGTGACAAATGACACCACATACGTTAACACAGTAATATGTGTTTGTTACTCTCTCTGTAATTTCATACATGAAATAATGTACATGCAATTCTCTTGCAGTACCTTGAGAAATCATCAATCAAGTTAGATGATTTCCTGTTGCACCCTACTGCTAACTCTCAACCATATCCACTCCACCAGATGTTATTCAGAACACCCTTCTGGTCTAGGGACAACTATTGCACCTTCAGAAAACAATTTTTTTAGTGCATAAGAAGTAGAATATGACTTATTCTAGCAAAGCTGACCTAATGTAAACAATGGTAGATACTACAAAATTTCTTTTAAGCATTATGTTCTAATTTACCTGAAATATTACTACAAAAATTGCATACATTTAATTAAAATTTCTGATTCATACCTGCTGAAATAATTTTCCACTCTTGTCTACCACTGTTAGCTCCCGTTTTAGGTTCTCCCCATTATTCTCTGGGTGGAAGTAGATTGTTGTACATGTTTTCCAAATGGGGAGGAAAGCTGACAGCCTTGTTTAATGTTGCAAAGTAAATTTCTCCTAGTGTTATGTCTGTCAATTGTCCTCTATGCTTTTTTGCCAGCATTTTGTTAATTCAGAATATAAAATACTAAGAAAATGGAGGTAACAGAAAATAGTTTCTCTGTTGACAGTCAACCCAAGAGGCCAGTAATTACCTTGCAAATTATGTATGAATTTCATCGACCTCCAATAGAGCAAACTGTACCAGTAAGGTCATCTGTTATAAAATTTTCTGTTTGTATGAAATTACAAAAGAAAAAATACCATTAGATTTGAAAAGCTGTTTTTTCTGCTTTGTTCATTATAATTGCTTATTTCAAATGCCGAATTTTAATCTTTCACTGATTTAAAAAAAGAAACCTGGAAAGAATTAAAAGGATTTACATACATTTAAAATGTGACTAGCAAGTACACTTCATAAGTTATTAAAATGCTCTCAGTGTGTGTTAAACACAGATGTGTTACATTGTACTCCCAGAGAATCAGCTGCATTTGACATTTTATAAAGGCTTTGTTAGAATCCAGTCAAGCAATTCAACATTCAAATTGAACTATAGATAATGTAAGATTGTATGAACATTTCCAAGATCCTTTACCCTAACAAAACTCACAACATTCTCAAGTTGTGGTTTTTGTTTACCATCCCAGTACTAAACAACGTAAGTGTGGACACTCCTCCCTATTGCTGCCTTTTTTTGTGCATGTATTATCATTTCTGTTTCTGTGTGTGTTCTCTGGGAATATACAAAAGGGAAACATCTCATATCCAGCATAACCCTCGACATATATGTCATATGCAGAATTAAGCAGAGGCATCGTATTAAATATTTATCAACAAGAGTTTGTGTTGGATGATGCAAGTGCAAAAATTAGCAAAACGAATACATCTTGTCTGATTTATATTGCTTATTTGCAAAGATAAAGAGTCTATAGATTTTTAATGTTCATACCATTTCTATCAGTTACCCAATATACTTTTGTTATAGTGCAAACCAGTTGGTGCTGGTATTACCACTGAGTTTCGGTATCTGGTCATGAAACCACTGTTCAAAAGAGCCATGAAAACAGTGAAAGGGGTTCTCAGAGGAGACACACAACTGGGAAACACAAAACAGAGAAAAAATAAACAAACCCCACAACATTTTACTTAATCACTTTAGAGAAGGTTAAGGGGTGACATATTCCCTCGTCAGGGAACAGAAATTTGTTCATCTGTTTTAACAGTGAAAGCAAAACTGATTTCCCCTTTTTTTTTTTTTGAAAACTCAGCAGCAGCAGAATTCATTATCTCTAGACTAGATTTTTAATTTTCTTTGAATTTTGAATTATGATTAGATCCGAATTCGCCATCTGAGTTATAGACTAAGCGATTCCCAAGGCAACATTTACAGTCTTGGCCTAGAGGTTATTTCTCTAAACTACAGCCCACTGGAGGTCAGGGTAAGTAGTGTTTGGTTTACAAAATGAAAATTTATCCTTTGAGATAAGGACGTAATCATTAAAAGGTCTGAGAAAGCTCTCCCACAATGGGCCATCACATTCCTCTTTCCAGTTCCTCTGGAACTGTATATCAAAGCTGTTGGGTTGAAGAAAGCATTTGCTTTAAAGTTTCCACATGCTTCAGGCACACTGAGCCTGACTGGGTTTTAACATTCCTATATGTTTTTTTTGTAGGTTACACTAGTCTAGAATGCCTGCCCAGAGTTCTGTGCATGCACACAGATACAGATGGCAAGTTGAAAACGAGAATCACTTGAATTCTTAGTAAGAACAAAGCTGCTCCTTATTACACTAAGGTATTCATCCTTCATATGCAATCAACATGTATAAACTGTGCTCTGAATTCAGTCACCTTCTTCACCAACTCCTATCTTCACTTTAATTATGTCAACTGCAGAGAATTTAATAGCAGCTTCTCTTAATCACCAGAGTAATTTCATTTTGGAATAAGGAAAAGCTGTGGTGAGAGGATTTTCCCACTTCCTTTGGCAAGCAGAATGAATTCTTTGGTTCTAAACAATTGATTAAATGCCCATCATTGTTTATGGTGCTTCTTTAGATGGACTTTCAATCAATACAGACATCCCTTCCACCTGTACTGTCACAAAAACATGGCATTTGCTTCTAAATTTTAACCCTGAACAATGAACTGAGCATAGGAAACAGGCTTCTACTTGGGAGGATAATTTGGGATTGAAACTTTGTAAAGAAAGAAAATAGTACAGAAGAATTTGAGGCAGACTACAGTCATGCCTACTCTACTGTCATGTGCATTTGCTTTGGCAGAATTGCCAGTCAATAACCAAATGGTGAAGACCATAATGCAGGGGAAGATATTCTGTGAAGCAGCTTTGATTGGTACCACCTCAGCTCATTTGTCTCCTACAAGAGAGAAGACTTGGACCACGGATGGTGTGGAACAGCTCCAGCCATCTGGTGCTCTGTGGAAATAGAGAATTTATCTGGCTTGTGTTGAGCTTCTCTGAGACGGACATTAACTGCTGTCTGTCATTTAGGAAAATGTTCTAGGGCTGCTAAATACATATTTCTACTTCTTTTCCTTTTGCTTCTTCCCCACCTCCATGTATGTTAATGTAACGTTGCTAAGCAATTTAAATAATCTCCAGGCAGAGGTGCAGTTTTGATTTGGTTTGATTTTTCCTGGGATCTGAGAAAGGCTGTTTGAAAATACAGGAAACATGACAGGAAAGAAAACTTGACCCAGCATGGGCATGACACAATGAAAGGAGCCTTGGGAGTCCGATTTTAGCTCATTATGTCAATACAGATTTCCAGCTGGAACGGTTGTTAGAAGCTTGATTTTTTCCTGTGAATTGTCAGTACTTTATATATTCTTCTAAACAAAAAGAAGATTGTCAGGAACATGCTGCTCCAAAGTCAATTTTTTCTGAAGTAGCCTGTAATACCCCAAATTTTGATTAAATGAGTCCTAAGAATCTAACAATATAACAGCTTCTCAGCTGTTCGCTACACTGTGCTGCATAAATTTTCTAAGACTTTATTTAAGCATTTTAAAAAATAAGGAGGATACTATTTTTCAGTCGAGCAAGAGCTTCTAGGACGTCTGCATCCTTTATTCCTTCATGCTCAGGACAGGTCATTCCCTTCCTACAGAAACTATTTATACACACCATTTGCTAATGAACGATATTAGCCTTGCTCACCGTGAGTTCTAGCAACAATGGGGGGAAAAGTGACATAGCCATTAAGTGGCTTTTATTAATTGTGCTCCATGTGAGTGCTTGTATCAGCACAGAGTGAACAAGATATCTCACACATTTCTGATTGGGCTGCTGCCAGTGGCAGTGGCAGACACAGATCCTCTGTTTTCAGCCCTTGACCTGGGGGTGGTTCTGTGTAGGGTGACCCCAGCCTTCAAACTCTTCCCCAGCCCTGCTATTAAAGTCTCTTTGTGCAGCCCTGTGGCTTAAGTATTTTAACAGCTATTTGGGCCTAGGCAGAAAATATTCTCTTGTCCCCATCCTGCTGAAGTGTTATGCATATTTCCAATTTTTATTATTTTCTGTGCTTGTGACAGAGGGTGATTCAATCTTACGATGTGATGCCCAGCTTAAATGATAAGTATAGACTAATAAATGTGACATACTGATATTTAATGTATTCATCTCCACCCTGCAATTCTAAAAACTATTAGTGATTAGAAAATAAGCTTATCATGACTTTTTTTATATAACATAATGAATCTGTTTTTCAGTGAATAATTGCAGTAATCAACTGTAAATAGTAGAAGCACACAGTAAATAGGTCAGATCAAGTAAAATTTTTAATGTATGTTCCCAGATGTCTCTCTAACCATTTCTCTCTCATGGGTTGTATGGCATTTTCTTGTTGACTGATATTTTCATTTCTTTATGTTTAAGTCTGAAATTCACACACAGGTTTATGATTACCTTTATGGGCAATTTATTTATATTCTTAATAGAGACAACTCTCTGTTTGCAGGGCTTTCCTCTTCTTCTGTATAGGAATGTCTATAAAAATATGAAATGACAGATTATAAGATTCTTTTCAAAGGTGACCAATTTTCCTACTCTGCATATTCAAACAAAATAGTCAAATACTGTGGTCGTTTTACACGCTGGCATAAAATTTATACATCCTCAATTTGCCCACAGTAGGTATTTTGAAGCTGTAAAATGAATTTCCACATGTGCCAAAAGCCACTGCCAGGCACCAGTGGCAGTCTGATGAGGACATAAGATTACTTTGAGACTGTCGTACACTTAAACATACTCACTGACTCTTCAGACAGACTTTTTGTGGACCGCTGTTTCAAACAAACAAAAAGAAAAAGACAGAAAAATGAGAGTTTTCCCTCAAGGGAACACATCCAAGAAAGGCAAACAGCATTTGCTAGTACTGGCTGATCTTAAATCAGCCAAGGAATTTAAAACATGCCAAGTAATGCTGGCCAACTTGATTTTTAAACTCGTAAGCCTTGAAAAATGACAAAACCAGAATTTAATCTGCATGTTGGTAACCTTTAGGTTAAATCAATTATCTGCATTGAATCTTTGCAATTTGCTAGGGGGTATCACATGCCTCTGCCTTTTGTAAGAGATTTCTTTATTCATTCTTAAAGATGTGCCACAAGTTATTATTGGAGCTTTTTGGATTTTGCTGTTGCAAGCCTCAGTTAGCATGACTGCCCCTACAGTTTGCTACTGACTATTAATACATGCTTCAACTGCTCCCAAAGTTTTTACAATTTTTGAAGCTTAAACACAGTATATAATAATGCAAAAGTGCAGAGATCCTCAAACTAGCATTAACCCAAGCTATTATTTTTGCAAGATCAAGACTCTTCACAGTTAAGAAGCAGAGCTAGCTAGTGTAGACCCAGAACTCAGCCAAGGCAGCACATCTTGAGACTTGAGCTAGATCAGGCCGTGCCAGATCAAAAAAGCACCAATGGGCCACAGTAACTGTCAATAAATTCTAAACATACTCACGAGCATTATTTGCTTTCTTGTTGCCTTTGTTCGTGTCAATGGTGCCTGTTGAGTGTCATGAAGAATTGCTTGACATGCAAGCTGCCTTCCCCGGGAAGGCACCAGAAATCTGTTTCTCTCTCCTGATGTGGTTTAGTTTGTTGTTTCCGTGCTTTAGGTATCTATTTATACACAGGTGAGTGTATTAAACCCTAATTTCATACCCTCAGGAATTAAAGTGAACCAGCTGTGATAGGTAGCTAGAAAAGAAATTGTTAGATATCAATATTTCTCTTACATATTTGGCCCCTAATCTTATTAATATACACATTAATGCTGGTGATACAACAACCTGCTTTTTTGTTTGTTACAAGACCTCATTTTCAAAAACATTTGTAAATACTCATTCAGTCATTTGTAAACACTGACAAAACAGAAGCTGTCTGCTCTGAAGGACAGAGAAGGAAGATATATTCAGTGGTTGCAGTTGCAGCAAACACCTCAGCAGCAACAAAAACAAAGGAAATAAAAGGAGTCCCCAGCAATTTCAGTCTTGCAACAGAAAGAAACATGATTTTCCTCTCTTCAGAAATTCATAATGATGTAGTTTCTGCCACAGCAAAGCTCTTTGCATCAGGAAAACCTGAAATCTTGTTAACCTGTGCTAAACATAGACTGTTTCAATGGGAGGGAGGGAGAGAGGGCTTTTAAAGGCACAAATGCCATCTCTACAAAGCTCTCTCCCCTGGCTGCTAAGGTCCCCAGGTTAATACATATAAGTAGTGCTTTTGATTTATGACATAGACAGCTGTAACAGATGAATGGCTTTAACTTACCAAGCCAGAAAAATCAGCATTTCAAAAAAAAATTTCTTTCTTTGCCACTGCAACTGAGAAGTCTTAGTGAGATTTATGTGAGCTCTGCAGCAGATCGATGACACAGAGGACCTGTGACTGGCCACACCAAAAATGATGGCTGGTTTCTGTGTCTGATAGCAAAGGTGCCACATACCATTCAGAGGGAATCAGAGAACACAATAAATAATCCTTGATAGCATTTTAAATATCTCTTTTGTTTGAAATGTCAAGCAAAGATATTTGATTCAAAATTCAGCCTTTCTTGTCTCTAATTAGTCTCACCAAAACCTCACATCAGAGATGAAAGCTGGGGAGATGTTCTTCAGCTCTTATAGCTTTTACCAGCTTTTTTTTGGAAAATACTAGGCCTTCTTAAATCCATTGAACTAAACCAGAGTTCTCTCAATTGCCAGGATAAGGGTCATATATGAAATACTGCCTATGACAGCCTTAAAATCTGACAGCTTTAAAAAGCAAAGGCACCAGATGGATAACTCCTGGCTATATCCAGCCTCAGAGGAAAATTCTCCTGGACACTGGCCTGTTTCCATCCCCATACTCTGAAAGGTAATCAGATGTAGTTAGGAAGTAATCTTTATCCTGCTTGCTTTTCCCATGTGCTACACTCATTACCTGTAACCACACTTTAAATCTGCTATGGGTTCTGTCACCCATGACACGTGAGTACATATTCCTAAGTAGCTTTGAACACATGTATCAGCAACTGACCCTTGTGTTTTTCATTTTGTGTTTGAAAATGCAGTGCTTTGTAAACCTGATGTGGTTTGGGTTTGGTTTTTTTTTTGTTGTTATTTCCTTCAGATGTCTGCTCTCCCTCTATTTCATCTGGAGTTTGGAAGCCACAATAACCAACAGACCCAAGGGTGTTCAGTTTGTCACTCTCAGAGGAGAAAAATACCAAAGTCCTCATAGTGTAAAACTACAAGCAACAGCAAACAATCCAATATTCTTGTACTAGTGGTAATACCATTGAGTTGTGATTCCTGAGGTATCCTTGGCAATATTTATGAGAAGAAATACCTTGCTTAACTAGGAAAGTACTTGATTCTTCCCAAATGATAGGAGGCCTAGGATCTCTGTGGTGTTTTTTTCCTTTTGTTTCCATCAAGAAAGATAACAGAAGTTGGGCATCTCCACATTGCCAGTTCTTACTAAACGCATTAACTTCATTTATTAAGCTCTCTATGGATCTGTAGTTTATTGTCATAAATCAGTCTCAAGCTACTTAGAATTGCAAATTGAAAGACTGAGTTATCAGAAAGGGCAACTTCCAGTCAAATGATTTGGTTCTAATTTTTTTGGCAGGGATCACAAGACGATGCTATTAAATATGGCCATGAAGATCAATTCTTATGTCCTTTTAGACTTTCAAATTCTTCTTTATTGCAAAAGAGATATTATGATAAAGAAGTATGCATCTGACATTTTTCTCAGATTTTTTTCTCAAATGGTATTTGTGATCATTTCCTCAGTTCCAGGTCTAGGATACAGTTTCTTATAAATTTTCTTTTAAATTTTCTTAGTCTGACAGAGTCATTTAACACTGAAGCAGATACTTAAGAGTTCTGGAGCATACTCTTGTACAGTTTTAATTTGGATCATTCCAGTCCAAAATTTGTGAATGAAAAGGTCAATCTATAGCATATTTTTGTTATCTTTGCAAGTGACCAATAATCTAAAATTAAAAAATAAATGAAACTTCATTGTAGAAGGAAATAGATCTGCTCTATAATCTTCATAGTGAATCTGGGTTTCATTTTCTACACTGATTTAATAGCTTATTACAGCAATCCAGCTGGTGTTCCAGGAATAGATCACTTTGCTGCTATGAGTGGGATTTTTTTTGTTCTCACATTTATCAAATATTCTGGCCAGCTGGCAATCTTTGCATACTTGGCTCTATACTATACCAGTCCCAGTGAGTGCAAATAATCTATAAAACCTTGATGTGGGGGATTAGATGGGTTCTAAGAGGACATCTGTGAAAACATGGGTGAAAACCTTGGAGACTTAGGCAGACACTTGCCAATGGTGTGTCTGCTGCTTTTCCACATGGCTGTGAATTATGTAACAAAGTAATGCACTTGCCTTTGGAAAGACAGAGAAAATGAACTGAAAACACATAATTAATCTGCACAAGAATATGATTTTCCAACATGCAAGATACTATTCAAAACCTGCCTATGAAGACCAAATGAAATACTTTTTTCCCCCCTACTTTTACATTTTCAGGAACAGAGTTGGGAATATTCTTGTCAGTGGTTTCACTCGTACTTTGACATTCTGCTCTGCTGGCCCATTAAATATCATCAACCTCTAAGGAGAAGTTTTGCTCAACTGAATATAAAGAATTTTACCAGGAACTGTAGTGAAGCAAACAAACATCAAACACAAAAACCCACAGACTGGGCTACTAAAATAACTACTGAAGAGAATAAATTGTTTTGGCTTTCTTATGACTTTTCATCCTTATTTAGAACACTGAAAGGTGAGGATTTTCTATTAAGTGAAGAAAATGATAAATGTATTAGTTTCACAGCCTGAAGCAGTGCTATGAAGGTCTAAACCACATAACACAAATACAGGAGTGATGCACCTAAGTGAGATTTTGACTGAAAAGAAAATAGAAATAGACTAATGAGCATCACATTTTGACCTGTCAGAGGTCTAGCAAATTTCCACATAAGACTCAGGTACTTTTGCATAAAGGAATAGATGAAAGTTTGAAAGGGAGGAACTTGGTTCACAGCTGAGACTTTGAGTTAAAAGGGTTTATGTGTGGGTGTCTAAGTTCACAGTACTGTCTGTAGGTGCCAGGCAGCAGAGTGGGAACCAGTCTCACTGACAATATCCCCCACCAGCAGCACTCAGCTCTCCCAACACAGGTGCCAAGCATCCTTATCTGCACCCTGAGGAATTCTGCCTGGTCTCACACTCCCAACCAGAAGGGTCTGGAACACACATAGCTCCACTGTCAGAGTTGGAGTTGCCAGCCCTGTCTCCAGCCAAGGCAAGCAGTGTGATGCAGAGCTATCAGTTGTTCGGATAATCAAGGTTTTTAAGCTGTCCTCTCACAGTACAACTCTTCTGAGCTCTACTGAGGACATGAAGGTTTCATCCATTAATGGCCAAAACTCAGTAGGAGTGTTCCTGGGGTTTATGGTTCCATTTGAGGGCAGCTCAAATGAAACTAGATACCTTTAAGTAGCTGAATTTTTTTCTGGATGAATGAATGAATGAATGGTGAATTGAATTTCTCCACTAATTTTCATTGCCCAGAACTTTTCTTAGTATAGCACCAACCTGAGCAAAAGTAGATCTCAAATGTGTCTTATTTTTGAAATAAATCCCCACTCTACCCCACCAATAATGTCCAAACATAACACTAAAAAATATGCAGTGGGAACTGAACCGCTGCTGCTGCTGATTGAAGCTTAGGAGCATGTGTAACATATGGATAGGGTAATTAGCAAATTAAAATGTGCATGATAAAAGATGATAGCCAATAGAAAAGGGAGGATACACTGTATGTGGCACTGATTGCACTCCATTAAGAAGAGGAACATAGCTCGAGTTTGGTAGTTAGACCTTACTGCATGCCCTGTCAAAAATGTTGTGCTTGTCCATCACACTGACACAGCCCTGCTAGAGAGTGTTAAAATGTTCTATCTCTAGAAGAAATGGGTTTGAAAATAGGGTTAATGTGGCCACCTAAGGAAGAGCTGCCTTTGGGTTAGGGAGTATTGACCGAGCCTCCTGAAGGGCCAGGACACTCAGGAGCTGCTGAGGAAAAAAGGGACATATCCCAAAGAAAATCACCATGTTTGTGAGCATACTGCTGGTTTGAAAGCTGCTACAAACTTTGTTTTCTAAAACAAAGCCAAAGTAAAAAGTGAATAAAGCTCTTGTAATTTATAAGATTGGGCTCACACTGCCTAATGTCAGTCAGTCCCTGTACTCACTGCCTGTGCAATCTAATTCAACAAAACTCTTGAGATCAGACAGGTCCAGTTTGGCTTATGTCATAGATCCACTGACCAAAGAGAACACCCAGATGTCCAAAGAGATGCTGCCTGGAAGCCCTTCTTCTGGAATCCCTCCCCTGGTTCTTCCTTGCCAAGTTGCCAAAGACTTGGTGTCCTTGCACCAGAGCCATGGGTGCACCAAAGGGCCCTGTGTCCTCACTGCCAGCCTCCCCCAGGTTTGGCTGTCACCCTCCATGGGGCATCTAAACACTGGAATGGGCTGCCCAAGGAGGAGGTGGGGTCACCCTCCCTGGATGTGGCCTTGGGTACCATGGCCTGGTTGACAAGGTGGTGAATGGCCAAAGGTTGGACTCAGTTATCTCAGAGCTCCTTTACAACCTGAATGATTCTGTGATGCTGTGGTTTCCCAAAGTGCTGGGGAACTTCAGCACAGTCTGCAGGTGTGCCCAGAGCAGGAGCTCCCTCAGGGGCAGCCAGGAGCCCTTGGAGCTTGGTAATTCATGATCTTAGGGGAGATGCTGGCAGGGACACTGAGGTGCCTTTTTCCCCTGTGAGCTGGCCTGTCTCTCAAGCAGCAAGCTGTATTGATATTTATTTCAGAATAAAATATATATGGTCTCATTAATGGATGAGTAAGAATCCTAAATTTCAGCTTTACCAAAGTGCTTGTATCACACATGGGTATAACAGGTATTTTGCAGGAGTTTTTTTCAGTGTCAGGTACTATCCACTCTGTGAGTTATACTGTTTGATAAATCCAAAACAGTTATGAATATGTTTTAGTATTTTTATTCAATCTTCCACTTCTGCATAGGGGAAGAGAACAAATGCATGAAAATAAAAAAAAAAAAGATTAAATCTGACCTTCTTAAAAATCTAAACAAAAATTAAATTACGGAATATAGTTTTAAAATCAAGTTACATGGGAAGATAAATGTTAAGCTAATATAAAAAAGACTAGGAATATCTTTAGAAAATTTTATATTTTCTAAAGATATTCCTAGTCTTTTTTTTATATTTTGGTTATATTATACAGTTTCTGTTGTCTTTAGAGTTTTCTTTCTAGCCTGTTTTCCAAGTATTAACATCCCAAATGTATGCTATGTTATGTTGCATTTCTCCCAGGTCTCCACTTCAAAATAAAAAAATAAAGGATTTTCTATGTTATGTTGGGCAGTAGGTTTTCCTTATTTAAAAGAATCTGGAAAAAATATTTTCAAAATTCCCTCGTTTTTGTTAGGCAATATAATTTACAGAGCACTATCAGGAAACTTAACAAACTTTACATTTTAGCAACATCCTTGTCACTAATAACATACACCCAGATCACATGTATTTTGTCCAGTAATTCTTTAGAGTCACATTCATCTACATATTTTTTCAACTGCAAAAATAAATATTTGCCAGAATAAAAGGAAAGGAAATATTTTAACCCACCAACAGTCTCACCCTAATGCACCAATGTTCAGCTGCAATCTTATGGAACATGGCTTCCTGGTTTTCTTTGCTTCTTGTTGTTCAGTTCAATTTATGGAGGGGAATTAGAAAAAAAAAAAGCAAATTAACCTTAAAAATTAAATATTGATCCAAGTGAAAAATCGCTTTAGCTCTGTTTGTGAAGAAAGAGGCAAGATTTTCCACCAGACAAAGGACAGGTCAATGCTGGGAATCAGCACAGGCTGCTCAGTTGAACTATTCATTGAAATAATTACATCTTCAGGGGATTGCATTAATCTATGAAGAACATTATAATCTCTGAATTAAACGTAAATTCCTTAGAACAGAGGACAGATACTTTCAGCCTATAAGACTGTGATACATGAAATGCAAAGAGAAACCAGTGTGTCTTCGTAATTTTTTCTGTTTGTAGTTTTTAACTATATTTATTTCCTATGGGCACTTTTTTTAATAAAATAACATAATCCTGAAAAATTAAGTGAGCTTTAAAATTCTGTAGCTTAGACTTTTCTATAGTCAAGATTACTGTGACAGAGGTTTGGGTTTTATTTCTTACTGAGAAGTTATTAAACCTCATATTATTAAATATATCTCATTCTTTTTAGACACAAAGTAGTTACTATTTGGTCTGAATTGCCAAGATGGAGTGCACTGATGTGTGAGAGAGTTGAAAAAAAAAATTTAATCCAAGTAGGAAGGATAACAAAATGGTAAGGCATGAAAATTTTTCCCCCAAAATACTTGTTATTGTTGACAAATAAAAAATAATCTCTTCTTTTTCAATTTTTGTGTGCCATGTAAAACTCAGGGATAATGTGAAAGCATGAGTACTCTCTCTAAAAACAGGGGCATCTTGAGAAGTTGTGACACAGATCTGACCTTCCAGAGGCTAAAAACTACAATGTGTCACTTTTGTGGACTGGGACTATCAACAACCAGACTTGTCTTCTTTATTAAATTTCATTAGCTAAGAAAAATATGCAAATTGTATAGTCTAGTCTCTGAAAAGTTTTAACTGACTGTGCTTTCAGCATTAGAAGATTATTCTTGTTTTGTAATATATTTCCTTCCAAACATTTTTGAGCTTTTTATAGTTATACAAGAGACAAAGCACAATGTCATCACAGTATACTGTGAAGATGCTGATAGATCTGAAGTCCCTAAAGACAGGTCAGTTAGAAAATCTGCTTATTACAAGATATGCACTGCTTATTAAAACATATACACAGTTTTTTAAGATATACATAATTTTTTTACACTTTTCTTTCCATCCTACTGCTTTTCCAATATTTATTTCCACAGTCTTATCATTTATGTCATTAAATTCACACACAGAATTGAATTTTCAAATTGTTTTACCATGGTTTCAGCTATGTCTCTCCCATTAACTTCCTAATGAGAGCAATCTTGAAAAAAATCCCAAATAGTTTTATAAAAATGTAGCCTTCTGCTGCTTTCTCTCTCTGAGTGATGAGTACTGTGATTGCAGGGGTGGGAGGTAAGAGACAGATAATAAGAAATTTCAACTCAAAGTATCTTGATGACACATGAAAGATGAATTGAAAATGCTTTAGTTTAGAAATTAATTTTCATGGCTTTTAAGGTGATTGATGAGATGACTTTGAACTGGATCTACCCAGCAGCGGTCACAGTGCTGGAACTGCAGGAGGCATGCAGTGTGAGTGTGTGTGTGGTGGTTATCTCTAGGGTTATCTACCCATCCATTTAAATACTTCTGAACAGGTAAAGTTATCACATTGGTAGGATTTAAATGCAGGTAACTGGTATTTTGCAAAGAGATTCTCTTTCGTAAGAGAAGAGATTTTGTTATAAATAAAACCTGCTGCAGCTTTTAGGCACCAGTTCCAGGAGGACAGGGTAGATAAAAAGCAGGCACACATGGGGAAGATGAGAGGAAAGGAAAAGTGGTGAGTGCAGGGGTGGACATCAAAGTCAACCCCGAATCCACAAGAGCCTGAGGGAAGAAACACTCATCTGAGGCTTGGTAGAACAGGGTTCACGTCTTTGGTCTTCTGGTTCAAATAAGTTTGTACTTGGATTCCCCATGTTACTTGGTTGTACTCAAACACTTCTGCCTCATATAAAGGAGAGCCTGGGAAGGGCAGGCCAAATCAGTGAAAGCCTCACACCCCTGCACTTCTCTGTGATGTGCAAGACCCTGCAGAGAGCTTTACTCTCAGCTGATGATTCTGAGATGACATGAGAATCAGTGTCTCTGTCTTTCATTTTTTTCTTATGAAAAGCTTTTAGAGGTTCATCCCAGTGTGGAATAAGATTTTTTTTTTAATCTTGATAACTTATCAGAGTGGAGAAAAGCTTCTCCACTTAGTTTTATGTGCAAGCATTTCATTTTCCCCTAAGGACTTTAATATCACACTGAAATGGGAACTGGAGATCCAGACTCAGATATGTTTCAGGTCACTTTGAATTTGAGCTAATTATCTTGATGAATATTTAGCTAAAGATCATTAATTTCTTAGAAATGATCCTACACTCTTGTTGTTTGGAACAACAAAATTTTTATTGCTTTGCTTCTAGTCAATTCTATTTTCAAAGACTTGCAAATTAGTTTTGGTTCTGCTTTTTAGTGCTAAATGTTTACAGAAAGCAATAGTGAAAAGGAAGAATCATGACTGGTATTTTCAATGTCAGAGTGCAACAGTGCCCACCTGTGCCCATTTCAAACAGGGATACTGATGGAGACCCCCACATCCCTGCCCCCAGCTACATGGAATTTTGACAGAACCAGGGCTCAGGCATAGCTGGTGATGCACACCCAAGTCTTGTAAACACACCTAACAAGACTGCTAACTCAGACTTCTGCTTAAAAGTAAGATCAAACATATTTTAATGACAAAGTCAGGCAGCCCATTCAATGCTTACCTCTATTTTTGCAACTGGAATGCTTTCCCAAATGTCTAGTTAGAATCTCCCTTACCACAACTTGAACCCCTTACGTTCTTTTCCAAAATGCCTTATTCCTTCCTAAAAACAGCAACCTGGCTCTCTTTCCCAAATCCCTTCTTACATTCCCTTCTTTCTTTTCCAGACGTATCACAGGAACACATATTACATCGTAGCATTAGTTTTTTCCAGACTTAGGTAGGTGCCAGTGAGGCAAACAGTTGTGGCAAACCTTGTTTGCTTAGTGCTTCTCACCCAAAGCAACTTTCTGGTCTTTCCTGAGCAAGTAAGGAAAATGACCACTTGGATTGGGATGCCAGCCCAGAGCAGGTCCTGACATGCTGAAGACTGAGAAAGGCAGGTAAGACAATGTCCAGACTGACACAAGCAAGCAAATTACAAAGGCTCTCTTTTTCCTTTTTCCCTCAAGTGTTTTGGTGCTTAAACTGCTGGCAGTATATGCCACTATATAATGATGCTGTGGATGTTTTCATCAAGAGATACATTTTTGTATCCTTGACATAAGAAGTCTGGTCTGCATTTTGTGAATGTGAAACATCCCAAGGGATTCTGGTTTTGACAGAAGTGTTCTTTTCCAGCCATCTTACTCATATTTTCATTTCTGTTCATTTTCCTGTACCGTAATTTGGAACTGGTTCTTGTGACATTTTTCCACTTCAAATACAACTAAAGTACAATGATATTATCTTCCTATCATTTGTTAAGTATTATGCTCTCATTTGACCTAAAATGACTATCTAAAACTTTGAGACTCAAACACAGGTGAAAAGGCCAGGGAAGGAAGATGACAACTTGACTGCTGGAAAGAGAGCACAGTAATTTCTTACACATTTAAAATGGAGGTTGTAGCAGAAGGTTCAGTGAGATTTAATCTGATCAGAAAGAGAAGTTGGAAATATTTATATTCAGGAATAATAGTGTTCCAATGGGCAGGATATTCTTTCTTTCTTTCTTTCTTTCTTTCTTCTTTCTTTCTTTCTTTCTTTCTTTCTTTCTTTCTTTCTTTCTTTCTTTCTTTCTTTCTTTCTTTCTTTCTTTCTTTCTTTCTTTCTTTCTTTCTTTCTTTCTTTCTTTCTTTCTTTCTTTCTTTCTTTCTTTCTTTCTAGAAAGGATTAGAATAATTGTATTTGAACTCATGCCCCATCTTTAACAGGACTAAAGGCAAGCTCCTAGTGGTAACACTGGTGGGTGCCCAGCAACTACTTGTAGCTGGAAGAGCTGCTAGGAAGCAGCTTGAGGAGAGCACTGCTTCTTTTTTAATGCCTTATGGAATTTTCTAGCACGCAGTCTGGCTCTTTTTGTTATCTGCCAGCAGATCTCTGAATGCATGACCCATAGCAAAATCTACTTACAGGGTGAAAAACTTGAGTATCAGTTAGTGTTAAGCTGATTAAAAAAACAACTAAAAACCCAAAACAGCAAGCTAGTGCTTGGGGAGAGAGACTGTTGACTTAAAGGGTTGTTGGTTTGTTTTTTTTTGCTTTAAAAGACTCTAATCATGTTTCACTCCAGTCTGAGCATTAAATTAAAAGGTACAAGTGAAAGAATGAATATTTACAGAAAAAATAATGGAAAGATTCCTAGAATAATTCAAACACATTAGTTGTGATAATTAACCATTAAGGAAAAATACTAGTAGCAATACAAATTAATAGTATTATAAATATTCATAATTCGAAGCCTTTTAAAACAGTTTATTGTGCAGAATACTAATTTAAACCTAGCCTTATTTTAAAATAAAAATATTCAGTCAGGCTTAAAAATTAATATGTAATATCCAGTTAGAAACTGGATGTGCAGAATCAAATGACGTACATTTAGCCTTGTGGAATTAAGTTTCTGTAGCAGTCCAGAGAGTATCACTGTGAGGGGAAGGCTTGTAGAAGCAGCCAGAAGCAGCTGCTTGGCCAAATCTTTCTCCACCAAAAGCAGGAGCACAATGATCTAAGAAATTCATCCCAAGTAGTGTTTTTCCAAGAGGTGGCCATGGACCTGAGATGAAAAGATGTGCAGTGCCTCTGTGTGTGTGTCATTGTCACCCAGGCTTGGCTTTGTGTCTGAATTCAGAGTTTATTGTGTCCCAGCTAAAGCCTTGCCCTGGGGCTCTGGCAGCTCATCTGACATCCTAACACACAAGCAGAAGAGAGTGGGAATGTGGCAAGATAAGCACTTTGTGAGGGACATGTCTACTTGTACTTGATGATGAGACCTGCTAAGGTCAAAGCCTAAATCTCAGGTGCTTGCACAATGCAGATGGAGCAGTATCAAGAACAGAGCACACCTTCCTGCTTGGAATAACACTGGATGAGCAGTGCCAGGAGAACACTTCTGCTCCAGCAGTGTGATTGTCCTTAATGTCACCTGAGGAAGCCTCCACACGGGGCTCATCTAACCCTGTAGTTGAAGAAAATTTGCTGTCTGGAAAGGGTCATATCCTGCCATTTATCTTTCATATGTATAAGAGTGATATTGTTTATCAATTGATCATATGGAAGTATTGACTGTAGATTTTTATCAGGAGACCTTCATGGTTGTTATACAATTTATTAATTGTTAACCTGCTCATATTTGCTAGGTATTTAATTGTTTTAATAAATCCACAAGAAAATACAGGAAAATCCATGCAGCTTGGGTAGAATTGTGAAGCAATTTGGCCACTCTTCTCTAAATTTCAGGCACATGAATCTGCCCAGTTACAGGCCTGGACAACTCTGAAAATATAGGTGTTAGATTAAAGTATAACAGGAATTACTGATCCCCCAGTCCTGTGCCCCATTGGAGCTTTATTGCTCCATGGCAGCAGAAATGTTTCATGGCAGTTATTGTAGGGGATATAGAGGCTGCAGGCTGTTCAGAGAGATTTATTGCAGGTATATTGACAGGATGAAAACAGAGGTCTCTACTGCAGGAAAAGCCCTGCAGAGATCAGTCCTGTGGCTCTCCAGGAGAGCCCCCTCCTGTCAGCAATGGGGGCTGGGAGGCTCCCACCCCTCCTGCACACCTTTGTGTGTCAGGCAGTTCTGTCTCAGGCCAGCTGCAGTCTCCCCTCCCCCTGAGAACACAGCTGGTTCCAGCATGCTTCCTCTGGCCAAAATACACAGAAACTGGCAAGAATTTCTCTCCTGATGCAGTGATTTTGCCTCACAGATTTTCAGCTGGAACAGAAGCCTCTGTGGTTATTGGAGGGGGAGTTTAGGAGAGACAGGCTGGCCAGAAGTACTTTGCAGTAGAACATTCTTGGGCTATTGACTCTGGCTCCGTCCTTGAACTTAATTTGGAGATTTGAAGGCATAAAAACCTATTCTGGTTCATTAATCTGATTTCCTGTATATCACAGGAACTTTGTTCATTAAATTAATTCTGAACTAAGTATTTTTATTTAGCTGGAAGTATGACAGGGAGGAGATCCTTCTTGGCTAAACAAGAAGAAATTTTCGAAGAAATTTGGAACTGGAGTGTTGGTGCAACATCCACATTTTACAGACAAAGGAGTTCCTTACAAGTCCTATTTGTCTGGTTTTGCCCAAAAAGAAAAACCAAAGTATCTTGATCTTAAACCAGTGCCAAAGCAACTTTCTTTCTGAGTACTAAGCTTTTCTGAAAAATTATGCTGATCCCAGATTAACTTGATGAGGATAAATCCGTTTATTCTAACTGTTGCAACATATCAAATATACTAACAACCTTAAATAAAAAAAAAATAAAGGATTAGCCTTTAAAAAATATACAAATTGATTTCTTGATTTCCTATTTTTAAACCTAGAATTTCATTAACATCTACTGCACAAATAACACAGATAAATTGCTTCCTAGTTTTTTTTTTCTACAAAATGCCATGTTTTCATCCAGAATGGAAGGGAGCCTCTTATAATTTAAAGGATAAATGCTCACAGTCAGAGCTGTTAAGTGTTCTCACTTGTAAAACAGGTGCCTTCTAAGAACAATGACTCATCAATATTTCAGTGTTGGTTACATACTTTTGAAAGGTTATTTTAGAAATACTATATAGCATGTCGGGGAAATATGTATACTATTTGAATAAGAAATGGTTACTCTAAAACTCTGATTTTGGATAACAAGTGCTAAAACATGTCTCATCTGGGACAGGAGAGAGTACTTTTAATTATTGCCTTGTGGAGAAATCAGTACATCCATCTGCCTTATATGTCACAAAAATTTCTTGCAATGTAGGCAACACTTCTGCACCAAGAATCCCTTCAGAGAGAGAAAGCAGCTTTAGAAGGGAAAGCAGCTTTAGAAGGGACTGCAAGTCCTGAAGGAGACGAGTGTCACTGGAGCAGCTGCCAGTAAATCCAGCCTGATGCTAGACTGTGTTAACTGCTCCCCAGATCTCCAGGGATATGTGTCTGATCTTCAAGTAAGATGTGTCAGAGAGTCATTTTCCTTTTATTTCTGCAGAAGAAGTGAAGGTGCTGCTTTAGGTAGAGCAAAAAGGTTTTTTTTTTGATAATTCATGGAAACCATTTAAATCTATAAATATGTCAAAATGAAAATTGTACCCATGTCAGCATTACAAGGATATATATCTTGGCCATTTTGGATGAGTGAGTTTTTCTGTACTGACCTTAAAAGTTTCCTTCTCTAGGAGAACACAGGATGTGGCTCTGGGGGATCTGTTCTTCCAGCTTTAACTCTGCTATTCTCTGCATCTCAAGGACTGGGGAAGAAGAAGACCCAGAGAAGGAAGAGTTAAGAAAAAAAATCTATAGTTGAATTGGTCTTATCCTTCCTCCCTGACAGCTGTCTTCTACAAAGCTGGTAAAAATTATATCATATAGCCCAGGAGAAAAGGCATTCTCCTAGATCTGGCACCATGCCTTACCATGAAAAATAGGCTGGGGCTTTGCTTATTTTTGTTCCCAATGAGCCTTCCAGCTCCCACAGGGGGTAAAATTCATTGAAACTGCTGGATCCAGTGGCTCTGGTAACAGTTCCAACCATCCAAGGAAGCAGATAGATGGAGGTTTGTTCAGTAAGGCACAAACAGATGCTAGACCACAAATGCCAAAGAGTGACATATAAATCCAGGGTATGGTACTCCCTGGAGTATATCATTGGCAGGACATAAGCAGGAAGAAAAGCTCAGTAATTACTAGTGAGGACATGTAGAAACCAGTAATACAGTGAAAATTTGTGGACTAAATGCTATTTGCCAAACTGTAAGCAAGGATGTTCAAGCCAGAAACAGGAATTCCACAATTTGATCACTTTCTTGTGAAGCTGGTGGGGAAATGCCCCACCTAACGAGAATTAAACCTTTGCCTCTACAATCTCAGCAGAAGCAGAAACTGATTTGAGGATAATTTTACAAATATATGTATCAGACAAACATTTTCAAGTCCCACAGAGCTGTTACACTACAGCCTTTCTCAAAATTTATCTACAGACATATAGGTGAAGAATAATTTGCAGTGCTGTTGTGAGGAGCATTTTTCTCATGACTACTTGAAATATGTTTCAGTCATATACCCACAGAACAAAATGATCACAAAAAATGTCTATCAAGAAACTGAATTATCTGCACATCAAGAGGTTGAAGTTATTCTCCAAATCAAGATAATATGCAAAATAGTGACATGTTATTCTCAAAAGTTACCCAAATTTGAACACAGATCGAACTTTCCAATTTTGCCATGTTTTCTTTTTTTATTCTTAGTTGTTTTGCGTCTGTTTGTTAACTTGCATAAGGAAATTTCTAAAATCTGAAGTGTCCCAAAAGACTCAATTCATATACAGTACCATGTTTTATACATCCTCTTGGATCCCTTGGGAAGCAGACCTTTGCATCTAATGCAGTATCCTTTAGATATTTATGATGTTTTGCCAAATTCAGCCCATCTCCAGTACACTTCCTATTTGTCAGAAGATTCCAGTAATGCCAGACACTCATAAGACAAAGGCTGAATGTCTTAGACTAATACTTAGGTGTACCACATGTGCACCAGAATTTAGAAAACAGTCATATTCTTAAATCTGATTAGGGTTCACAAAGAATTGACATATTTATAACAGCATAGTTCATTTAAACTAATAAAAAAATCTGGATTTATTTTGTTTGGTTGGTTTTGGTTTTAGTTTTGGGGATTTTTTACTTCTTTAAAGTTCTTTTAATGGCACCTTGGGAAAAAAAAAGATGCCCTCACATTACTAGTGTTGTCAAGTGTAACTAATTATTATCTAGTTCTTAGTTTATTCATATTCACTGCATAAGAGTTTATGTCGTCTTCTGGTTCATGCTGTGAAGTCAGCTGTGGAAGTGATTCATCTGACTCTAGACTGTCTTGGTAAGAGGCTGATTTTTTGTTTTGTTTGTTTTGTGAAAAGAGGGTATTCCCATAGATGATCTAATATTGCAGCTCAGCTCTTAGAACACTTTTAGCACTTGTCATTTGTCATGAGAAACATCTGAGGAGTATTAGCAGCCTCCTGACTGCAGTGAATTATTTTTCATGCCATTTCCATGACCTCATTTCCATGGAGACCCCTATTTCTCATTACAAGGGTTCTCCCCCCTGTTTTCATGCTGTTATGTGAGAACTATAAAGTCCTTTCAGCCCATGTAGTATTTAATAAGGGAGTTCTGGTTCTAAAATGACTAGTCAACAATGAAAGCTCTATCTGAAAAGCCAGGAGGTGTAAGGAAAAAGTGAATAATGGCCCAAAATTCCGTTTTAATTAGTTTTTGCTAAGAAAATTAAGGAAACCATTTTAGACAAGCAGTTAGAAATAAAAATTAAGAAGAAAGTGAGTTACTATACATGTTGCCCAAATGGAAAGCAGCTTTGTTATTTTAAGTGGAGGAACATCACCTTGGTTCATCATCTTGGTGAGAGCTGAAGCCTATGCCTGCATAAGGGGAGATACTTGGCATCCAACTAAGACAGTGTCAGGAGCAGTGAACTGGGAGGATTCCTGTAATACAGCAACCCTCATACATTGGCTAAGACCACCTTTGGTAGAGTGATGAAAGAAATCCTTTATTTAAAATATTTAAAAAAAAATAAAACAACAACAACAACAACAACAAACCACACCCATCAAACAAGAAAAATTGAAACATTTTCCCTTATCAAAGAGAAAGTGCCAAAAGCACACTGGCACACATTAGGTATGAGAAGATAGCCAAGTACATATTATTGAAGAATGCCTAAATAATGGAAATAGATGCTATGACTCATAGTACATTCATTCAGTTTACCTAAGCCTCCTTCCAGAATTGTGAAATAGTTTCTAGAATACAGACTTATAATTCATGAGAAAACATTGTAAATAAGATGCATCTTGGAACAGTCAGCTGCTTCCTTAATGGAATTAGCAGAAAATGCTGGTGAAATGAGTGGATAACATAAAATTGGGAAAAGTTTTGTTGTCAATACAGAGTATGATTGAGATATCATTTGAGGAGAAGTGAACTAGAGTATTCAGAGAATGGCTCAGTAATTAAATAGCAATATAAAAATGGAATTTGAACATCAGGATTAAATGTTATGAAGAGAGAATTTTTCAATTAAGAACAATGGTGAAGAGAAAGAAACTCTTGAGTGTCTGTTGACCAGAGATGTGTACAAGCACTAGTGGCATGTGGCAATGAATGGGATAAATTAAATCTCAGGGTATGGTGGGAAAACACTTCCAGTACAGACAGGGAATGATGAATAGTGCCACAGAGTTCCTAGTGAGATGTAATCTAAGTTCTGGTTACCATTGCCAAGGAAAGATTAATCAAGACAGAAACAAATATAGGGAGGGACATGAACAATGTAAGCACAAGAACAAATATATGTCCATACATTTATTTAGACTGAACACTGACAGTGAGTTCAACATGCAGAGCTCACAGGAGGAACAGTGGCCAGGTAATAAGCTTGATTTCATATTTGGACTCTGGACCACAGTTTTCTGAAAAACCAGAGGACAGGAGCAGCATTTCAGAAGACCTGCCATGTTCCAGCTTTTGGAATTTGACATGGCCTCCTGCTGCCTTTTTAAAGTCATTTATTATGGCAAAAAGGGAAAGTAAAATTCAGTAGTTCTTTCTTATGGGTAATTTATATCTCAAGCTGTCAGCAAATTTTCTCTGAAACTTCCCAAAAAAATTAACCCATTGCCATCACCAGTTTTAAACATACAAATATCAGTAAAGATAGATAGATTTAGATGAACATTGTATTTGTAGACACTTGAAATATTGTGTATATATATACATATACATCTCAGTTATAAATAGCAGCTCACTAGGATAGGAGCTGCTCCTACTCAAATATTTCTAAATATATAGAAGTAATCTTTACTAATTGCAAGTCTTTTTCTCTAAGGATTTTGGTACAATAAAATTTTTTCAAAAGCTGAAAATGAGATTGTGTTCTAAGAATACTTGGTAATATTTACATAGTAAATACTATATTATTATGACAGAAATACTCAGGATCTGCACTGAAAGATTAATAAAAAATTAAGACAATATCACATTGAAATTTCTGTTCTTTCATTAATACACAAACTTTCAAAATTGTCATTTATCATCTTTCTTATGTCTTCATCCAGCTCTATTTTACTCATTATCTCTCTTTCAGCACTGACATTTTCAACAATATCATACAGAATATGCCTTTTTGTCATAAGGAAGGAAATGGAAATCCATTCAACAGAGATACTGCTGTTTTTTGCTTTATGTGCAATGATACTTAGGGTATCAAACAGGGATCAGTACCAGTTTCACTGCACTAGATGCTCTGTGAACAACAGCAGAGAGGCAGCTCCTTCCCTGAGAGCTCTCTTCATGACACACAGGGTGAATAAAGAGGCAAAGGAAGGAAAGGAGGACAGTAAACCACAAAGGCATGTGCTAACATTATTATTCTAATCATTCACTGCATTATTTTGGCATGCATCATCAACTCTCTTAATCTCTTTATATATTATTAGTGTTAATAGCTCTGTATTAGCAGTTTTTGCTCCTGAAAGAACAAGGAAAGAATATGGAGATTCAGCTCCTGTCTCTGACATTTTCGTTCAGATCTGGGAAATGCACTTAGTAAGGTGTATTCTCACAGCACACACTGATTATTTTGGCTTACGTATTTCAGCTGAAAACAGCACCAAAAATTTGTTAATTAATATTATCAAAATAGTCGAATCACTCAGCAGACACTATTCCTACAGCAGCAGCTGCCACATTCCCAGGGTGGGAAAAGTACTTCCTGCAGTATTTTCATGCACCAAGGTTCTGTTGAACATCTCTGCATTGCTGTTCCTCAGGTAAGGTTCAGGTATATAAGAGGGGGAGTGGGATGACTGGGAGGTTTTCTCTCCTTTGGCATAGCAGAGTCATAAGAGCAGTCAGAATTTAAAAATCATCTGCAAAGAGAAAGAACTGGGAATATTTTTTTCTCATACAGAAAGAAAAAAAACCAACCCAAAACAAAAACCAAAAATCAACAGAAGGCAGAACAAAATATGAAAGGCTGCTGCAAAGTCAAAAGGAATAATTTGTGCTCCACATCCATGATGAATAGGACAAAAAATAGAACTGGGTTTCTGCTCTCTATCCTTATCTCCCTCTTGTTACTTCCCTCCCAACCATCAGGTCCATGTGATTTCGCCTAGGATTTGAGTCTTGCTTGATTTACCATAAGGTGGAAGGGGGACAAATTTACCCTCTTAGTGCACAGTCAAAGCTGTCACTGTGATACGAAGGGTGAGAGCTGGAAAAGAAGTGAAATCTGTGCCGAGCCTCAGGCTACAAACCGAATGTTGCATTACTGAGCATCAGCTGGGCCTCCAGGGTGACTGTATCAGATGAAACATAAACAACAGTATCTAACGTGACAGATCAGAAATTAAAAACTAAATCTGTCTGAGCAATTCACGGTGCTGGGTGGTTTTATCCTGGCTTTTTCTTTCAGACAAGAAAAGCCTTCCTTGCATGAAATTATTGTGAGAGTCTGAGCATAGTCCTGGGCTTTCATGAATGTAACAACAGGTATTTTTCTACAGTATTCTTGGGGTACATAGATGCTTTGGGCCTTTCGTTTTCTTTCTTTTTTTTTCTTTATTTTAATTCAAGTTGTATTTATGCTTCATTTGAAGACAAGAAAATCAGATGCAATTTTTCATGGTTTGTGTACCTTATTATCTTGCAGATATTTTCTTGTAGTATGGTCATCAGACTGTTACTTGAGTCTCCTCAAGTAGTTCATTAAGCAACTTGAGTGAGAGATGTGTTTTGTCTCCTTTCATATATTTTTGAGAGCTGTTTCCTGACTATTTGTCTTCATATTTCAATGAAGTTGTACACAAATAGTTTCTGCTAGTAAATACACACTACTTTAAGATCAGCGCAGAAAATTCATGCTTGTGCCTGACTGACATAGGCTAGCAGTCCTATGGGAATTATTTCATAGCTTCTGGAACTTCCACGAGAGTCAGTCCTGTCTGTCAAGATTGGTCTCACTTCAAAATATACTGGTCATTTCCCTTTTCCTCAAACTTTGGGTGATCATTTATATTTATAGAATACTTCCTGTGGAAGACTACAAGAAAATAAAAAGGAGACTGAAATATTGAATTTTTTCTTGTCAAACATATTAATTTGAAAAGATCACAATATTGAGAATGTAAATACTGCAAGGAACACAGAGACCTTGAAGTGCCCTACAAGTGCTATGTTTGGTATCCCAGTTACTTCTCAATTTATTCCTGTCATTCTGAGATTAATTTTCAGATTCAGAGAGCCAAATTCTGGCAGAGATACAATATTTTGTCTGTGTCTGCAGCAGCAAGATGCCCTGCACAAAAGGAGCACATCAGTAGTAATCACTGGCAGAGATGAACCCCTCCCCACTCTACCAGCAAGTGGTGCCAGGACATGAAGGTCTGACCCCAGCCAGCAGCCAAGCACCCACACAGCTGCTTTTCCAATTCCCACTCCCAGGGGTACATTGGAGAGAACAGGACAAGCAAAAGCAATTAAACCTTTGGGTCAGGACAAGCTAAACAGATGAAGGGGAAAAAAGTAAAAGAGATGCAAAAGCAATGACTCACCACTCTCACAGCCAGTGCCCTGCCAGTCTCCAAGCAATAGCCACCCTGGAAGCTGAAAACTCCCTTTCTTCTTCCACTACCCCAGATTTTATTGATGAGCATGAAGTTACATGGTACAGAATATTATTTTGACCAGTTCAGGTCAGCTGTCCTGGCTGTGACCCCTCTCACCCTCTTGCTCACCTTTAGATGACTTTCTGGAAGGATAGAGTAAAAATAATAAGCGTTGACCTGATGTCCAGCAGTCATTCAGCAAAAATTGATGTGTGATCAACAGTGCTTAAGGCAGAAATCCAAAAAGCACCATAGAGTCTGCTATGAAAAAGTTAACTCCAACCAAGTCAGACTCAGTGTGGGAACAGAGGATTGTTACTCTAGAGTAGCTCTTGCCTCACCTCAGCAGCTCCATGTGGATGCCTGTTATCAGCAGGACCATCTTCTGAACATGATTTTCTGGAGGGTATCTTACATCTCAGTTTCATCTGAAGGACAGCTGGTTCATGCACTCTTGAACCAGTGTAAAATCTGAACCAGAGCTTGGTAAATCTTTTAGAAAAGTGTAGCTCATCTGAGCTGCAACACTAATGTGGAAAGCATGGAGCTTGTTCCCAGCTATCAGCCAGCCTTGTGACAGGAATTCATACCTCCTGAGAGATGGGGTACAGCAAGGCTCAACTTGGAATTCTTGTGGCCACAGTTTATCACCAGGTATTAGCCCCCATGTAAATGGGCATCTGAGCTGGGAAAATAAACTGGTAGTGAGATTGTGAGATTATTTTTTCTGCTTTCCCTGAGAAGCAGGAATTGCCAACAATAAGCAGGTCTTACAACTAGAAACTGTGTTCAAAAAAGCATTACAGATGAAAAATTTTATTCTTTCAGAAGTCTAGGTGAGAGAAAATAACTCCAGGATGTGTTACGATCTGGAAAAGAAAGTTTACTATGGGTTTTATTAATTTTGTGAGGGGTATTTTTAATTTTTTTTTGTTTGTTTCTTATTTTTTTATAGGTCAGGAAAATTGGAAGGGATTGCAGGAACCCAACTGCCTGTAAAAGAGGCAGTTTTGCTGTGTTATTGATACAGGGTTTTTTTAAGACTTGGATGAGAGCATTTCTATGTGTTCTTCTGCAAAATTGAAGAGTATCCAGAGCACATCCGGGAGCACAGCAAAAATTGCTTGCTCTGTCATATACATAATTTGCTCGGGCTTTGAAATCAAAGAGCAAGATGGTTATCCTTCCTAAAACACTGTCTCAAAACATAAGGCCTCTCTGAGAGAGAGGTTTTGTTTTAAACTCCCTAGAGAGGTTTCTGTGGGGGAGAAAAACCAGCTACCCAAGCACTATTGCTTATTGCAGCCACTTTTTGTTCTTCTGGGAGGATTACCTGGCTGTGTGAGCAGGGCAGACTTAGCAGACATCTCCAATGTGGGTTCCCAAGGCAGGGCAGCATGACCAAGGGAAATACTGCCAAGGGAAATACCACAAAACCTGTATGTGCTGCATTGCACACAAGCTTATTGCCAGCAGGCTGGCAAGTGTTTTGTTTTGTTTTTCCTGTAGATATATATGAAGAGACCTGTCTGTTACAATATAGATTTTTTATGAGAAATAATTAGGCAGAGACAGGGTCTGAGAGGAGCCATGGGGAGATAATCTAACCCAGGATGTCCCAGTGCAATCAGGATTTTTCAGAGATGGTGTATATGCTAATGAGCATCTTCTATATTACCACTTCATTACTGCTGCCTTAAAACAGAAAAAATAATTTCTTCCTGCTTTTATATCGGGAGTGCAAAATGAAGAAAATAAAACAAAACAGAAGCCAAAACCAAAACCAACCCAACCAAAAAACCACAAGCAAACAGACAAACAAACAAACAACCCCAAACAAGTAGTGTCATCAATTTGTTTCCTTGGACAGGGTTAATCCCTTCTTAATCTTGCTATTACTGAGGTGTCTGGATCATTTTAATAATTACACTAGTCCTCCAGAAAATGACAAGGACGGTACGAAAGGTACACTACATTTCTCCAACTACATTAGAGGGACAGACCTAACCACAGCAAAAGATACTTTTTGCCTCACTAGGGCATGAAAGTCTCATAGAAAGAGGCATGAGTTGATGCAAACAGCCAGCTTGGATACCTGTAAACCATTTCTCATTGCTACAGCACACTCAGCTAGCTAGAGAACATCAGAAGAGAAAAAAAAATCATTATGTAGAAAAATAACTATGCCTCTAATGAGGTAATTTCTACCTTATATCAATAAACAAAGAAGAAAAACTATAAATAAAATGCTGCTATATATTAACTTCTTCTGAAACAGAATTATCTTTTAGCTATCCTTAAAATGGTTCTAAAATGTCCTTTAGAATTTTTACAGTGACATAAGGCAGTTGGGACTGGATGGCAAGCTGATTCCTACAGATAAAAGGACTGCTGTTGTCACTCTTTGGCAGCTTAGATTTAGATGGCAAGCCCTTTGGTGCAGTGACCTTCATGATATTTTGTGTCCACATAGAACAGCCACCATAATTTTGTTCCATTTCTCAAATCTGTAATTGAAAAGGAAGCATGACTCTAATGGATGTCACTTTCTCCTAAACAGAGTAAAAAAGGAAAAACAAAACAAAACAAAAAAGTCTATAAATTTGTTCACAGAAGGAAGAAAACACCTTCATAAGTGAAGGAAAAAACCCTTTATGATTAACTCACACAAATCCTGTACTCACACTGCCGATCATATTGGTAGAGATGCCACCTGTCAGGCTGAAAAGGCAATAAAGTACAAAGAGAGTTATTAAGGATGTCAAAAGAGTGTTTACAGCTACCATCCATGTACTCTCATCTGCACAAAAGCAGGACTAGCAGCTCAGTTTTGATGAAGCCAATACTAAAAAAAAATATTTTCCACTTCTCAGAGGAGACAAGAGAACAGGAGAGAGTTTAAAATGCAGCCTCAAAAACCCCTTTCAGCAGATGTAAGCAATTAAGACTTCACAGGATGATGCCTCAGAAATTCTGGGGTTAAAATGCACCTGCCCTGTCCATCCCTGAAGCAGAATGCAGCGCAACAAACATGAGGACTGCATGAGCTGCAGTGCTGCATTTATATATCCCCCTTACTGTTTTCTCAGTTAAAAACAATAATGTGTGTACTTCCCAGAATTTTCAGCATACAAAATACTGTCGTGATGTTTTACAGTCCAGCTGCTGTCATGCCCAGGGCATTTTTGTTGGGGGTTATTAAGGTTGAAGGGAAGAGCCAGTAGTGGAGGATGTCTTGTTGTTTATGTTAATTGGAGACTTGAATCACCCTAGGGAAATCGTTTTCACTTTGGAAAATACCCCTTTCCCAAATTTCTATCCCTCTTCTGCTTATTGCTCTTCGTGCAGCAAGGATAAGGAGAAGGAAACGTCCTACTCACACAGCCAGCCAAATAATGTCATTAATTATATTAACCTTCAAGTCAAACTGAACTGCCTTTATTCCCCCCTCAGCTTTTTCACAGATTGTACCATTTCCTTTGAGGTCTAGGTCAGCACAACTCTCTAGCATCAGCTCTTTCTAAACTGCACAATCCTCCCCAACTCCCAAGTTATTGAGGCAATTCCCTTAGCTGGAGAAAGGAGGAGAGCAAATGTCCTCAAGGGGAAGGAAGGACCCTTTTTCCCTTGGTCCTGATACTGTGGAATATTATTCTGTACCAGAAAGATGACTATTCCTTTCATCATCAAAAAAAGCCCCTTCATCTGAGAGGGGAACAGGGCTGCCAACTCTCTCAGCACTGCCTGTGTGTATTTCCAGTCGAGCAGTTTGGGCTGGGAAAATGAGGTGCTTTTATGAGTGGGTGCTGTGGCTGCCATCAGCTGTGGTGTATTCATTGCATGTGTCCCTGTGGCCAGGAAATGACTCACCTTTCTGTTTCACAACTCTAGTCTGCCAGAAGTCATTTTTAAGATGTACCTAGTCAAATAACCAAAAATTATACAATCTCCCATCTTGGCTGCAGCCACCTGCAGAGCTACTTACAGACGAATATCCTGCTCTGTCTCATCACTCTTTGAGAGTCCCTCCTGACTCCTTCCACCAGCTCTTCCAACAAATGGGGATAGCTTTCCTTTGCCCTTTCCTTGTCACTCTCTCCTTCCTCCTTGCTTTCTTGTGGATCAGAGTTCTCCTTGGCTTTGTTTTTCTTCCTGCAGTCAACCTCTCTCTCTGCATCACTAATGACCCTTCCTGAGGTATCCCTCATCATAGCCCCCATGAGGGAGTCCTGAATTAGGCAAGGGGGACAGAATTGGAGATTCCTGTGTGTAGCTCCTTCTCTCCCACTGCATCTTTGCATTTTCATCTGAACTTCCCCAGCCATGCCTCTAAATCCTACCTTCTGCTGGGCAATATTTCATACAGAAATACTTCCATAAAATCTTTCTCATGAATAACAGATCTCTTTGAATTATTTATATAGGCATTCCCAGCAGCTCTTCTCCAGTTTGGGTCAAGATGTCAGACTAAAGAGAGCACTGACTTGGTGTCTCAGTGTGCCTTTTATACTGCTTCTGTTTGGTTTTGGTTTCCTCATCAGTTTTAATCTTAACAATAAACATGATTACGTTTTGTGGCCAAATACTATTGGCAAAGCACAACACAGCTGCTTTTGTGTGTTCCCATCTTCTCTGCTTTAAATATTTTTCTAAAGAATATCACAACAGTTTGATAACCTCCTGATGATTATATAGGTAAGGACTAGGTAATTTAGCTGATAATTAGGTATTGTTTACAGATTATAAATATCCCCCTATAGACTTTTGACTCAAGTAGACACCAAATATATATAGAATTAAATTTAAGCAATTTTAGTGTACCAGCATGGTAAATAATAACTAGAGATTTATCAGAGATCAGATCCTACCTGATGAACTGGGGAAATTAAAGCAATTACAATTCAGATGCTTTTAGGAAGAGTATAGACTTCCTCTCAAGTCTTCTTTCTTGAGACTGTCTATAATCAAACACATTTGACTTCTGAACCTCTACCTCATACTTCCTACAGATCCTTAAAACATCTCAGTACATGCATCCTTCATAGAGCAGTCTTTTCCAAGGATGCTGAAAATCCAAGGATGCTTACAGCATGGGGCAAGGTTTATGTTGAAGGTATTGAAGAACAATTATTTAATCATGTGATTGTTTTTCTTTTCAATATATATTTCAGGTCTTTGAGATACGCAATTAGATTTATCACTAGAATTTCCTAGTATGAATTATTCTGAAAGACAATTAGAATTTGAATGAAGTTTGTTTTGTTTTTTTTCTTTGCTGAGATCTGAAATAAATGGCAGCAAAAAAACCAAAATAAAGCAAAAAGCATAAAGCACCCAGGACAATTTGTTTTTGTTCATGTCAAAATAACAGCAATATCTGACTATAGAAAAATTACTTAAACCTTGTTTTCAGTTTGTTATGGAAGAAGGAAGCCTTCATATCTTTCCCAGTTCAATTTTACCTAGTGTATCATCCTGGCAAGCTAAAAAAATATAGAGGCATTATTATTTTTAATGCTCTTATTTCTTTTCCACAAAATTTCTTTAACTAGAAAACCTTCATACTTTTTTTTACGTGTCTAGAAAAACAATGCTCTTGTTCTATATGTCCTTTCAAATTCACTAAGTTCATACCCTTTTCCAGAGCAAATACACAGAAAGCTTTCATAATATAAATATAGATACAGTAATACTGAGATGGGAATGGGGAGACAGCACTTCAATTAAGTATCAAACAGTTACCCTAGCAACCTCCCACCAGAAGCCTGGATTTTTTAATATTTCCAAAGATGTATGATTTTGGGAGAGGATATAGAAAATAAACAAAAGGTCAAAAAACAGAAAGTAGAGTAAGTCATTTTTCATATCATGTTATTGATATTGTCAGTATCTCATCCCTTTTTATCCTAAGCAGAACAGTTTACCTGCCATGTGGCTCCCTCCTCAGCTGAAGGAGGAAAAGTCATGGCCATGGATGTGTCTGGAACTGTGCTCCACAATCAACTCACTGAATCCTCTCATTCTGCCAGGGTCATCCAAAGATACAAAACGCCCCAGCGACTTCAAGTTGCACTTGCACCAAACACACTTAGGAACAACTCAGGTCCTATACTGGAAGTTAATGATTATGATTGGTAAGAACACCTACATTTATTTGTGTAAAGTCTTTTTATTATGCTTTTCAATCACTTGTATCCTGAGAGGTCATAATTTCTGAGGCAATATTCTTGTGTTTAAATTGTCTGAAAAGGGTTTTTTGATAATTCTATGAGCTTTCTTAACATTTCCATGACGATGTTCTTGTTTGGAAAAACACCAGACTCAGAAGTTCCTTAAAGAATAAAGGTCGCTGAAATAATAACTTCTCTAAGAGCAAAAGAGGTGAAGTGATGTCTTTGCATGATGCATTAAACTAAAATGTATTGACTTAATGTTAAATCTAGATCTTTGACTTATGCTGGATGCTCAACGTTCAATATGAAGCATTTAGGTTCATTCAGATTCTTTGATTTTGATGCACCCCTAAGATGGGCAATATATCATGAACACTGCAGTGCATCCAACAAAAATTGCATAGAAGTTCCTGGGTTTGGGAGACAAGGGATCAGTCTCATTATTAGAAATTTAGAATTATACTTTAAAACAGTTCAGAACTCTTGTTATTTAGGGCCTTATAACATTGTCCTGGGAAGCACTCAGACTTTGTTGTCCCTGTTGTCAGGAAGACCTGGCTGGAGAGCTGGCTGCAGAGTGCAAGGGTCAGCATGGCAGCCCAAAGCCAGCCGGAGCTCCCTGCAGCCTCTCCTGTCCTTTTCCACTCCCGGGCTGCCTGTGTGTTTTTAAGCCATCATCCTTGATCTCCTCTCAGTAGGTACATGTGCCTCACATCAGTTCTTCTTAGCTCTTTATTCTGTCTTTTAGGCATTAGCTTATACTCACACCTACACAGTTTCCTTGCAGAGTGTCCCCTGCTTTTTTGCCAGACACTGACAGGAGCTGTTTTCTTCCCACAGCTCCCTCACTATCCCCCTTGTATCGTTGGGTTAAATTACCTGAAAAATCTCTCAGTCAAGCAGCAGGAGATAACAAACTCCAAATGACCCATGCAGTGTTTGCTGCCACGGTTATGCACATTGCTGGAGAAGTGATGGTTGAAAAGGGAGAACTGAATCAGGTGCAAAAGACAAAACAGTGGCATAAAAATTTTGCAAGCAGATTTTGGTGCAGAAGAAAGTGCAATAAGAATGTCAGGCAATGCACCTAATTATCTGACTAGATTAACTATGATGGAAATTTCAATTTATGTAACCTAAAAAGAAAAGGCTCAAAAACCTCATTAAACCAGCAGCAAACTAAATATTCTGAAGCTAAACTGTTTATATTACATGAAGTCCATAAGGGACAGCATGCATGAGATGTGTTTGAAATTATGTGGTCCCTATATTGAAATTTAAAAGCCACTAATAAGGTTTAACTAAAGAATAATTCTATAAAAGCTAGAGAAATGCAAAGCTAGTTTCAGCAAATACCACTATGTGCCTTTGGTGAGTCACCACTGCAAGCAGGAACAGACTCCAAGTAGAAATGCAGAGAAATCAGAGTGCACAATCCAGCACAGTGAAAAAAATTACTTCTACTACAGAGCGCTAAATTATAAAATAAAAACTAATCTTGTTATATAACTTTTGCAGGATTACGTACTTTCATTTCCATAACAAGAAAAATAAAATAAAAAAATAAGAAAAGAAACACAGGAGGAGGCTAAATGTATTAGTGAAATGTATTTGCCTGACAGATGTCCCTGAAATTATTTGAATAGTCAGGTAACAACTGCAGCAACCAGTATGCAGAGAGAAAAAAATGTTTGTTTTAGTATTGGCACTTGTTATTCTCCCTGATTACAAAATACACAGAAATGTAAAAATTCTTCCAACGTATTGACTTAGTGCACTTTTAAACAACATAAGCCTTGATGAACCTAACAGATCAAAACTGAAGCTTAGAAGCTGAAGATAGAGATTTAGAACCACTGTCCACATGAAACGAACTAATCCCATTTTCCTTATTTGGTGCTTGCAATGTTCCAAATTTTGATTATTTGTATACAAAACCTTCATTTTCATAAAAGCACATTTGCAATATGGATAAATCACTTATAAGGCAACAATTACCAGCTGAACCTGCCTTCTCTGTAGGAGTATCTGCAATGATGCTGTTGAAATTAAAGGCAGATTCACTGCACGTCCTTATCATTTTCCTGCTGGGAAGCCTTTGGGTCTGCTCTGTGAGAATGTTTAATTACACTTGGAAAAACCATGTCTTGGCTTGTGTGGGCTGGCACAGGACTCCACCTTGGAAAGCACGACCACTCCTGGCCACACCTGCAGCAGTACTGCATGAAAAACAGAGCTGCCTAAGGGAGTCTTGCACACCTTACTTTCACTGAATTTGTCCACCTTTCATTTCCAACATCTGTATATTTTTATTGCACACTTTTGGGTGAAGTATTATCAAAATGTCATTCCCCATACAGATTAATATAACTGCCCATTTTCCCTGATCAGTAAAGGAACAGAACCCTCTTACCCAAGATTTTGTTTGAATTCATGACATAGGTCAAGAGTCCATTCCCTCCAGTCTTCAAGGCATTTTTTAAGTAGCTACTGTGACTACTGATTCTGTTGCACCCTAATGTCATCATTTAAATGCATTTGATGTCATATCAAATGATTTTTGGCAGTCAGTATATTACACTGATGTTAACATAACAAGTCATATGCTCAAGAATACAACAAATTAGTTAAAGCTAATTTGATTGCTGTTATAAATTGTTCTGTTTATCCCCATTGTTTATTAAGAGCCATTTATACTGGCCACCACTTATTTTGTTTAATATAACTGAAGAATTTACATCTGCCTTGGCATCATATTTATTCCATGAAATTCAGACACAATAATAACTGGGTTTCTTCCAAAGGCATTTTAAAATGAATATTTATGATTGAGAAAGTCCCCAACATAGCTCTCCCAATATTTTAGACAGAAAGCATAGCTGTCTAATTAAAGAATTAGTGACAACACACTTTTAGGAAACCAAATTAATTGAGACAATAAGCAGGTTTTGATGGATAAACTTGCAGTTTTTTTAGAGATGTATTTTCAGAAAAAAACTCCCACTTCCTCCTAAATCATTTATGTTGGTACATCATAATATCGTTGTATGAGAAAATCCAGGAGAAAGGAAAAGTAGAAAAAATACATGAAAGATTTTTCCCCTGAGATATTTCCATAATTATTTTATGGCAGAAAGCTGTATGGGAGTGAGGTGATGTGCTTTGGAGCTGCTCTTTGAAGCTTTCAGCAGCAAGTGGTTTCCTTCCCAGCATGTGTTTTAAATGTTTTGCTGGATTACAGTCCACCTGCACAGAACTGTTCTGACCTTTTTACCCTTCCAATATTTTAAACATTTGACCTGCTTTCCTTCCTGCGGTTTTGCTTCCGAGAATACTCTTGAAATAATTATGTAAATGTCATCTTAGTGCGTTTCCACCGCCACGTGCATTTTCAGCCCCCTTATGATGTTATCTTTTCACAATGCCAGAAAAACGTGAACCAGATGTGCTGAACACAAAATACAACAGCAGGGATTTCCCTCACAGCAATCGAGATATGCAAGTTCTTAGAGGCTTGCCATGAATAGGGCTATTTTTAATGCTAGAATATAACACAGGTAATAGAGTTTGAAGTATATTAAAGATGTATATACATATTTACTGTGCTGAGTAGCACTGGTCTACAAGAGAACACTTCAATGATTAAATAAAATCCAACACAAAATTTCCTTGTTATTCTAAAATTTGCCACTTCCATTATGGATTTCTTTAATATTCATAGGTAGTTGGTTTTCTGCATTCATTTATTATATAAGTGCAGTGTAAAGGTGAATAGCACAAGCTGAGCTGCAGACTGTTGGCATCCCACATAATTGTATATTGACATTCATTAGTCAGTTGACTCTTGAAACTGTGCTAACAGACTAAACACTAGTTCTATATTTGATTGCTGAAGACCTTTGGCTTAGACCTCCTGGGTGAAAGCACAACCAAGTCTCTCAGTCAAAATGTCTCTTGCTTGTGACAAATTGTTTATGTGTGTTGGACTCTTTCCTAAACAGCATCATCTCTTTGCAATCCCACTCCCAGTCAAAAGTGAGAGTAGTGCTGGCTCCATTCTATTACTCTTCAGCAAAGAAGCTTGTTTCTATCAATCTCCTTTATTATTTGACTTGGTTGATATACTTACTGGTGCTGACAAGCCAGACTGGAACTGAGGCCCTTAACCTATGCTGAAGTTCACAGGGTGAAGCAGGGCTCTGCAGACCGTCTTTTAATGTGCACCCAAGTCTTTAGCCCAGTAACAATAAAGGCAAGTGAACTGCCTCGTTTCTTCTTCTGTATCAAATCCACATCCAACCATAAGTAGGATATGAATGACAGCTGCAGAGTGACTACAGCTCCTACTACAGTCACATTATATGGAATATCCTGTGATTTGACCCAGTGAATTATAAGGTGAGGCAGTACTGGTGGCACCCTGGTGGCACCTATGCTCCCATGTAGGTCTCCTCCGTCACTCATCATTTGTAAAGAGGTTTTTATCATGATTGGCTTGCAGACTTTGGGGTATTTTAGAAATGGCATGAATACTGTGACTACAAAGAGGACAAAAAGGTGCAAAAATCTGCAAGGGGATTGCCAGCAAAAGTCATAGTTTGACTCAACACATTTAACTCTTAAAAGTATAATTTTATAGCATTATTTTATAGATTTTTGCAGAGACATTGAAAGCTTCTGCTTAGTGGCTTCATCCTACATTTTTCTCCTTCCACTTTTTAATTATGTTTATACTGGGCCTGAGCCTTGCTCCATAAAATCTGTCACAGACTTGGATGGTTATTCTATCTTTTGACAAAATGTTGGGGTTGGCTGCAAGCTCCCACGCATCTGCCATTTGACCTCCATGAATTATAGCTGGATTAGGCATGTCATGTTTTATTAGCTTAATGGTAGCTGCCTTAGAGAAATCTGCACTTTAGTGCACAGATTCCTTTTGTTGCTTTTGACTCAAACTCTGCTGAAACTTCTCAGGATTGCTCTTAGCACCAAGACTAAATTTTAATCAAAACTCGTTAAAAGACTGTGAGATGGACAAGTCAGTCTGTAGTAAAGTATCCTCAGACTGGTTTTCATATCTTCAATAGGATGAAATTTTCTAAGGCTGAAAGAACAATTTTTAGCATATCTTAGAAATCTGCCATAACCATATGGATTTGTAACATATACATTTCTAATCTTAGTTCTGGTTATGTGACTATAATAGAGCCTAAACACATTTCTGAATTGGTGTTGAACATGTCTGATTTAGACTAAAGTAATGTTTATTGGCACTCTTTCGTTATGATAGAAAGAGAAAAATCATTGCTGTGAACTATGAGTCAGTGACTCAACAGTGCTGAGTTTTGATAGGGATTTGACATGGCTCTGAGAGACTGGCAAAATTCAGATAGATGATGTAAGAGTGTAGTCTTGCAGCATGGATGGAAAAGAAACATGGGAATATGTCAAATTCTGATTCTCTGAGGTTGAATTCCAACTGAATTAAATAGGACCAGAAATTCATCTTACATGTTCATGTGTATGCTTATTGCAGGGGGATGGTGTATTAATTTTATAACTCAAGCTTGCAGTAGTTGGGTAAATCAAAAGTTAGAATCCTGTGCAACCTCAGTTCTGGTTTGTTTTTGGTTTTTTTTGGAAACATCTTCTGATACAGTTTCTGCTAGCACTTCAACTCAATATTATTTCCATGGTATACCTCTCTGGTTCAAACTGAAGAGATTTAGGGTACAGATTATAGTAATAACTACAAGCTTTAAAAAAATATTTATAGTAGAAACAGGTAGTCAATTTAGATTCTATTCTGATTATAAGGGCTGTTGGATAACATATTTTGTTACTTCAAGTCACAAAAATGTTTTTCAGTTATCTTGACAAAACACCTCTGAAATCAATTCCAACAAGTTTGGTTTGATTTCAAGCTTCAAGGTAACATTTTTAGCTTCTCTCTTGTGTCCCTTTTCTCCAAGCCCTGACTTCACAGATAAATAACCTTATAAGAGAACTTCAAATAGATGGTGAAATAGACGAAGAGAAGCTTGTGGAACACAGAGAAGAGCTTGGTCTGTGCAGAAAGGAAATTAAGCATTTCTTAAGCTGATCTGGTTCTCCAAGCACTTTCCTATTGCCAGCACTGGGACATCACCTGTGGCAGCCTCCACAGCCCTCACCTTGTGCTTCTCAACAGTCAAGGTGTGTTCTCCTGGACCACTTGGGCTGGCAATAACTTTTTGCCTTCTAAGCAAACAAGATGTGTTTTCCTTCTTTCAAGCTTTTCCTTCTTCCATTTGAAATAAATAGCACTTTAATTTTGAATACAAGTAAAACTTAACATAGAAAGAAATGTGCTCAAAAATGATGAGAGAAGCCCACCACTCTATTAACTTTTTTGCACTTTCCCTGCAGAAGTTGTTTCTGTCAATTTATTTTCATTTCAGCTGAGCAAAACGGGAAGGAAAAAGCAGGTTGACACAGATGGTTGTCAGCCAAGTGATGACTGCAGCTGAGAATGACTGTACAAAAATATACTGCTTGCTAAACTGTGTATTGTTTGGCTTCCATGTGTATCAAATGTCAAAAGAAATAAAATTTGGAGAATATTTTTAGAACTCTTTTTTTAAGACGTGTTAAATTATTGTTGTAAAATGGATGAGTGGTCATCTGTAAAGGAATAGAATTGAAGAAAGCATAAAATGGAATTAATCCTGCATCCAAAACATCTGAAAACAGAACACTGAATAGCCTCTTAAATACAAAGATAACCCCTAAATTAACTGTCTGGTTTGAGAGTTATTTGGGTGTTTTACAAGTGCTGGATACCCTCAGTCCTATCAAGGTCACCCACCCAAAGAGGGGTATTTAAAAGTCAGACCAAGTTAAAGATCTGGATGAAGATTTTTGAACCCTACATTTAGACTTTTGTTTTTAGGATCTCTTTGGTCACACAACTGACCACATTGTACTTTAATAGACCAAACAAACTTAGTGAGGAGAAAAATTTTAAATTAGTTAAAACAAAGTTTGTTAGAGTGCTGCCAACTTCAGGGTGGGGGCAGGCTTTGTCCACACAGGAAAGCAGCAGGATTTTAAATACAATTGATCTTATTTTAACTTAGATCCATCTTGAACCAAGGCTAAGCCTAATGTAGACATACTGAAATTGATTTTAATGTTCCCTGTCATTAGTTAATTTAAATGTACATGCATTAGCAGATTGCATCAGTTCAACTAGATTGATCTTTAAATTGCCTTGTCTAAAGTTGTGCCATTTCTAGGGAGCTTGTTTGGAAGAGAGGGCTGCCAAAGCCACTCACCTTTCTCCTACCTGTCAGCTCTGTAGAGTACTACCCAAATTAGACAGTAAAAATCTAAGTTATCAGTATAATCTCTGATCAACTAACACGAATCAACATGCCATAAAACCGTGTGAGAGAATTCCCAGGAGAAAAGCCACTGAGTTATACACATTACTACTACAATTCTACTGAAATCAGTTAAATTTTACCAGGCATAACTTTGGACTGTAGCAGACATAAATATTGTTAGCATATGTTTTGTGGTCAGAACTTAGGTAACTAAGCCAGTGATGACTTTGGAATATTTGAATTTTTTTCCGTTTTTGAACTGCTGCCTCTGTGTGCTCCAAAGACTGACAACTGAGCATGAACTAATTTTAAACTGTGTGTCCTTTCCCTACCAGCTTTCAGAGCAATGTAATCTCACCTTCATTCTAAAGGGTAAAAATCAGGTACAGAAAATAAGTGTGAGATAATGAATTCTCTTACTTTCCTTGATCATTAATAAATGAGGTTATTTACCTCCTTGACTCCTGGAATTAGTTGTGACACAACACCTTTATGCAATCAGTTTGCTCTGAAAACCTGATAATAGGGACCCATCTGCTTAGAGACATAAAGGAGAATTCATTATACGCCCAGTAATTACTTTCAATGCAACATAAAGAGATTGCATGCACAGCTTCTCTTAGAGTTAAACATGCTGTCAAAAGAACACCTTGATGTGTTGGAATAAGAGGAGTTAAAAAATGTGATAGCTAATAACAACATTTAAGGATTTTAATAGGAAAAATTTGTATTGTGCCTTATTGTCCTTGTCTCTAGCTGCAGAGAAACCAACATCTTTGTGCAGGATTTCAAAAAAGCAGCTCCTGAGTGCCTCCACTGTAGACAGCTCTAGTCTCTATCTACCTATATTATGACAGACATGACTTGCAGAAAACACACATTTTCCTATAAAAGAGGAAAGGACAAAACGTCAGGTTTGATGCCTAACTGTTGTGGCTTTCCCCAAAGCTGGCAAAGCCTCCAAGTGCTGTATCAGGATTTTGTATATGATTGAACATCAGATATGAAGGGCACATGAACAATACTATTGTCAGGTTCCCAAGCAAACCTTTTCTATTTCTCTACTAGGAGAATGAGCCCAAAGCCTTGAAGGATGAAGTGAAATGAGTTGGGTTAAGTGGTGAGAAGCAGGTGACTGGAACTTAATCTGTGAGGAGATGGAAAAAGAGAAAATAACAATCCTTTGATCTTCCTGACATACTATCCAGATGGTCCTCACTAATTATGTTTCCCCTTGTGGTTTTAGTTACCAAACATGTACAAATATTTACAGTGGACAAAAGTACATCTCTGTTTAAGTGTCACTTTTTAATTATGTTTTATCCATGGAATATTACAAGTCCAACAGTTTTCTGATCATATTTTCACTATATGACCTGAAGTCCTTCAGTTTTCTTTTCCTATTTCCATTCCATTTCTTTATATCTTTCATTCTAATGAAACATGTCATGCTAAGAGACTGTTATTCTTGGAAATCAGGAGGGGTTTTAAACTGCCTAAATATTCCTTTCAGCCAGAAATAAAGTTGCAAAGACAATTAGCATGCTTGAGGTTAAAAATACAGTTAAGTGGTTTGTCAGATCAGGCTTTAAATACAATCTTACGCCAATAAATTTGAGATACTCTTCTTTGACTTAGCTCTCTGCATCTAAGATTTTGTGTTCAGTAAAAACAAAACTATTCTGGATACAGTGCTGGTGAATTCAAGCAGCTGGATTTTCTGAAAGATAATACCTTCTAAACATTATTAAATATCACTCTCCCAGAGGATTTACCTCTGAAGCACATGTTGACTATAACTAGTTAGCCTTGACAGAACTCTCAGACTAACGACATTTTTTCCTTCTTTTTTAATCATACAATAAGAGCCCTCACACTTGATGCAATTAAATATCCAATGACACTTTAAAAACAATAATGTTAATGATAGAATCTTGACAAAATTACAAATGTAATCCTGTCTCCACTGAAATCAATAGCAAAGCTTCCACTACCCTCCTTGAGGCCAGGATTATGCTCATATCTAAGGCCATTAAATTCTGCCTATATAAATTCCTCTTATATTTACAATTTTTACTGTCAATTGGATGATCAAACCTGCACTAGGGTCAGTAGAAAGCCAACTCCTGTGTAAATTTGCCATGAGCAAATATATCAGTTTTTCCCAGGGCGTCTCTAAGGACTGTGTACTTTCTATCCAGCCTTTCTTGTTCAGGGCTAGGAGAAGCACACTGACGAGTTTTCCTGGAAATGGAGAGGGACAAAGCATTCCCAAGACAGCACATCTGTAAAAGAGCCAAGATCGAGGAAGGAACAGCTTTACTATCACAAGTTTAGCTTCCTCTGGATTTATAGCCATGTCCTAGCAGGTGTCCTGAGACAGGTGGCAACCTATAGGGGTAGAAATACACTGGAACATGGAAGCTGTGGATGCTCCATCTTTGGAAGTGTTAAGGTCAGCCTGGATGATACTTTGAGCAACCTGTTCCAGTGAAAGTTGAGGTCTCTTCCAACCTAAATCATTCTGTGCTCCTGTGCATCTATGATTTCCCAAAGGTCCCTAAACTCCAGAAGATCCCCTCTATGCTGATTCTGTGTGCTGCTCCCATCCCTGTCCCCATCAGACCACTTCTGCCCTTGCTGCCTCCTTCACCTGGTCCATAATCCATCACCAAATTTTCCTTCCCTGAAGGAAAAGTACATGCCAAAGAGATGCAGATGCTGTCATATTTTGGGAGAAGAGATGTGTTACAGGCAGCTTGAAAAGTGCCAGAGGGTCTGACTTTCTTACCCTAGAGTTTACAAGATTCCCAGATGCTTTCTGAAGTTCAGATGAAATTTTTGCTTAGCATTAAATGTGGTATAAATGATTATTTATAGCTAATAACGCTGAACTCGGTAATGTTTTCAAACCCTCTAAAGAAATTCAGAAAGACGGGGCTGAAAGCAACTTTTTACATTAATTGGTGCATTTTAATGTTGTTTGTTTTAAAATAAGCCTGTGAGTTTGTACACTCTCTTTTGGTGTAATATGTTCTGTAATTAAATACAATTGAGGAAAACTTATTAATAGTTGAATGAGCTTCTAATATTAGCTGGTATCAACTGTCTAGGCTGTTAATCAGAAGGAATGATGGATGGTCACACGGGGGTGTCAGAGATATTGGATATGCAAGCTGTACTGCCATCTACTATGATTGAGTTTTATCTTACATATTTCAGCATAAAAATTAGCTTTGGTAGTTTCCTTGTGTCAGATAAAAACCTTTAAATATCACTTCTCTCTCTAAGAGGGCTTTTTTGCTTCTCTGTCACAGACAGTAAACAGGGTCCATCCAAACACTGTTTTACAATACTGCGGTCTGAACCACAATTGTTGACAAAATCTGATAGATTGGCAACAGTCCTGCTATTGATCAAGGGCTGCTAAAATAAAAATAGAGACCAAGGTGGTACCTAACATCTAGATTTGGCCATGTGGATGTTTGTTTGATGGATGTCATAAGTATTAGATGTTTCATTAAACCTCTGATGTAATCTCTCTTCCTCTGTGACAGGTGTCACTATGAATGAAGGAAGAGGAGAAAAACATCAAAGCTGGAAATCATTCTGAGTATTTATTACTTGTATGATGTTCCCAACTCAGGGAAAATTGCAAGTTCTAAAAAATGCTAATGATGCAGTAGAAGGAAAAATCCTTGGAGGATATTTGCCATTCACTGGGGAATTTAACCCCACAATTTAGCTAGAAAGAATCAATAATCTAAATCCACCTATGCCATTCTGAATATTTACCTCCTGAAGTTGGCTGACAGAGATAAAAAAAAACATGCGCAGCTTTTGTCTTTAAAAAGAAAATAAATAAAGAAATTTCCAAAACCCAAAGGGCAAAATCCAGGTATATTTTCTTATTTGAGGAGAGGTTCATACCAATGTAACTGTGAATTCCCTGTTCTCTTTCAAAGCCTTTCATGCCAATTTATGAACTAAAAAACAAATCTCAACATAATTTTAAGAAATTAATTTGAGAATAGCATAGCAGTTGTGTTTGCAAGGATTTATTCATCTAATTATTCAGGTCAAAAACATGCATATCTGCTATTTTGAAGAAATGTGATTGCAGACTACAGTCTGTCTCCCAGAGGCAATAAAGGAAAGCCTTTCTTATATCTGGGTTGGATGAGTTTTTATACTTTTCAACAAACAAATCAGATCCATGGGGAATATAGATCAGTGGATATGGTGTTTTATTCTAAGCTCATATATCCTTGACAGATAATCACAAGAAAGATGACATTTCAAACCCAAAGTGTCTGCAAATGAAGAAACTGTCCTACGAGAACTTTTTAAATTCCCACCAAGAGAGCTTACATTTGGAGAATAAACAGTTTTTCAGCGTGTCAAGTGTCATGAAGTCTCCCTTCAGGGCTCTGCCATCTCCTTTGTGTGTTCAATTTTAATGTCTCAAGCAATCTTCCCCATTCAGGACCAGACCCATCAAATACTTTTAGATAAGATGATTGTTATCTTCAGCTGTGACAGGAGGCTACAATGTCACCACAGAATTAGATTTGATTTTGTCTCATGTCATTGCATAACCTGACATGTCAACATGAGTGCATTCAACTTAGTTTACCCTTCACTGGTTTGGAATGGATATTAGCAGGAACTCAATATATATTTTCCTCTTATTGTCTTTAAACTCTTCAGTTCTGTAGTTCTGGTTCTGCCAGTTTGGAAATACAAAGCCCCTTTCAAATTTTTGATCAGTTTCTAAAACCTTTTTTGATTCTTGATAAAGAAGTCTGGAATTTTGGGCTTTGAGCCTTAAAATTTCATCAGATACTGGTATTGAAACTTTAATTAGCTTTTCATCCCATAGAAAACATCTCACGTGCAGCTGTGATGCTGCTATCACCAGGAGCAATCTGAGAAAATCACTATCAGATTTTATTTTGTAGTAATGCAGTTATCAAAGAAGTCATATTTCCATAAATCCTTACAGTTCTCTGTAATCCTTCAAAAACAATTTCCAGATGTCCACCAGAAAAAAAAATGAAACAAAACACTTTGGGCCTGATACTGGCCTGACTATACATATGCACCTCTCCCTTAGACTCAAGAGTTAGGCCCACTTGCATTGGATTTTCTTTCATATCTTTTCCCACCTAAAAAAAGATAATATTGTTGACGTAACTGCATCAGGGTGTGGGGGTTTAATTTTCAGAGATCAATACTTTTTTCACCTCTATATAGAGAAATACATGAAGAATTTTTTCAGGTACATGTTCTGTTGTCAGTAGCGCTGTAGGAATTTTGCTATTATTCAGTTTATAAACCTTTCAGATGATTTTATAAGGGATAATTTTAAACATCAAGCAATTTTAAGCCAACCCTGTGAAATATCCAGAGTTTAGAGAACTGTATCATACGCTATCAGCAGTTTTGGTAGCAGTTTGGCTTTTTAGGGGGATGAAGGGGAGTAAGGAAGGTCAAAGATTAAATTACAGGGTTGCAGAGGGAGGTCAGTGGGGTCAGAAGGATTTGCTGCTTTCACAAAGGACACTACAATCAGTAATCTGCTGTCATGCTGCATGTACTGCTCTTTAAGCACATTTGACACTGATGCATGGGAAGCAATCTGAGCAGAGAGCTGAAAACGTACTTACTTCAAACATAGGAATAGTGCAGTGGAGTGATGATGTGAAAACAGATTGAAGACCAAAATAAACATCAAATCAAAAAAGAAGCAAACACTAATTACCACTATAGATGGCGAACCACTTATACAAATGATGCTAGAGCAAACTCACTTCAATTATAAAATTAGTATCATTAGTCTCACCACAATTTGAATGAAAAGTTGTAAAATCAAGGATCTGCAGGCATTGTCTGATGAGCATCAGACACTGCCTACCTGAATGAGCATCCACCCATTTCATTTGATTCATTAATCTAAAGACTCTTGTCTCCTGCAAGCCATATCAACCCTAACAAAATTATATATTTGGTTAGCAACGATCTTTGAATAAGTAAATCAGAAAGGATATGAGAGCTCAGATTTGTAGCTAATCTGGAGAACTAAAAAATACTGTGGTTTTATGTGGTTGATTTTCAAATGGACAATGTTAGAGCAGTCACAAGGGCTCAGGCTTCCCCCAGCACTAATTGCAGCCCTGCCATTAGGGTTTTAATTGAATGTCAGTGATGGGGGAGGAGGAGTCAATGCCCCAGGAGTGGCACACTGAGTACCCTAGCCTGGCTCATTCCTCGAGTCCCTGTCCAGATGGGTTTGTATCCTAATGCAGCTGCTTACTTCTTACCTCTCAGGCACAAATACTGACCTGAGCTGAATTCACCTACTCAGATGAAGCACATTGTTTAAACAGCTATCTATCTGGATATAAATGAATTTATTCTACAGCCTTCTCTTTTCTGTACCTCCGTGAAGTGTGAAATATTTCTACAGACATTTGCTCAGACTCCCCTGTTGACACATTGCTCTACCATGTGTCACACCAATATCTTGCTGTGTTGATATGTCTGTTGTCAGAAGTATGACATGGCATATACAGCTGAGAGATGAAAGTTGATTTGAAGAGATGTAGATTTACATCCTTTGAGAGGGGAGTCTGAGAGCATTTCCCTTTCATTTCTAAAAATGCAAAAAAAATGAAAAAACCCTTTAAGAATGTTCATAAACTCTGTGTTTATATATAAAAACATTACCTGTTTTGTTTTTTTTTTTAACAGGGTATTTATGGGGTTTTTCGTTCCCTTGTGAGAAGAGTGAAAACCAGCCCAGAGAAGTGAAAGCCTGAAACCAGCCCGGAGCAGAGGCTCAGACTGCTCAAGATGCCCAAGGGTGGGTGCCTGGGAAAAGCTCTGGAGAGCTGCCCATGGCCATGCTTCCCACAAGGAGTTGGAAGGATGAAGGCCTGACTCCACAGGAGTCACTGCTTTTATGGGGGCTAAGGATTTCTCCCGGGTTTCTGTAACCAAAGTTACCTAGGTTTTTTGTAAATCTTTTTTCTCTTTTTGATTGTAGAAAATCTCTGAACTTTACAAGTCCCCAGAAGTATACTCTATATATAGTACATATATAATAGATATACTATATATAGTATATACTGTATATATAGTGTATATATACTATATATACTACATATGCTACATATGCTATATATACTATAGACTAGGCTGTAAGCTTTAAAATCAGCCAAACCAGATCTCTATTTTACATTGGCAGAAGCATGGATGCCTTGTTTTTCAAGTCTCTTTCATGGCTTAATGGTCCCAGTCAAAAGTGACACATCTCACTCTTTGGTCACATAGATTTTTTTAAAAAGTTCAAAATTGCAGCAAAGATTTGAGAGGGGGAGGGTCACTCTCTACTTTGTTGCTTCAGCAAAAAGAATATTTGTATCGATTCTGTCCTTAAGAGTAATTGAATTAAAATAATTTCACTCATTCCTATTCCCTCTCTTGTGAGCCCTATCAGATTAGACATTTGACACTGAGAAATGCATTTTTCCTGTTACTCAGCAGTGCTCAAAATGCCTAACAATGCCAGACTGTAGCTGGGTGAAATCTGAAGCTGAATGTTTCAAGGGACCATTATTACTAATGGGCTTTTTTATTAGAAATCAAATAAAAATGGTAGGAATTTAAAGTGCAAGGAAGAGAGGCACTGAAGTTTGTGAGTAACATTAAAGAATAATATTACAGTTTTATGAGATACATTTTTCAGGTCACAGCTCATCATCGAATAGGCACTGAGAATTTTCACCAACATCCATGCATCTCAGAAACACAGTGTAGACTTCCAAACTGAAATATGGCTTTAGCAGTCTAATTTAAAGTATCTTGTTAAAATACACCGACCCCCATGATGCAGTCTTGCTGTTAAGTGACAGGAGTAAATGTCAAAGGCTGGGAACAGAATCCAGCGAGTCTGAGGCCTCCCTCGAAAATATGTATCTGTCAATACCTACATTAGCCCCCTGCTAAGGGATCCCATCTCAGGGCATAGCCTCACCCTTGAACACACAAGGAACCAGCTCCTGAAGGGAAGCTGAGGCTGAGGCTGGCATCTGAATGTGAACCCTTCACATTTGAGCACCTTAAGAGTTTCAGATACATTAGTATAGATACATAAGTACCAAATCACTAAAATAGGTTTTAAAATTTCATAACAAAAGGCAGAGATGCTTCACTGCAGAGCAAAACACAGAGCTGAAAGGCTGTTACAGCTTCACACTGCTGCCACTCATGGAACTGTTAAGAACTAAATTATACAGAAACTACTCTAAACCTCCCTAGTACAGATGAGTAAAATAATACTCTCTTCAGTACAGCCACTTGCATATTTCAGCAAAACCAAGAAAAACAAGTTCTTTCCTGTCATTTGTGAAAATCTGTAGTGAACCCAGGCAGAAACTCACATTACACAGCAGGAGGATGTTTACCAGTACACTGTCATTGCTGCTTGGACAATATATACAAAAAATATTTCCCAAGTATTTACAAGCTTTATGTCAACTTGCTGCCTATTTTTCTTTGAAAACAGGATGGAAATTTCTACTATATTATTACAACTTCTCCCTCATAGATGCAGAAACAATTATTGGAACCAAACTCACATTTTCATAGCCATGCTGTAAATGCACAAATGCACAAATCTTCTTGTCATTGTAAATATATATGACATGTATCAATTTGTATTTATATTCTTCTTCCTGAAATCCAACATACCTACAAAAAGCACCCTACTGCAAGGATGTGAGGAACTTGGGAAAGCAAATGAATCAGACCAATCCTGGCTGTTTAGAGAATCATGAACCATGTTGGTACCTGGAGAAATTCCAGTCAAGGAAGGAATAATGTGATCTTCTGCAATGTGCAGAAGATTCTCAAGAGAAGGAGCACTCACCTCATCTCTTAACTGGGAATCTCCAACACACAATCTAGGTATCCTTAGATCTGTGATTGCCTCAATAGTCTTATCAACCCTAGAGCCCCTAAAATCAGTATGTACTTCATTTACCTAATCTTTGACTGGGGGTAGTACACAGTGTTTTGATAAAGCCTTGAAGGTGCACACAGCCAATCTCATTTACATTCCCAATCAATCCTTTCATCCCATTCACATTACTCTGCTTACAATGTATAACTTTGGAAAGAAATTAGAAACTGTACCATGCTTAGACACTTTTAGATGTGAAAACAGCAATATGATGTCAAATAGCAGGAACATATCATGATCACTAGGTGTAACCAAACAATTTCACTATTGAGAAAATGTCATATTGATCATAAGGCTTTCTTTTAGAATTTTGTACTGAGAACTGAATCTAACAATTCGCTGTTAAAATTAAAAATTTTAAAAAAGTAAGAAAATAACTACTGATTAAATATTTGAAAATATAACATTTGAATGGATATGTTCCCATATAAGCACCAATTCTGCTACTTAAGTTTATTATCCATAAAATATCAGACTCTTGGCTTGAGAAGGTGAAAGCTAAAGTATTCCTGAATGTATTTATCCTGTAGATATTTCAGATATTCAGGTTTGATTGTTTGTTTGCTTCCTCAGGCTATGCTGCATTCACCTGCAGTAACTTGGGAACTCAGGTGGGAAAATCTGACATAGGCTGCAATAATAAACGTTGAAGAGTGATGACATGCATCTGTTGGGCTGCTTGGAATGGTTCTGGGCAGCTGATGCTGTGGCTGCAGGATAGCTGTGGCTGTACTGATGGGCAGGGCTCAGTGAGTGCCACCCAGGCTGGGGGCCAGGCTCTGCCAGAGCAGGGAGTGACTGGGAAAAGTCTGCTGCACACAAGAGAGCCCAGCAAGGATGGAGCCCCTCAGCTTGCAGCAGCCAGTGTTTAAGGGACTGTGTTGTGCATGATAGATTCAACAATGGCTGTTAAATTAAACTGCTAAGAACTGTGGTTTTTGACCTCCACAGATCCCATGGAAGAGTTACATGGCATCATTACATCTAGTCACTAAAAAAAGTGATTTTTTAGTTGTCTCAAGAGACAGCATAGTTTTTCTTCTTTGAAAAAGAGTGAATGATTGCTGCTCATTAACCCTCTTCCTGCCATGTCATATTCCCCTTGCAGCTGCCTTTTCCCAAGCCCTTCTTCTAGGACTCCCTCAATTCAGGTATGAAGAGGGCCTATTTTTCAGTTTGCACAACAAATGTAATTTCTTTTACACATGCGGACATTAAATTTTTTCTGTCATTTCATTAATCAGTACATGTGCACTTCATTGCATGCTATTATCTTCCTGTTACTCTCTGAATCATCATCACATTTGATGTATCTTGACACTTTTTTATTAACAGCAAGCTTCATCATCTCACTGTTCATCCCCTCTGTGGAAAACAGGGAAATATGTGGAGAGAATACTCCTTCCATTTACAACACTGGCTGTTTGATTTCAAGCCAATCTCCTAATATAACTACTCTCCCACACTGAAATTTCTGGCAGTATAACCAGCAAAGAATTCAAATGTGAAGATCTGTCATCATTATGTTTCTTATTCACTAGACAGCTAGGAGGCTTTTTGCTTCTTCAAGGAAGGACTCCAGAAAGTCAAGGTCCCTTGGTTAACTTCTTGCAAGTGTAGAGACCCTCTATTTCCAGCCATATTGAGTGAGAACAGAACATGCTCATCAGTAACTAGAATATTTGATAACATCAAGTTGTCAGGTCAGCTGTCAAGACTAAGCCAGTAATTTAGATGACCTCTTTCATCGGGAGGAGAATGATTTCTTCAGAAGACAATTCATTTCACCCTTGGATAGGCATCATGAATGATCCCATGGAAAGACAGTCCTTTTCCACCTTCACTGAAATAAAGGGATCCAGATAATTTGATTAGAAGACTAAACTGTAGAATAGTAGTGCAGTGATTCTCACCATATATGCTTGCAGTGGAAGAAATACCACTGGAGATAGATATAACAGCATCACCTTGAAGCATAATTTGGAGTAAAAAGAAACTGTGTTAACAGCAGCAGCTGTAATACAGGTGAGTGCTGCTCTGTGACCTCACATCTTCCTCCAATGCCCTCCTAGCTGCTCTCTCTGACCCTTTTCCCTGACTGGCTGAAATGCAGCACACACCACAATCCTACAACACAATCACACACATTGACTGGTGGGTCAATATGAGTTGTCAGGTGACTGGCACAGTGGACAGAAAGCACAGTGCTTGATCTTAAACTGATGTCTTTTCTTGTTAGAATTTATTCCTTTTCCTCTACTCTGCTGTATAATTTTGTATATATATAAAAATAGTAGGAACCCCTTGTTCCCATTTAGATGCAACCCAAGTTATCTAATGGATTTCAAAGTCACAGACACAGTTGCATAAGTCTTATGTCATTGGGAAGTCAAGCAAAAAAGAGTATGTCTCCAGTGTAATAAACAATATATTTCCAACATTATCTGTCATGTATTCTCCTTCCATCCTTTTCCTACAATGCCCTTTTTCAGAAAGCCAAGAGAGGTGATTGGCTAAAAAGCCTGTAGAGACTCTATGAAATACATCTCTAAACTGAGAAACAGGGCCAAGTTTGATCTTGAATTTTTCTGATAGAAACTGAATTATTAAAAAGCTATTGTCTACTTTACAGTGACATTCTGTCTGAACATATTGTACTTTGCACAGTTCATGAAGAAAATCAAATGTAATATAACTTAAATAAAAATAGTCCCATCTTTGTAGCTGCTAATCCTGTTCATTTGATAATATTTTATCCATACTCCATTTTACTGCTTTCACTATATAATTACTCAGTCAATTCCCCAGGCTGTGTTTGTGGGCATTTCATGCTGAAAAGATTTAATATATACTTTAAAAAAAAAAAAAAAAAAAAACCATGACAGATGCAGTTGCAGCTAATGTAAATTGCATTTTATAAAAACAATTAGTTTTCAAATAGAAGAGGTCTTAAAGTGGTTTCCTCCTCTTTCCAACTTTTTAAAAGCTCTTCAAAACACAATTAGCCAGTTATTATTCTCATAACTGCAAACTATAATATCTTAATAAGCCCTTCTAATTCATACAGGTGTAATGAAATCACATGTGTTACTTGGAAGATAAGTTGATTTCTCTCTCTTGGGAAATTTTTTATGTAAGAGGAGCTTTTTGTTTGTTTTCTTAGAGTGTCTGACATAATATTTTCACATACATTTAAATAGATTTCTCTGAAGGAGAAGTGAACAGGAGGAAAATATTAATCTGTAGAATTTTCTTCCCATGGTGTAGTAGATGGTTCTTGTCTCTTTTTAAATATTTTAGTATATACTTTATTTTTTGCTTTATATTTTAAAGTCTATGCAATTTGGATTTCCTCATCAGAAAAGAAATTATTGCTGTAGTGTGTGTGTGTGCATACTCTGTGACTAATTGGGGGGTTTTGTTACATATTAAAAATCAGGCCCAGATTATTTCTTGCTCTGAAATAAGATGTGTGCATGGGCAATGAAATTCAGAGATTAGGAGAATGTTTTCCTGAGTATCAGAATGTCATGTTTGCACTGTTTCTAGTGTGGTTTTCTAAAATTCCCCATGGATAGCAGGATTTCATTTCTCCAATATGTCTGCGTTGTACTGGCACAGTGGGGTTCTGTCTGTGTTAAACACAAGGGAAAACCCTCTCCCCTGCTGCTTCACCACTGCTGTGCCACCCCATGGCTTCTGCACAGTTTCAGTGCTGGCAAAGAGCTTTTGTTACTCCCTGCATTGTCACCTCCTCCTGCACTCAGCATCTGCAAACTTCAGGCAGCATGGCTGATGTCTTCTGCAGAGCAAGGATCCCTTTGCCCAGGGAGAGGAAATGAATGTTCAGAGATTCCTGGGGATATTCTGTTATCACAAGGACAGTTTTGAAAGCACTCACCACTGGACTAGATGCTTGACCTCAAAGCTACTAATCCAACTTACAGTGCCAGCGCAGAAAAAAGTTTCAGATGTCCTCTCCAGGAAACTCCAGGATCACAAGGAATTATTAGAACATATGTCACTATCACCATTCTCAAATGTGAGTCACTGGAACAGGTTGCCCAGAGCAGTGGTGGATGCCCCATCCCTGGAACCATTCAAGGCCAAGCTGGGTGAAGAAACCCGGGTCTATTGGCAGGTTCCATGCCCATGGCAGGGTTTTTTGGAACCTGATGATCTTTAGATCACTTGTAACATAAACCATTTTATGGTTCTACGACTCCATAACTATTACAAGGAATTCACCAGAATTTAGTCCTACAGCAGTAAGGAGAAGCAGACATAGATTCAGCCTCCAGTACTGGTGGCAATTCAGGACCTCTACAAACAGAAAGGAAGTCAAGTAAAATCTTAAAGCAATGCAAAAGCCATGGCAGACACAAGACAAGTGGGAAGACCAGACACTGCCATGGAGACAGCCACTGGAAAGCTTGAGCCTCCAGTTCTGTAGATATCAGCACTAGCAGCTCGCAGAGGAGAACTGCTCATCTGAACTCTGTTCATTTAAGTCATAGTATTTATTTTAAAAATAAAAGGGTACTGTCTGTTGTGAAAGTCCCTTGGCTTTATTTACTTTTAAGTGCACGCCAGGTATCACTGCTTCTGAGGAGTTGCCATTTCTGAGTTTCATGTCTGCTCCCATCTGGCAAAAATATTGACCACAGAGGGTGACTCTGTCCCGGACCAGGTTCCATGTGTGTATTTGAACATTCTCAGCCCTCCACCAGAAACTGTCACAGCTCCCAGCCCACCTTCCAGCCCTTCCCTTGAACTCAGCCTTGTGACTATCTCAGCCTTTGCACACACATTCACATCAGAAAACCTTATCATGAAAACATGTTGGGGAAAGAATGTTAAATTTAATGAAGGCCAGATACAGCTATTACCTATCTTGTAGTTTTGCCTTTTTTGGACACCACAGCTTTTATGTCATTTTAAAAATTGCCTTTAAAAGCATTCCACCTTCACAAACAAGGCATATTTTACAGTTACATTTTGGAGCGCTAAGCACAGGATTTCCATACAATTTTAATTTGCCTTTATGGACACAGAAGCTGGCTGAACACCATTAGGAAATAAATAGGTTGCATCCCATCAGTAAGTCAGAAATATGAGACACTGTCAGCCTTTCAAGTTGAGAACTTTGTGCATGTCTGCAGGATAAAAGAAAATAGAAACTGAGCTCCAAGTGCCCCGTGGGGTGTTAGCATTCCAGCACAGAGCTGCTGTGCCACCCACGCTCCTCACGCACCCCACGATGGAAGGGAGGGCAGTGGGGAGCTGGACCCAGCGTGTCCCCTGGGACTCACAGAATATTGTCACACCATTCAAACCAATAACCCTCAGTAAGACACTGCAGCAGTGCATTGAGGGATGTGATGTCAAGCAGCACATAAGGCAACACAAAAAACCATTTATCATCTTTATGGGTTCTCAGTGCTGCTAAGAATGACAGCTTGAAATTACACTGGAGAGGGCACAGAGAGAGGGATGAAGGACTGGGAAAAAACCCACAACTTTACTTGTGCTGTTATGTCTTCAATGTTGCAGGCACAGCTCTTCCATTGGAAATTAAAAATTATTTCTGATGGCTCCTTTTCTTGCTCCAGTCAGGTTACAGTCCCACTATTAAACCTCTCAAGCTTTCTGAAGGATAATTAGACTTACATTTTTTAAAATCGTGTATTTGAAAGCTTTAAGGCAAAAAAACTACATGCATACTCAAAAGTAAAAGAGTTTAAAATTATAATTTCAATTTAGTTTACTGTTTTCTTAATTTTCCTTTAGCCTTAATTTTGCTTCTAACATCTTCTTATTCATGGTACCATTGAGCTAGAACTTTAGTTTAAAAATAGCTTTACCCATTGGAAATGTATCTTCTAAAAATTTCCCTAGACAAGCTTGACATAGTGAAAAAACTCCAGGACTTCAGAACTTCAGAAAAAGACTTCAACAATTTTTAAGATTTTGTATTTTTAGTAAGAAGCCATACCACTTGAAACATTGCCTCTGTATTTAAAATTCATCAGGAAAAATTATATTAGAACAAAATATGTATACTCCATGTGTACTAAATGTATATATGTATACTTCGTGTATACTAAATGTATATATGTGTACTAAATATGGTATAGTCCATGAGGAGACACATCATATGTTTAAATAATTGAATGAAATATTTCATTAATTTATTTTTTAAATTTTCTGTTAAAAACACATGAAAAGCTACGCAAAGCATAAAACACACACTGCACACAATGTCACAATAAATATTTAAAAATTATCTCCATTCACCCCATTAGAAAGCACCTCTTATTTAGCAGCCATTCCAGAGTAAGTCTTCTGCAAATGCATGGCAGAGAAAAGGAACCTTCTCTGGTCCATCCCCAAGCTCACTCCCACCCTGCTCGCTCTCGCTAGCCCGGCTCTCGAAGGTCTGCAGCCCAGAGGCCTCCAAGGAGCCTCCTTGGCACACACACAGCAAAGCCCTTCGGACCACTGCTGCTGTCAGGACCCTCAAAGACCAGTTTGATGGTCTTCTGGGTGACCCTCTCCTTTTTTTGGCAGATGGAGTGCCGTGCACACTGTGCAGCCGTGATCTGAGGCTGACTGATCAGCAATCTCCACCTTGTCAGAAAACCTGTTCTTTGATCTCCCATAAACATCTTCCTTCTCCAGCTGCTCTGGCTTCAGTTAAAGGTTTCATACCTTTCTATCCAATTGTTCAATGAAAGCTTTCACCCATCAAGAGAATTTTTTTTTCTGCAATCCTGAAAGCTTTTTTTAGCTACTTCGAGGTTCATTACAGTCTAGACCGAAAGCAGTCTGAAACTGAGCCGCAAAAATGGCTTTATATTCCTTTATATTCTTTTCCTCTCCACTACTATTGTCCCAGCAGGACTTCTGCAGGGACACTGGTGACACTGCTGTATCAGAAACTGTCTGGTAATAGTGCTGCAATTATTTGTTTGCAAATACATGAACTACAAGTGGTGGAAACTGAATCCTGAGAACAGTCCAGATCCTGATACCATCACTGCTCCAATTTGACCTTGGCATTTGCTCTGTAATGTATTAAGTGCAGTGACTGAAAACCAAGCACATAACCCTGAGGCTGCTCCTGCAATTTGGAAGTACTGTCCAAGTTACCACAGAGCAGATGTCATCTGTACTTTCCCAGTGTCAGCACCTTCAGGAGAAAGGGGTCATGTGGTCCTCAGCATTTTATTAAAGAGAATATCTTGTTTTCTGTCCACTAACACTCAGCATTGTAGCAGCCAAAGAAATACAAGAAACAGCCATGGGCCAGGTACAGTCATAAAAAGAATAATCTCCTTCCTATCATCACTAAAAAGAAATCATTAAGACATTTTTAATCTTCTTGGCAAAGACAAAAGGTTGAGTCCTCTGACATTATATATCATTGGTACTGACCAATTTACAACACCTTAAGAGAAAGTACTTGGCCAGGTCAGTAAAATGTATGTCTGTCAAAGATGTAAATTGGGAATTCATGGAGCACTGCTGTCAGGGAAGGTAGAGAGTGCAGGAAGTATTTGGCTGGCCAGCCTTTGATTTCCACACACAGCAAGCTCTGCCATCAATGTGCCCTAACAATAAATAATGATGTTTATCGATACACATGAGCAGAACCTGAAAGAAGTATGAAGTCTGAAGTCATTAGTGTTATTGTGTTCAGAGCACAGCAGAGTGCATACACTTCTGTATTTATATTTCTGTCTACAGTCAATAAATCAGAATCTGTCATACCTGCATTATCCAAGCCATCTGCTTTACCACATTAAAAAAAAAAATGAGTAGGTGGGAAAAAACTTATGATAACTTCTTTTTTTTTCCTGTTCTTGTTGCTAGAGAAACCAATTCTTTAAAGTCTTTTCTGATGTCTGAAAAGGAAGCTGTCATGCTCCCCTTCCCCCACAAAAAGCCTGAAATGGTCTGTGTTTTATGACAGCCCGATAGTTGGTGGAAAAAGGGAGAAGAAATCAAAAGCACTCAGTTTTCTCACCTCTTCCACTGACTTGTTGACTGGCCTTGGGCAAATTGTTAGGGGCTCCTGCAAGTACAAGCTATATTATGGAATCATAACAAGCAGAGAGCAGAACACTGGAAGCAATGATGCCCTTCAGAGGTTGACTGAAGTTGTAAAGCAGAGCATTTGTATGTTTTTAAAGTGCCCATGCTGTCTTCAGCTGCAGAGCTGGGTGTTGTTATATTTAGTGGGGTTGGTTCATCTCTGTTAAAATATTTTGGTCCAAACAAAATCAAATTAATGAGTGCTAAAGAAAAACAAATCAATAAATAAACAAAAAACCAAACACAAACCCAAACACTATTAAAAAAACCCCAAAACCTCAAAACAAACCCACACTTTATTTTCTTCCTCCCCAGCCTGTGAAAGTGACAGGTAAGATTATTTTTTCCCTTTGTCTGGTTTTACACAGCCAAATAGGGCTATGAGGTGTACTAATGTTTCATTGCTTGAAGAGTTAGTTACTGTTGGCAAGTCCTTGGAGCTCCATCCATAAATTTGCATAATTGCAAATAATATAATTGATATATTATTATTATTATTCGGAGTTTTTTGTCTAACTCTTCCATTAATTTGTATTGATTTTGTATGAGATGGCAGGATGCTGCTCAAATGTCCTATAAAAGTGGTCACACAAACCCAATTAATATTTCCAGCCATGCTTTTAAAACTTGCTATTCTTAAGTTTCTGCCACTGTTTATCCTTCCTCCTATAACTGCCAAGATCATTTTAAAAATTATTAATCAAGTATTATCTAATCTTGTTATCAATCTGAGGTATGGTTCCCAAAGGAAGGAGTATCAATTCTGTGAAACCCTCTTTTTGTTGTCTTCTTTATTCCTTTTAAGATCAAACTAAAAGAAGACAAACAAACAAACAGAAGAGACATTAGCCAAAAATACCAGTTTCAGCCTACCCTTGTACAACAATTTACTCATTTATTTCAGTACCACACAGAGGAAAGTTTCATATTTAAGTTTGTTCTCTTTTTTGGGAGAAAATATTAGAAACTGTATCACAATAACTTCACAACCTAAATAGATGTCACATAGAGAACTGATTTTACCTTGTTAACATCCATGTGATGCTCACTAGTTTACACCATGCAAGATTTCAGGATTTTTTGAATTCAAAGAAGAATCCTTCACAAGTTTAATGACTGGTGGTTTTCTTCTGGAAGCTGGGTTAGATGGGATTTTTGTTCCCAGTCCAGTTAGATTTTGGCCATATAATATTTTGGCAGAATTTCTAGCTGGACAAAAGTGAAGGACAGTTCATTTGATAATCCTGTTACAGTCTTACTGTACTTATAGCCTGCTATAAAGCACATGCAGATGCAAGAAAACTCTAACAGAGCACAGTGACCAGAGAAAAGAAAATACCACTCCTAATATAGCAACACACAATGTTGTACTGCATTTTATGGAAGCTCATATTTCCTTTTTTTGTTTGTTTGTTTGTTTGTTTGTTTTGTCTTAAGAAACATTTTAGGGACTTTTTCTGTGCTAGATGTGACATTTAGAGATCTTTGAGCATGAAAATGTGAAAGCTAAGGACCGATTTCTACCACCAGGAATGGCTGCAAGGCCAGTTTAGAGAATTGTCATACAGCAGAAGGGGGTTTTTTTTATATTACATAAATGGGTGAAGGTGCAGCAAACAGGCCAAGGAACTTTATTCCCTGTGCCTTTACATATTTATAGTAAAATTAAATGAAATTCAATAAAATTAAATTAATTTATTCAGAATTCTACGTGTGTGTCCATGCGTGTACATGGGTAAGTGAATATGTGTGCATACCTGCAGTTTCTAACTGATGCCAAGAACCAAAGTGAGAGAGGTGGAAACATTTCTTTCTCAAGGGTGTTTTGCAGGATTTTTCTTACTCTTTAAGAATGAACCTACACTAATTATACACCACCTAAGCCACTTGCTCTCTGAAAAATATTATGTTTTAATACATAGATTTTTAAACACTTAAAGATATTTAACATATACTACACATTTTAAAGTTCAGTAACATATCCTAAGAATCAAGGCTGACTTCCATAATAGAAAATATTATTGCTTTGGGAATTAAGGAGAAAAATATCCTTGGTTCTCCCTGAATAGTCTTTGTAGTTTAAAATCCTAAGGCCAAGTCTTCTTTCCATTACCCTGACACGACCTTATTGGAGTCTATGATTATGAAATAGCCTAAAGAGCTGCAGAATTTGCCCCTTAATGTCTACATGAACATCATTTATTAAGATTCTTCACTTTCACCAATATTGTCAACACAGTAAGTGAAGTCTGTTAAAAATTGTTCCATGTTCTCATTACATAAAATGAAACTTTCTCTTACCCTTTTTCCCTATTATATATTGGGGAAAATATGTTCAATATTGTTTGAAATTGATGTTAATCAGAATGAAATTCAGCCTTTATGGTGTGGATTAGATTTTCACCAAATCTCCCAATAAGAGAAACACTATTCATATTGCTGCATGTTAGCCAAGCTAATGCACTAACAAAGATACATTGTCTGTTTATTTGCAGATCCACTGTTGCTTTCTGAAACACTCCAGCTTGTGACTTCATAAATTAAGTTGAAGTTTTTAATTTCCATTACATTTTCTAGAGCACCTTACATCTGGAGGTGGCTGAGTGGTGGCATTACATTGAGCAACCCTGACAAACTTAACCTTTTTTTCCTGTTAACTAGTCCCCAAGACAAGTGATACTTCAAAAATCTATGTTTTTTTCCAACTAATCACTGAACAATGCACACGATATTAATTTCAGATGCTGCATTGTGAATAATATTGTGTTCATCTGCCTGCACTGCCATTAATTTACTGGTATAAATTTATTATTAATTTATTACCACTATTCATTATAAGATTCCCCTGGGATATCTTTTGGTTCTAGTCAGTGCAGAGCACCATATCCTTTTCCTATAGACAGTGAAATTAACAAAATTAAATAAAATTAACAAAAGTGAACCTTTTATTTCCTGTGGAGCTGAGTAAATCTTTTCCCCTTTTGCACAGGAGCTGCATGTACAGGAACATCACATTTGAAATCCCTCCCTGGTGTTCAGGAAGGGCAGGCTCAATGGCTCTGCTCATCACAACCTGCTGTGATGGTGGGCAGGACCCTTATCCCACCAGTCCTCCATTTGTCATCTGCTAGACAGGTTTCATGACAACCAAGGCTTGTGAAGTGCTCGATAATCTTGCAGTTTCAGCCATCTCTAAATTCTTAAGATGGAAGGAGAACAAGAGAGGTCCAAAAAATAATAAAAAAAAAGTACAGGAGCAGTTTTGTATGGAAAGGCAATGGCTGCTTCCCACTCCATCTTCTGTTGAACACATGTGAATTCCACTGTGAGGGGTGATTTTGGGATACCTCTGTATTCTCCTTTAGCATAAGTGTCAAAAGAAGACAAGATATCAATCAGCTGCTACACACAGCAGTGACTCATTGGGATAGATGTCCTGAATGCCCATCATCCCAGTAGCCTTTCAGCTACAAGACTCTGTGGAGACATAGCAAGAGTCTCAAAAAAACTCACATGTAAAGGAAAAATGAGCAAGTCAGTCATCTCTTCTGTTTTGACTTATTTGATGAAGTTAAACTAGTCTCTCTGAAGACTTCTTGGAGCTTTTCTTAACTACTTTTTGGTTCAAAATCTTCAAGTTTTCTACTAGTAGATAAAGATATATAAGTGTTTTCCACAAGTGGAAGTGGCTTTGCTTTTAAACACACGATAACACAGTTCAAATATGCATTTATTGTTTCACTCTTGTGAGTTCATCCAGAAAGTTCTTTTTTACATTAAAAAAACATTGTCATACAACACATACAAGGGTTTTTTTCCTGGATCTGGAAAAAAATATGCACGTCATTTGAATTTCTTTGCAAGATCTACTTTCCATTTTTAAAAATACTTGACTATTTATTGCAGAACCACTTTTTATCTTCAGTAAGGAAGACTCCACAACCACTCTCACAGAAGCAGCTCTGTCCCAACTTCACCAGCCTTGTACAGCATGTTTTTAGGGCAGGCTAGAGTAGAAACCATGGGCACCTCAGCATAGCACAGACACCAGGAAGCATCCATATATCTCTTAGAGTCTCAATGCTTCCTGCAGAATTCTGGCTTCCCACTCCAAGGGGTGCTGCAGGTCAGATGTCTCAGGAACTCCAGTTTCAGCCAGATGTCCCTCCTGCTGGGACCCAATCAAACTCATATCCCAGTACTCAACACTGCAGAGCAGACTGCTGCTAGGTCCCCAAAGGCTGATGCCAACGTCTACATCTGATACAGGGGAGAGAGAAGTATCTGCAGTGAGAAGGGGGAAAGGGATCTGCTTCTTGTCCTCTGAATCCAGATTCCTCTTCCTTCACCAATAAAGGAAGCAGTTTGCAAATGTTAAAACCACTTGCAAACTTCCATTTATTGGAAAACTATAAGATGGTGAAACTTCCTTTAGCTGTTTTTCCTATTAAATTATGCTAAATAAGCATACCTATTAAAGATGTGAACAGATTCACAGACACACACAATGTGTCAAACTCTCAGCTGTTTCTATAGAATAAACTTAAGCACTTCATTTTGCTCTGTACCGTGAAAAGCATCCTTTTGAGTATTGAGTTTTAGTTTGACAAGTCCAAGCCTCATAGCACTTCACATCTCCTTGAGCTGTGAGCACACTCAAATAGTTTTTCCAGCAGGAAGAAGCAAAATGTATTTTTCCAGGAAAAGATATTTTCCTTCATGTCTCAGTCTGAGTTTTAGTAGTATTTTTAATGCTAATAACAAAGAATGTATTTTGGCACATGGCAGCTGCAGGGCCTGATTGGCAGTTAATGAAAGATAAGGAGGATTCATTGTATGGAAAAAAATATTATTGAACAACTGAACCAATGCTTGTTACACCTCGGCCTTCCAGTCCTAATGTGAGCCAAATGTGACATCTCAATCCAAAAGGCATGTAGGATTTTACAGATGTCTAAGGAAATAAATTGTCGTGTATATCAATTTTCTTGTGGCATTTGCTCTTAATAGCAATTGATCTGAAACCAAATGCATGTTACAGCAATTAAGCTGACAGAAACAATGTAAAAGTCTGGTGGTTTCAGAGATTCTCATTCTTCCAATGTAGGACAAAAACCCCAGAGTAGTGTAATGAGGCAAATTCCAGCTTTCCAAATGCTGCATACAGACCTTTGTAGTTTGACAGCGCTGGAGGCTTAAAGTTTTAACAAATATGTGAAGGAATGCTCCATCTCTGTTTTAATGAATACCTATCCCATAAGGTAAGGACAATTTTACTAACATAATTATTGTTTGTTAATGTGAATGATCACAGGGGAGGAATGCAACTGCACACTGCATCATTCTGATCAGCTGCTTGTCAGGTGACTTGTAGAGTGTGACTTGCTGGGTTTCTGTGGTTTTATGCACTTTTTTACTGGTTTATTGTCCTATGCTATTGCAAATTTTCCCAGCTCAGCTACCTCCAGCTTTTGGCCTCAGTTCTGTAAACACTTCATTCCACTGCTTAAATTTCTAAATGTGAGGAGCCCCTACTGTAGTCACCATAACTATTCAGGTGCATAGTTATACTTGCAGAGAAACAAGTGGAGGCTCAGAGTTTTGAAATGAAAGATGCCATGAATAAATGAGATACAGGTTTGTAAGAGAAGCAGTCATGCCTACCATGATTGCAGCTGAGTGACTGCTCTTCTGCTCATGTATAATGGATGCTGCACTGTGAAAACACATGGTGCCCTGTCTCCTGCCATCTCACTCAGCCTCTTTTTTTCCCCCTGAGAAATTATACGATGACATCAGAAAACAAGAAAATATGTCCAATAGCATATCATTGTATCACTTTAATATGATTTTAAAGAACGTCATCATAAGCCAGGGACTATTTAGACAACCTATTTTTTTTTTTTAAGCTTCCCCTTCAAGATGCTGCCCAGAGTCAGTTTGGCATGTGNAGTAACCCAACCCCCAACAGCATGCCAAGCTGTACACTCAGAACACCTGCAAACTCCCACATGGAGCACTGGCAGAAGTTAATGTATTTGCCCTATGGACATCACACATGAAGCAAAGTCAGAAATTATTTTTTCTAAAATAAAAGTAAACTAATATTGTCATTTTGAGACCACCTTTCAGCAGCAGCTTTCGTGTTTTAGCAACCATTTTCTCTTTAAGCTCAATTATGTAATTTCACCTTTAAAGGAGACATCTCTGAGAAGTGTCTTTTGTGGCACGGGACAGAAGAACTGGACCCAGTGACCTCAACTGCAACTTGTGAAACACAATAAATTAATATTTGTCAAAGCACCAGAGAATCCTTATTGTGCAGTTTTATTAGATGTGAAAACACTGGTTTTGATTTAATCTTCTATAAGAACTGACTTTACCTTTTATATTAGCTTTTCCTTTTCTATCACCTAGATATGTCAGAGGGATATTCTGGTACTAGGACAAAAAGGACCAGGATTTCACCTGGCATCTCACTTGTGGGGATCAGCAATGAGAGCAACTGCCTTCAGATGGAAAAGGGAAAGTTGTCAGTAAAAGATCTGTTTGAATTGTCACATATCAAGCTTTCTTGCAAGTGCACTTGGAAATTTGTTTCTTATTAAAATAATAAAACAATTTTAAATGTTGGAAAATGCAAAGGTCATAAAAATGACTAGAATATATTCATAATTCTTTCCCTTCCTAGCCAACTGCAAAACAATAAAAATGTTTTCATTGTTCTGAAATGAGATATGTGTTTTTCAAGACTTTCTAATGGTATTCATTTTCCACTGTTGGCTTTTGAAATGCTAGGTCAAACCTATTAACTTCTGTGAGGTTTGTGTGGCTTAGAGATGATTTTAGGGAATGCAAAATCAGTACCTCAGATTGACAGTATTTTTAGAACAGAGCAGATAACTCTACAGTCACATGTAAAGAAGCTGTTCTAAAATAATTTGTCTTGGTAAAAAAATAAAGCTGGAAATATTTCATCACAAAACTAATGCTTCTTAGAGAAGTAAATTATAAGTCAGTCAATGATGAAAGGAACAAGGAAAATATCTCTCTAAGGGCTGACACCAGCTTTTTCCAACCGATTTTAAAGAAAAGCTTTCTTCATTTCTATTGTGCTTGAAGCTGGCACAACATCGGCTTATATTTCGAAAGGACTATTTATCTGCTTTCACAATAAATGATAGTTTTTACTCCTTTATAGATGTTACACATGTAACACATTCATTTTCATAAATTACAAGACAATCCCTAGAGAAAAGCTTTGCTAGGTGAGTTATACTGAAAGCTTGAGTATGCACACATGCAAGTGTGTGTGCATGCACTTAGGGTTCTTTTGTCACACAATACATATTATCTAATATTACATCAATTTTTCTATAGCTTAAGTAAGACAAAATTATATAGTAAGATTATATGAAAAAATAATGACCCTTGAAATTTATTTCCCTTGAGACAAAAGAAGATAGAAAATAGTTGTTTAACAGAATTTTTCTATCCCAGCTATAGAATCTTGCTTCCATGGTGGATTCCATCAAAATTAATTCATTATGGCACAGGTATAAGGGTCCCATAGAAATTCAGATGTAAGATCAGTGTTCTAATCCTCTCTTCAGCTCTTTAGGATAACTTAATGATTATCAATTCCACTTGTACTCAATGTTATGGCACTTTTCCACAAGGAAGAGTATTTGTTACACAAAAACTCATGGTTTCGTGTTGTTGAGATGGTTTTTATTTATTTAAGTGCAAGTATTTTATTTATTTAGGTGCAAGCTGTATTAAATCTGGTCAAAAGCTATTACAAGGGATAAAATACAAGCCAGAATGGAAATGCCATGCACCTGGCTGGCATTTTAATCCATGCTCATGAGAGGCTAACTTGATTCATATTTGATTAGGTCTCTAGAGATTCAATATTCCCCAGTTTTTCATCTATTAAGTGTTCTATTTGTCATCACAGAGAATAAAATCAAGCTTTCCTCCCCTGTCCTAACTCCTGCTAGATATACTCATGCACAGCTTGGTGAGAAGGTAAGCAGAAATGGCAGCAGTAGTGGGGAAGGTCAATTTTATTTACCAAGTTTCCTATATAGGGGATTTCTGTGGGTGTTGTTATTGTCCCAAGTCAGCAATTCCACCTTTTCAATACTAAGCTAGGCTTTATTTACAACTTCAGTCATTCAAAAATAGATGGAAGCACAAGCTTTAAACAAACTTTTCACAAGAGGGTTGCCTTCATAAAACCTCCCATTGATCACCCACTTTTCCATACATTCCACACTGGCATTCCCTCCCAACCTCACGGAAAGCAAAGGGGCTCAATGCCACAATGCTTTCTCCTGAAGGGGTGTGCACTGAGCCTCAGCAGCGAGCGCAGTCCATGCTCCATTTAAATACTGAGGATTCATTGTTCTTGTGACCTTCACAGCCCAGGTGACTGCAGCTAAACCCCAGTGCTGGGCAGTGCAGCCATCCCTGCTAAACCTGCACAGGTCTGCTGGCAAGTGGACAGGGATCCTCACCCTCGACAGGCACCCCATACCCAGAGACACTGGGAAGAGTTGTGTTGGTAAATATGACCCTACTGACAAACACAGATTACTTTTCAACACATTAAAATTATTTGATTTATACATCTGATTATCTGATTTAGACATATTAAAATTATTTTAACAATTAGTCTAAGTCTAATGGCTCCTTCAGCAAAGGATAGCTACAAAAAATCCCTTTTCATCTGCATCTTTTCAATATTTTTTCCCTCACAGGATAATGGATATGCACTTGGTAACTCAAAGCCTGCTGGAACTGCTACTGCTCTTGCAAAGGTGTGAGAAAAGCATGAAAGAAACCCTCCTCAAAAGCCACTACATGTTCACTAATAATACATCCAAAAAGCTATTGCTTGTCTTCCCAATGCAAGGAGAGGCAGACTCTGTAACCCACACTCACAGCAGATCCTAAAAAGCACTGCCAGAGAGTGCACAGGGTTTGCAAGGCCTGCAGCCTGTCTAGAGCAAGCAGCTACTTCAGCTTCAACTTTTCCATCCCTTCACTTAAGGTCAAATTTTAAAAAGTTGAGCTATCTGTGCACCAAGTAGATTTGCTCTAATAATACCAAATCCATAAAAGACCAAATACTAAAAGAGCAAACAGCACAATTTGTCAGCATGATATAAGGGCTTTTTTTCCTTTTTTTTTCCAAGACAATTTGTGAAGTATATTTTAGGGAAGGTAATGTGGGGGAAAGGAAATTTTATGTTGCTGTGGCAACTCAACTGAAAAAAAGAGTTTCGTGCTGCAACACCTATGTTCAGCACAGTTTAATTTTAAAATACCATTGATTTCCTCAGCGAAGGAAAGCGATCAGCCAATTTTACAGATGACTTCTGCTTCCCATCCCCATGATGTTAAAAGTTCAAACTAAAACAAAATCTTCTCCAGCACAAATACCTGAGGTTTTTAAAAGAGGAACCAGCGTGCCTCTGACCAATGCACACTGTCTTGGGTATATTACACTTATTTCAAACATTTAGCTCTTTCAGTCTTGATCCAGCCAGTAGTCTATGAAAAATTCTGGGAAATCTCATTACTCTGTTTATACTTGGATGCAGTAGGATCCTTTTTTAGTCCTTATGGCTGAACTTCAGCCCACCAAATACTTCCTCCCCTAAGTAAATTGCAACCAAATCAGTATTAAACACAGAAAGAGAGGAAAAGCCAGCTCTTTCTCCTGAGAATCGAGTTGGTAAGAAGACTGAAATACAAACAGCTATAACTGAAGAAGCATAGAAAACACTCTGTTAATTACACAAGGAATTAATTAAAATAAGACTTCAAGGGGAAGAGATGGTGTCCCACTGATCAGTACCAAAAAAATGGATTTTCATGAGAAAGTCTGAAACTAAAAGTGTAAAGGACAGATGCAAGGAAGAGCAGGGAAAGTCAGAAAAAGAATTTTCAAATTAATTAAAAGAGAGCTGTATGGACCATATTACAGATAGCCTAGACAATATGCAGACAGGTTTTTAAATTTAATGAAAAAGATTGAAAAACTACTGAAGGGATTTGGTGATGTGAGAGGTAAAAAGGTTAGGGCAGGAAATATAGAGATCCTTCTCAGCAGCCTGTTTCATAGATTGAAAATAAGATAACTAGAAAGCAAACAGGGTGTATGGAAAGCACCACAGTAATTCAAGGAGAGGTAGTGAAGATGGAGACTTGCATGCTTTGAAAATTTCTTATCAAAGACTCTGCAGGCATGTTTGGTATCTGGCCTGGAGACTCATCCTCCAGGCACTAAGGATAACAGCTGCAGAGGTATGTGCAGGGCTCCAGCCTCCAAAAGTGGACAAATCAAGCTCACTTGGCAAAGCCCTGGCCATATTTTGGTACATTTAAAACATTTAGAAGCATAATTGCATATTTAGCAGATGCTGTAAAAGATACAGACACTCACCTACTGTATAATACATGGAGTCCTAAAACTGAGAATCACAATAACAAAAATCAGGCATGCACAGTCTGTGGCTTGGAACAAATGTGTCATGGAGAGAAATTCATTCTTTCACTTTCCAAGACTGCCTCGGAGTTCAGGGTTTCTTTTTGCCTTGCTTTTTTTCTTTTCTGAGAACTGAGAATGTTGTTCAGTGTAAAGAGCAGGCAGCAGGCAGGCCTCGTTCTGCACTGACACTCGAACATGCCATGCCTGAAGCATAAACTGCTTTCCAGAGAAAAAACATTCTCACAGCTCTCTCACTTGCTTTCTCCTCTAATGCCACATATTTCATGGTATTTGGCTTTTTCATGGTATTTGGCTTTTTCTCCTCTCTTTTAAAAACTTGCTTGAAATTACATGTAGCCTTATTTCTAAATTGATGTTCATTCAAAGTTACTTACCTAAGAAAAAATTTGGTACTTATTACAAAGAAACCCCTTTTCTCATGGAATTTCCTTTTCTTTCTTGACCAGAATGAATACTGGCAAATAATATGGCCTTTTCTGATGAAAATGATCTGTTTTTCACTGAACAATAACCCATTTCCAATCAGCATAGTTATTGTTTGAATTTGTTCTACTGTTTTGATGATGTTGTTGGTTGCACTTAATTATATCCCTGTGGAAACAAAGAGATAACATCCTCCTTTCTCAATATATCTCTCTCATACACACGCTAGGAACCAGCTTCCTAATTACCAAGTAAGGCTACTGCTAATGACAACATAATCAAAATGTAGGAATTCATATTTCAAATGCATGAAAAAACACCATCTGCATGCATCTTTTAAGTGAGACATTAAAAACCTGACTCCGTCTGTTCTGTGGACATTAAAAATGTGTAAAAATGAGGATTTTCCCTGGTGTCTTTGGTGAAAATATCTCTTTTACCCAGAATTGCTCAGTCTGTTCAGTTCAAATTATTCATAATACTGTCTCTAATTTTTCTTTCTTTAATTTCATGTGATTACATCTCCTGACATTCCTTCTCAGCATTTAACCCTTTCCAATACAGATTATTACAAAACTCATTTAATTGTGATTAAGCTTGGCATATTCCATTATCTTTGTTTCAGGTTTTTTTTCCTGTTGTTTTTCTTTGTCTCCCAATCACATTCTAATAATGTATTTTTGGTAAGAAGATGCTCAGAGCTTAATGAAATAGTTTCTGTCTTGTCACACAGGGAGAGGGACTCTCACTTCTCCCTCATATCTTCAGATAGCCTAAAGGTATTTCTCATCCCTTTTATTGCCACATCACATAATGTACAAATGAGAGGTAAAGTGATGCCTCATTTGCTGTTCAGTGTCACCTCTGGATCTATCTGTTACCTCCAGTTCTTTTCAAGGCAGTATTTTGGGCTTTCCCTTCATCCGAATTTAACTACCTGAACTGTCTCCCTCCTTGTCTGTGTAGTTATATTTTAAGTTAAATACTTGATCTTTTTTTTTCCTCTCAATATTTTCCCCTGAGGCCTTTATTTTTAGTAGTTCTCTGGTTGTATTTTAACTTATTTTTCTCTCACTAATATTTCTATTTATCACAAAGGGATATAATCTGCAAATTACATTAATAAATTTATAAAACTGGTCCTAATTGCCTGTGTATCTGCCCTTATTCTCTGCTGATTATTTGTGCTATTGCCTAATGCTTCAGTAAGCATTCAGCCCATATGAACATATCTCAGTGAAGATGACTTTGAGGCAGACACTATTCTGTATATTCAGAGTGTGCTTCTATATCCAGTGAATTCAACTGAAATGTTTCAAGTGACACTGATCATTTCCAAGTGAAAAGAAACAGCATAACTTCTAGATGATCACATTTGGGCTGCATGCCTTGGTAGTAAAGCTCTGAGCAGAACAATCAACAGGAAGAGGCAGATCATAGAATTACAGAATTACAGAATGGCCCAGGTTGGAAGGGGCCATAAAGATCAACCAATTCCAACCCCCCTGCCATGGACAGGGACACCTTCCACCAGAGGAAAGATTAGTAGAGGACCAAAGAAGCATTTGGCCAAGCAGCATCTCTGAGATGGAAGTTCCAGGCTACCCTGGAAATTAAAGGGATTCAATGAGAGTATATTTTATTAACAGAAATGCCTAAAGGAATAACACTCCAGCTACCAAAACTTTGACAGCCCTTTTCAACATTTCTCTTTGAATGGAGCTACATTTGTCTCTCAGGATTTTATCCAGCCCCTCTAGACTACAAATTGATTTGAAGAATCACCAACAGTTTCACACAATACATTCCTAAGAAAATTCTGTACCCAGTGGTGAACACTTCATAATGAAGAGGAAAAACAAATTGGGATTTTTTTTGCTTATATATATACATAATTATCTTCTTTCATGCTGTACTCTGCCTTCTCAGCTGCATACCAATGACTTCTGATTTGCTGTGTTCTGATTCAATTACATTCATAAATACATCATAGCCAAAAAAAGACAGTCTAAAATTAGGTAATTCATATGACACTGTATTCTTATTAATAAATGCATTTTTTCATAGCAGCAAGTCATTATTCTCGCAGCAACAGGTTTTGTCCCCCTGTAAATTAAGATATTTCTTAATTGTTTGGAATTGTCAGTGGGAGATTAGCAGTACTGAGCTGCTAAGGAACTTCCTCCAGGCTGTAATTCCAGTCACAAAAGAGGAGAGTTGAAAACAGCAAGGAAAAAACTACTTCTGTACATAGACTCACTGAGCCAGGAGGCACAAAACCACTTCCTTTGGCATCAGCAGGAATGCCTCCTACCTCCTTCAGGGGAAAATTGCTGGTCTTGGCATGTGGAGATACTTAATGGCAAAAATAATACCTCCCTGAACTTCAAAGAATCAATTCTGGCAGGGATTAAATAGCAAATGCTTGTCAATAAGTGCTGCTGTTGAGTGTTTGTAACATTTTTTAGATCCACTAACTGGGATGCAATTTTTCAGGGAACAATCTATTTTAAATGAGGAGATAGCTTGTGCTTGTGAGCAGGTGTTTGTGTCATGACCTGTAAGCCCAGTCCCCCAGGTGTGTGGCAGCATGTTCTATTTCATCTGGGATCTGCAGCTTCAACTTGTGTCTCAGATTTGTACCATGGAGAAAACAGCAGGGACCAACAGATTTGCCAGCCCTACAAAAAAAACTGATTTGGGATGAACATCCAGCCACGAGGGTCCTTTGCTCTCAACTGCAGTTTTGGGTGGTTCTGGGTGATCTATTTGCATTGAAAGATAAGAGACAGAGAGCATAAGGGAATATCATTATGTCTGTTTAGTTAAAGGATAGATCCTTTAGAAAAACATGTCAAAAGGTCATTCTGAAAGGAAAAAAAAAAAAAAAAAGAGAAAAAAAACCTGAACTTCTTCATATATAAACCTAACCCTGTATCTAAAAATTACTTAAGGCCAGTACAGAACCCAGGGTCATTTGAGAAACACATGTCAAATCAAAATTTGTGATCTGTATAGGTATTCACAGTAAGCTTGGGTAAAGCTTGTGGTAAAATTTATTCCACTCATCAAAAGACACCACTTAAGAACTAGAACAGATATTGTATTGAGAAGCAGTTGTGAGAAACCAATGAGAGCTGCTTTCCCACGGATTTGTGCCAGGTAGCTGAGGACAAGCCTCAACTGCAGCTTCTCCTGATGCAGGGGCTTTCAGAAACCACCCAGCAGAGACCAGCTTCTCTGGTGCCTTGTAAAAGCTCATGCTGCAATTTTTCACTCTAACACAAGGACAGGTGCTCCTTACTCTCTCCAGCCACATCTCTTTCAGTAAATCCTAAGTTCTTCAGCCTTACATGTCCTGTTGCTATGTGGGACCCACAGACCCAGTCATATCAAACCACCTATAGACAATTGTTTCTACCAGGTTACAAGCAGCACTCAGCACAGGCATCCATCCCACTGTGGTTTTTCTTAGGTAAGTGACGGGTTACCACCCGTCACTAGTGTGTTGGGGTTTTTGAAGGGACTGAAAGATGTTTTCAGAACTTCTTTCCTTTCCCCAACCACCGAAGAAATGGTAGATAAAAAGGGGAGGTGGGGGGAGGAAATAGAACCATGTTTGCTTCTATTCTATAAATCACTCTCTCCTGTACCACCAGCACTGGCGCATATCTAAAGTAATATATTTCTGTATATCTGTACATTGTAAATCTGATTTTCTGTAGAGAAGGAATGTAGCTAATTAATAGATTTTAGATCTAGGTTTTTCAATAATAAGGCTTTCACATCAGGCTTCATTCATTGCCATCCTGTAGGGCAAAGATCACTACATCAGCAGTGGCCTCAGTCCCAGCCACGGGGGATTTCCACCTAACAGAGGATGAAACAGTTATTTCTCAAAAAACCCTATGTAAAGCCTGTGCTAAAAGCATGTGCCATAAATAAGGTATACTTTTGACTCTTCTGCCCTCGAGTCATTCTACAAGTCTGGTTTTGTTGTTTTTTTGAGTCAATCCACTGTTGACCACCTACCAAAAGAAAATATTTCTCATTCTTTTATGTTCAAGTTATAGACTTGAGCCACAGGTTTGTATCAGCACCATCATTCATCCACTAAGCTGCAACAACTCAGATCTAGCTGAGAATCAAGACTTAACCCATTCCTCCACCAAAAATTTAGATCAGACCTGATCACTGATCTACATCTTCTTGCAATCACATAATTGCTCTTGTTCAAACAAGGGAGGGCCTGGGAATGTGCAGATGAAAGCAGGAGTGAGGGGAATTACTCCATTCAGCAATGCCATAGTAAGCTGGCTGAATTCACATTTTAATCACTCCTCACTGGAATGCAATCCTGTTAAACCAACAATAAAACTCTTATTTGTGTTCATTTTACTTAAGATGAGAGCTAAGTGACATCCAGAACAATAGATATTATTATGCTGAATTCTAATTTCACCCCAATTTTTGCCTTTCTAACTCTAGTATAATATTACCAGTCTCTCAGCTCCTGTGATTGAACTTCTGCTGTAGACAGAGCAGAGTAATCCCTGGAACATATCTGATTCCAAAGGAGTGAAATAAGAAGAGCAGTTAATAGATTTTCTTACTAGCACACTTTTGAAGCAATTAGCAGGAGTTTCCATTTTCCTTTGTCACTTCTCTATAGAAGAAAAAAAAAAAAAGAGCATAAGAAAAAGTATCTGAAGGCTACAATTTTCCAAGCTAGATTTACAGGCTAAAATAAAGCTGAGATGCCTTGGTGGTAGTGACTTTTAGTTAATTAAAAATGAGGACATCTACTCCACACAAAAAGGCATGTTCTCATTTTGGGCTGCATCAATCAATCTGATTAATTCAGGCTAAAGCAGAAAGATAACTTGGGAGTTAAGCTGGAATAGCAACTGACAGGGAGCCTGAGGGTGAAGCCAGGCTGTTGAAATTAAAATCCACATTGCAAGAATAGCATTGCTATTCTAACCTGTGCTTGGTACATACCTCTCCTCTTGAATTTTGGAGGAAAATGGAGATACATCTACTGCAGGCAGCCCTTTTTCCTAGACAGAATCATATTAAAGACTTCATAACTGTTGCTGTAGTATAATCTTTGCTTATATGATTTTCCATTTGAAAGTCTTATTTTCACCATACACCTGTATGCACTACATTGACATATTGCAATAAAGAGATTGAACTGTAACATGCTTGTTTTAAAATTTTATTGCTTAAGCAACTGGAGATGAGGCTTGGAGGGCAGGGGGGAAGTGATGAAGGTGGTGAGCACTTGCATGCTCTCTTTTCATACCTGTGAGTACCTGGCAGCATCACTCCGGAGTGCCAGGGCAGCACCAGGGAGGGACTGGGCACCCTCCTGCTTCAGCTGAGTGTCCTGATGGGCTCTGCATATCCTAACAGGAAAGCCACATTCCCACCTGGTGAAAACAGCCTCCTACAGTTGTCAGGAATTTTCATCACTGGGCTGAGAACCCTGTAACATCAGAATATCCAAATACATTTGTTCAAATATTTCTATTTCAGTATGTCAGTAACAGCACATGTGGGACTTCCACTGCCCTCAAAGAAGGAGCAAAGCTTGTAGCTGCAACCCACAGAATCACAAGGTTGGCAGAGATCTTCAAGATCATTGGGCTCACCCACCAGCTGTGACAAAAAGTTGTCCTCCACACACCCTAAGAACTTCCTGGACTGCCTCTTTTCTGCTGTTTTAAGTTCCCAGCAGAGGTCTGAAGATGTCACCTACAAGAAAAAGGGCTGGTGATCCAGAAACCTTCTTCAGCTGCTTATGGAATAAATTGTCCACATCTCCTTCCTGGTTGGGTGGAGGGTAACAGACTCCCTGTAGGATGTCAGCCTCATTGGCCTTGCCCTTAGTTCTTACCCATAGACTTTTGCCTTCATCATCATTAGTTTCAATACCCAAGGCATCAAAATCTCCCCTAATATAAAGAGACACCCCTCCACCTCTTCCCCCTTTCCTGTCTCTTCTGAAGAGTTTTTAGCCATCCAGTGCAGCTCTGCAGCCTCATCATTTGTCCCACCACATTTCTGTGATGGTGTCCCCATCATGGCTTTGCTGCTGCACCGTGGCCTCCAGCTCTTCTTGTTTGTTACCCATGCTGTGTGCATTAGTACATGAACTTCAGCTGGGCTGCTGATTTCACCTCTAATTCACGCTTACCACCCTTGGGCCCCCTTCCAGGGAGCCCAGCTGCATCCCCTTCACCCTTCAAACCCAGTTTAAAGCCCCCTCAATAAGGTCTGCCAGTTCATGAGCTAAAAACTGCCTGCCTACTCCCGTTGTGCATGAGAGTACCAAACCCAGTGAATAGCTCATATTTTGAATATTAATTGTCAATAAGTTGGCTAAAAGAATACTCTTAAATGCATGGTCATTATGTGCTGCTGATCAGTTTTGTCAAGAACTGGGAGAAACAGCCAGGCATTTTATCAGTTTGTGACAATCAAAAGCTGAACAGGAGTTCCCTGAAAGGAGTGGGTAGAAATATGAATCTTTATTTGCAAATTTACAGCCCATAAAACTGCAAGAAATTAAGATAAAAAGAAATTTTTGCTAAAATTATGTTAACTTCAAATTTTCCAAAAACTGATCAAAATCATCTCAAAAAAAAGTAAGGTACGTTTTCATGACTAAATATGGGCATTTAATGCCTAGGCTAAGAGATGTTGTCAAATAATCAATCTTCATAGATTAGATGCCTTTGATCTCATTCCTGTAGCAGGCATCTACATTTGGTCAGATTAATCACTCTGTTGACCATGTTAACCAGATTTCCCCTAACAGAGTCAAATAATTAGCTCAGATGTAGACATCAACATGATTAAAGTTTGCAATATGGATATTCTTTGTGGGTTTTTTATTTTCAAGCTTGAACTGTCGAAGAATTTTTTTTTTTTTTATCTTTTAGGCTTTTTCCTACTGTACCACTACTCCACCAAAGAGGACTAACTAATGTATTCTCACAGTTGTATTCTTAGTTCAGCTTTATACTCATCTTCCCATTCAAGAGAGTGAATGGGAAAAACTACATGGCAACTCCTAATGACAAGGTCAAACATCCCTTCAGTCCAAAAGAAACTCTTATTAATGCTTTGAGAAGGATCATAAAAAGAACATGAAATGCAAAACATACAGTCCAAAGAGAGCAGCATTACAAATTTCTTTGGATTTACAATCCATCTGCAAAGTCTATCTTCACTTATTGAAACTAAAATCTACATTCATGCTCCACAATAAAGGTAAGGAGTTTAAGGCATAAAGTTAATAATTATGGAAGAAGGAATGGGAAAGAAACCAATCTACGCAAATAAGTAGGAGTATTGTAATGGCAGATAGATAGAAAATTAAAATTCAGAATTTGGATCAGCTGATTTTACTGGATACTTCAAGGGTGTCACAATTTTAAATTACTTATAAAATCTTCATCAGTCTTACAGTGTCACTTTGGAGGAGGGGGAATAATTTACAAACTGTTTGTGGAGTATCTAGCACCTCAGAGCAATTACCATGAGGCTTTTAACTTTTGGTCCTACAACAATGCAAACATTAAATAATGGTAGCTCAAAGCATGAAGTTTTGTGTGTTGATTCTGACAGAGCTCAGGGAAAATTCCAGGATACAGGAATGGCCCATGCACACAGGTCATCCCTTCCACTCACCAGTTTGGTTCTTTGGAAGAGTCTATTAAACAACATGTGATGGACCATTGAGTTCTCAGTAATTTAATGTCTCTGCTCAGCAAGGCTACTCACAGAGGCTGATGCACTTCATATATTTTAAAGATCGATTAAGTATTTTCTTTTTATTCTTGCTGGGGGACTAGATCAAACCACAGGGCTCCCTGTTCACTTTTGTTCTTGCTTCAAATGCTCCTCGGCAGTATTGCCCCAGAGTACTCCAGCCACTCCCATATCCAGGGAGAAATTATTCTGGCTGATATTTTACTTTTCCTGAGTAGTTTTACTGGCTGGGTCATTTGTTTCTCTTAAAGCATTCTTATACTGTTTGACAGCTGCATGATCCAGAAATACACATGATAAATGGAAGTCACCCCATCAGAAACCAAGCCCTTTAATCCACTAGACAAATGGTTAAATTTAAATCAAAAGAAGTGGGTCTGGGATAATTTCAATTCCACTTGAAAGCTGTTCAGACTAATTGCAGGCAGAGAGGGTTAGCTGAAAATAAAATTGCTTGGACAGAAATGCAGCTTGCAGAATTTGGCTAAAGAAAAAAAAAAACCAAACTTTTTTATTCATGATAGAGTTAGAATTTACTTGACTACTTTTCTTTTTGATTTACAGTGTGAAACTCAATGACTGTACATTATAAAAATAATTTCTGAAGCAATAGCTTTATAACTTTCAAATGTTTCTAGTGTCATAAACAGTGACATTTGTAAGCTGCTGAAGGAAAACCTCAAGAACAGAAAACTTTGAATTTCTCAGATTAGTCTTATACAGACAGATCTGAAGCAAGAGCCAAATTCAGAATTATACCCTCAGTAAATTCAGGCCACTGTTTCTCAATAGCTACTGCCTACTTAATTAGGACTTTCAAATGAGGATGAAGCCAGAAACGAGTCTCCATTAAATTGCTCAGACTAGAAATGTGTTTAAAGTTAAGAATGTGTGGGGTATATCCACTTCATCCTTATAACCAGTAGCTTGAAAATAAGCCAATTATCATTTTAAATAATTTACACTCTTATCCACCCCTTGTCAGCTTCTAAGATACAAAGAGAGGGAGAGAAAGTGGAGGTTAAGAACAGAGAGCAAGAGAGTGACTGTTCCCTTTGATTCAGAAAAGAAAGCTGTAAGAGGCAGCTTTCGTCTAAGAGATGAAGCAGGAGGAACTTTCACCTAAGCATAGCCAAAGGTTTGGGTGAGGGCTTTCCAATCTATTGCTGCCAGTAAAAGCCACAGGAGCAGTAACTTTTCTCTGAAATTGAAAAAGAAACATACAAGAGAGGGAAAATGCCCTCTGTCTTCACACATGCACAAAGAGAAAATGCCCTGTATCTGTCTTCACATATACACAAACCCTCTCCATCTCATGGCTGAGCATGGCTTCTTTCCAGAGCTGTCTTTTATTATTGCTGCATAAAGCTGTGCTAATTCTAACCATGTCCACTGAATAGCTAAAAGCTGCTCCACACCATGTTACAGAGAATATTTCTTTAAAAACATGAATCTGATCAAACTTCTTTCCTTGTCAGCTTTCCTTTCTCTCACCCTCCCACAGGTACATTTCTGAACACCACATCTTACACAGCTGAGGGTTTGTCTCACTTCTGTGAACACCAAGTCTATCTGGAACAGTCTATTGGGAGTCCTCTGCTTCAAAACCACCACCACTTATCACCTGGACATGAGAAAACAAAGCACTGATTTAACTGTTTCTGTGCATGTCCTGCACCTACACACAATTTCCAACTGGTAGGAGGGAAGAAATGCTGAAGGACAGCTTAGGCTACAAAACACACGTGGCAGCACACCTCATGTACAGAGAGGAGCTGGGTTTGTTTGGGGAAGAAAAATATAGGAGAAAGCAAACCGCTGTACACATACCAACCTATAAATCCAGGCAAGGAATTTTTCACTGTTCCAGACACACATGTAAATAAATGCAGCTATAGCCATATCCACAACAGGAGGGGAAAATGTTTGGAAAACCAAAATATGTAATTCTATCTTTACAGTACAGTACCTCCTCTATTCCTAGAATTTATAACAAGGCAGAAAAGGGACTGCAGTGGCTTTGCTTCCTCTGGGGGAAAGAAGCGATAGCTGCTTTTGTTTTACCTACATTCAGATTATTATGTGTGAGAGTTTTTACATCATATCAGTGATGCCCATTTTCCACCTCCCACCTCTGCCCAGCTCCTTTCAGTCCACAGAGCTTGGGAGAGCATTCTAAAATAACCATCTCAAATGAAACTTCCAGGCTTCTATGTATGCTGTAACATTCCATCCTGCAAAACAAGAAAAATATTTTTAAAAACAAAAAAAGGATAAAAAACCTAAACCCAGAGGTTTCATGTGACACTGTTGCTTTCTTTCTTGGGAAAAAAATCTGATTCCTTAAGCTCCCTGACTGCACTAAGAGGGCCCACTGCATCTGTTAGACTCATTGACTGTTACTACTGCCTTCATATGAAGCAAAATTTCAGTTTTATGAGCTTTAGCTTGTGTGAAGCCCAGCAATAACGTCATCAGAGCCCTGTGGGTATGGCAGGGAGGGCTGACAACAACATGCTGCAGAGTTTGTGGGACCAGCTCCAACAGGGCTACGGGCTTCATCTGGAACATTGCTGAGCCTCAGCATGATCCAAAATACTTGAGCTGCCAAGTACTGGTAAATTTATTGACTGTCAGGCAAAAAAAAAAAATACAGAGAAGTCAACCACTTATTTTATTATACTTAGAGATGCCTATTTTGATGGCAAAATATAGCAGTAGAAAAAAAAATCTTCCCTCCTATCTTGAAAGATATTTCCAGATTACTAGAATGGCTTGACAGCTCTCATTTGATAATTTTCATAGTGTACATGGAGCCAGTATATCATATATGGAAACAGCATGGATTTATGGATTTTTGCATTGGAGGTTTGCTTCAAAAACTCCACTTGGCCTCCACACAAAAATACAGGGAAAATAAATAAATTCTGCTGTGCTTTTACTACCTCAAGCACAAGAGATAACTAGTTAATGCATAATTACAGAACCCTACCAGGAAAAATTATGATCCTCTGAGAGTCTGATTTTAATTATGCTTCAGCCAATGACTGTTTTCAGCACTGACCTCAAGTGGAGAAGGCACATGACTTGCAGACTGCATTACCCACACAGATTTTAAGACCAAGATGGGATCTGGAGTGTAGTTAAAGTTCTACCCTTTATTCTTCCAATTAATTCACAGTTGTGAATACTAATCTGAGGGGACATCAGATAGGTTCAGTCTAAATGGCATTTGGGTTTTTTCACTATTTCCATGAATATAATTTCAGCAATAAACGTGATAATCACCTTGAAAATTTGTAGAGAAAATGCACTGCTTGGCAAAACTAATTGTAAAATCTCTAATTATATGTCTCAATAGAGAGCCAAATGCTGCTGTAGCAACACACACCTAAACACAGGATTATTTTTGAAAGGTGTAAATATAAACAACAGACTTCTGCCACAGTTGTACATATTGATTGTTAGTGATCAATGCATTGGGCTTCTCCTTTTTTTCTCTAAATCTGTTCACCCAGAGGGCCCAATTCTCCAGTGGTTGGCACCACCACAACTTAACCAACTTCAAGAGCAGCAGAGGGGGTAGGGCTCTCCACACAGAAGAACCTATCTCTCCCTCATCATACAGGAGAAGTTCCAGCAGATCTCTTTCTACCACACTCCAGAAAAGCTTGATCTGCTTCTGATGTACTTTTTCATCTTGGTCAGAAAGCTGTTTGGTTTACCAAGATCAATGAGGTCAATCAAAGCCATTGCTTTTTTGTGGGCTGTAGCAAGAAATCAGAACCTTCAGCTTTAAAAAAATATTCAAGGAAGAATAAACTTCATAGATTAGCAAATTCACACTCTTCCTTTCACTGTTTTTAGATGAGGCAAACCTGAGGCAAATTTTAGGCTTACAGAATTATTTCCTAAAATAACTTCAGTTAAAAAATTCTGACGAGTCTTACATTCAGGAAGACAGTAGAAAACACCTCCTATCTTGGGACCAGCCAAAAAAAAATTATCTACAAGGCTAATTTTCTTCAGGGTTGAGCTACATGGAGAAAAATTTTCTGAAGATTTCTCTTTTCTTCTTGGAATTGTAAGAACTGAATTTTCTGGAGATAATTGATTTTTATTCATTTATATGTTATCCTTCTTTCTGCTGAACTTTCCAGACATCACATCTAAAAATGCCTTTCAGAACCTCTCATGTAGCCCTGGGCCTTTTGAACATCTTTCTGCTTTTGCTTTTCCCTCTCCTTGTTCAGTATTCCATACAGTTTCACATTTGTGACACTTGGGCTTCTCTGGGAAGCCTCATAATCATATTCATATTGTGCAAATAAAGTTACCTGTGAGGAAAACAGGCACTGCATTGGGTTTGCTTGGCCAGGTCTTGCTTGCAGGGTGACTCCAGGTGTGACTTCCATGAGAAGCTGCCAGAATGTTCTCCCATGTCCAGCAGAGCCAATGCCAGCTGGCTCCAAGACCGATGTGTCAGTGGCCAAGGTTGGACCAGTCAGAAATGATGGTAACACCTCTGTGATAACACACTTAGGAAGGAACGAAGAGTTATTACAAAGAGGTAGTTGCACTCACAGAAAAAAGGAGTGAGAATGTGAGGGACAGCTCGGCAGATACCAAGGTCAGTGCAGAAGGAGGGGCAGGAGGTGCTCCAGGTTCGAGAGCAGAGATCCCTCTGCAGCCCGTGGTGAAGGCCGTGGGGAGGCAGCTGTGCCCCTGCAGCCCATGGAGGACCATGGGTGGGCAGAGATCCACCTGCAGCCCATGGAGGA
>VZTB01004097.1:78351-90219 GCA_013397245.1 Thryothorus ludovicianus | reverse complement strand
TGTGAGACCCACACTGTAGCAGCCTGCTCCTGAAGGACTGCACCCCTTGGAAAAAGCCCATGTTGGAGCAGTTGGTGAAGAACTGCAGCCCATGGGAAGGGCCCATGTTGGAGAAGTTCATGGAGAACTTTCTCCAATGGGAAAGACCACTTGTTGGAGCAGGGGAAAGTTTCTCCCTGAGCAGTGGCAGAAACAATTTGTGATGGACTGACCATAACCTCCATTTCCTGTATCCCTGCACTGCTGGGGAGGGGTGGTAGAGCTGGGAAGGAGGGGGAGGTGTAGGGAAGTTGTTTTTAAGATTTGTTTTACTTCTTGTTATCCCGCTTTAATTTTTTTTGTGATAAATTCAATTAATATCCCCAAGTTGAGTCTGTTTTGACTGCGGTGGTATTTTATGAGCCTTTAATTACATTTTTTTCTCCCCTGTCCATTTGTGGAGGGGAATGATAGAGTGGCTTTGGTGGGTACTGAGCATCTAGCCAGGGTCAACACCTCTCAGACAGGAATAGGTGTACAAATCCTGCAAATTTTTCACAAAATCTGGATGAAAATTTAGCCCACAACTCTTGACCGTGCTCATAAGCACAGTTTCCTGAAACTGTAAATCAAAGAGCAAATGGGGGCTAACTGATGATCCCTTTCCTGCAGTATGATCTTGGGTAATACATGGTTCTCAGATCCAAAGAATATCACATATACAATTAGATTATTGATTAATATTTTAAAAATCACATGTTATTAAATACTGACTCTTGAATTTTAATATATTTAGACATAATCTTCAACTTAAAATCTTAGAAACATACTTAGAAGGAGTTTTACTCTGTTTTGGTGTGAAAAACTATAACTACAGCAACTGTAAAATCCCTATAAAATGCACTCTTTTCTGTTTTCTTTGTAACAGTTACATTCTGTATTCTGAATTGTAAAATTCAAAGCAAGAGGAAATATATTGCTTAAGCAGACAAATGCATGTATTTTCAGCTCTCAAGCTTCAGATATTGAGCTCTTGAGTTGGGCCTTACAGACATAAAGGAGTACTAAATATCTTCCTTTGCTTAAATTAATGTTCTAGGGTGTTTTTCCAGGCAAACTTCCGCATTTTATGTGTTATTATGCCACTGGATTTGGTATGCTTCATGCAGGATCACTTAGGTTCACTGCAAATTTTGCCTGTAGTTAAGGTAATGCTGCAGTTGCAAAGCTCATGAAAGATTTAAATTGTAAAAGTGGAACACGGATTTCTTCACCTAACACAAGAGAAAAAAGAAAGAAACAGCACTAAGGGCACTGCACCAAAATATGGTCTGAAATGTTCATCTTTGAAAACAAAAACGTGATTTGGCTTCCATACTCATCTGTTTTGGGTCATTTTGGGATATTGATATTGATATTGGTTTTTCCTCAGAACTCTATTAATTTCCAAGAAATTGCAACAGAGAGAATAAATGCTCTGAAATCTACTAAGTCTATCTATAAAATGAAACTGGCTCCAATGTCATTAACTAAAAGATTCAAGACTCTGCAAACTCATTTCTTGTGAAGTAACTAGTACGTCCTACAACAGCTATGCATTGATTGAAAAAATGGAACTGAAACTGATGCCCCAGGACCTGTACAAGGAAGGATGCCACTGCAGAAAGAAAGAATCAGCCATTTCTAAACTTGGCATAACTCAATTCATTAGTCCTGCTTTGGCCATGTACTTTCTCATTCCTGCTCACTGCAGGTAACTTGAACATTTTTCTTGTCAGAAAAAAAGAAATAATATTACAAAGCTTTCAGCAGACTTCCTGGTGTCAAGTATCAATTAGAAAGTTTGGACGAAAAGCTCATGTCTTGAGCAAGGAAGGCTCAGTTACCATGAGCAGAGATTGTCAAACAGTCCCTACACCATTTAGATACCAGATTCTCTGCAATTACTGTGGTAAAGGATGAAAGTTAAATAATTTAGAATTGAAAAGTTCAATATTCTATTATCAAACTCCTTAGACAGCCAACATCCTATGACACAGGACTGTCCTAAATTCATCAGCAAATAACTTGCTGCCTCTGATGAAAATACTAAAATGCAAGGAACAAAACAGATTATTTATATTTGAAAGAGGAAAATCAGCTGATAAGTCTCAAGTATGACTGGCTCTGTTGCATTTTGCTAAGGACCTGAAAATCTTTTGTTCCCTTTTAAGGCAAACCCCATTTGAATACACATAGCAGTTAAATTGCCTAACAAGATTTATGATCAAAGCAAATGTGAAGTAATTGCTACTGGTTTGTGCAGCAAAGTGCCTCATACAAATAAAGGCAACAATATCAATAGAAACTAATTTGGTTCAAAGTGTATGGAAACAGACCTTATGGAAGGGGGAAATAAAAAATGTATATATTCTTGTTATTAGATCAGTTATTTTTAAACTTCCACCGTGAAGTGACAGCACCAGCAGAAATGAGCTTTCCTGAACAGTGTGCTACTCATAAATGTGATCTGTGTAAGCAGGATTTCAGATTCTCTTGGACATGTCCACAGTCCTATAGATGAGTCCTTAGTAGAGGACCTGGGCAGGGGTGAGGTTGGGGTGTAGACATGAATAACCAAAAACAAAACAGGGAAGTTCACCTCTGGAAGTTAATGCCTAAACTAAAATTATTCACCTAACTCACCTCGACTTAAGTGGCATCACCATTTCTACAAGTTTCTGCTATTGTCATGAAAATGTCTATCTGTTCAAGAAGAAGGAATAACAGGGAATTAATCACTTTTTAGTCATGGCCCTTCTATATGTAGAATAATAGCTTCAACTCGATTGCCATTTCAGTTTTTCAAAATGCTTTAGACAATCCAAATAATTTCACAATAATGAGAGCAAGATTAGTTTTCGAAAGGTTTGTGGTATTTAATGGATCACTGTATTATATCTTAAGAGGTTCACAACACAACATCCTCTTTTCTGCATTGGAGAGATATGGATTTGATGGGTGGACTGTTTGATGGATGAGCAATTGGTTGTATGGGTGCACACAGAAGGTAGTGGTCAATGGCAAAATAGCCAGATGCAGATCAGTGACAAGTGTTATCCCTCAGGGATAACACCAGGACCATCAGGGTCTAATATTTCCATTGATCACCCAGAAGGACTGAGCACACTCTCAGAAAGTCTGCAGACGACACAAAGCTGAGTGGTGCCACTGACATGCCTGAGGGAGGAGATGCCATCCAGAGGGACCTGGACAGGCAGGCCCATGAGAACCTCATGGGGTTCAACAAGGCCAAGTGCAAAGCGTTGCACTTTTGAAGATTTCAGTAAATTTTTCTGGAAGGTCATAAATATTTTGCAAGGAAGTACAAATGAAAGAATTCATTGTCTGTAAAACATTGAAAAATTATCTGTGCTCCAAGCATCACCTGGATTTAAAGACCAAAGTGTTATAATCTTCATTATCTACATCACAGCATTCACATCTACCAGACCTCAGACAGAAAAAAGGATAAAATTCTTTCTTTGACCAAAATTCTTGCCCACCAACAAATACCACATAATGAGTTGCAATAGTGAACATTACTCCATCCACAGGATGAGGGTGAAAAAATTGTGATTCATCATCACTGACCACTGAACATTCACAGGTTGGCTAATAAAAAAATGGTTCCTCCTTACTGGCTATGTACTTTTTGGTTCTCTTCTATTCTATGCAGGAGCAATGATGACCACTGAAATGTTGACAGTCCTTGAAACACTCAACATAGACAAAAAGATGCATAACAGATTTTTAAACCCCTGTTTCATACCCAAAGAGAACAGTCATGTTAGCTTTGCTGCAGTGAAAAGTTCACACTTGCCTGCAACTGATAGCCATTCTATACGCATCCATTGAAATTTATTACTAAATTTCACAACATTAATTCACCATAAAACAAGTCTATCTTTAGGACTTAATTCCACCTATGTATTTTCTAACCTGTGACAGCTGGGAATAACTCCAAACCACACACTTCAATCCCTGAGAAACCACTTCTGGACACCAACTTTCTCGTATCCGACTTGCCATACCATTCCTGAATGAGCTTGTAGCATGACTAAACAAAGGCCAGCTACAACTCCATGTATCTGATGCCCAAATTCTAAACTTGGAACAGTCTGAAATCATGCCAGAACACAGAACAGAGCCTTTTTAGCAGCACAGATGATCCCTTATCCACAGAGGGAACACAGAAGATGGTTTCTCATCTGGGGCATATCTGCAGCATTTGACTGTGAGTTACATGGTCTTATGGAGATTATGAGACATTTGCTAAAAGAGATGACAGGAGCAAAAGGTAATTTGCTGAAATGTTTTGAGTCTTTCTGGAATGTATCCATTAAAACCTGATGGGAAAACCTCACTTTCATCTGGCATCTATTACTTTGGTGTACCATATGAAGGGTTTTCTTTGCTACCTATTATAATATGGACTATTTAAATGCTAATAATGTAAATGCCCATAATCTATAATGACTCACAGAGATATTGTTCACACATACAGTCATGCTCTTTTGCATAGGGTAAGGTGAAGTGCTTCAAGGGCAAAGCATGTAGCTGAAGATGAGCTTCAGCCCAAAAGAAATAGGTAGTGAACAAAAAGTAGAAGGATATTTTTAAGATTTTTTTGTTCTTCTCAGCCAGTCAGTGAACAGATACAAGTGGGATTCATCTGCCCTAAAACAGGCACAGGAAAGAATGACAGATGTCATTTAAGGATGAGAGTGTCACTCTAGTTTCCCGTTACTTATCAGTAGTGAGAGCTTCTCACCTCCTGAGAGCAATTTATTTTGTCTACAGGTCAGATAAATCACTCTGTGTATTGCATATCTCTCTTCGTGGATTACACAAAAAGAACTTCATTATTAGCTCTGGCCATGATTTACAACATTTAGGTACTTATAATTCAGTAATTTGGGATTTCTCACTAATACGGTGGTGATGCCATGCTCAAACAAGAGTGTTGTATCAAGTTGTCAAGAAAACTGTAGATCTTTCTGGTGGATGACACAATTGCAGTAACTCAGCAACACACAACATATCCCAGCACAGAAACCCAGTGTCTGTGGAAATTCATCTAAAACAAAGTGCTGGAATATTCCTTCAACCACTTTTGACATCACAAACATATAAAACTTTATTATTCTGTCTATTTTAGCTACCCAGACTATTTGGAATCACAGCTATCTTTATAGTTGTTATTGTATAGATTCTACAGGTTTCAGATAACTAGAAAAAAAACAAAACAAAACCGAAGTTTCAGGATAATTATTAATATTTGTTTCTTTACCATAGAAGAATTCTCTGTAGCGGAGGCGTAGAACTCCAGACCTGTGCCAGTAGCTAGGTTTACAGCAGAATTGACAGTTTCATGCTCCTGTGGCAGTGAGTGTACTGCTTACCATTCTCTTGGTCACTGGCAAGAAGTAATCCCTTGCTCCCAGAGAGAAGTTCTGCCTCTGTAAATGTGGAAGCAATCCTTGTGCTTCTACTCTGTGGCTCTCAGGAATATTACTAAGCAGACCTCTATAAAGGCCAGTGAGCCTCAGAAAGTCATCAATTATTCATAAGAATGAATTTAGTAGCTATGCTCTACAAGGAGGGCAAAGACCATTTCAGGACCTGATCTATAGTTGTGGATTTCTAAGAAATTATGAACATTCACAACCCCCAGTGCCTTGCAAGCACTAGGCACATTTCTTTGACTTTGCCCTCACTAACTCTAATGCATAACATACATGTTAAAAAACCACCAGAGATCTTACAAGTACTTCTCTGCCCCACCCAGGGAGTGGATGAGTGTGTGACAGATGTTAGCCTTGTTCTTAAAATGCTACTGGGAATCACTCACATACTATAGTAATGAGTATGGTAGTAGTCATACTCAGAATAATAAAGCTACACCAATTTCAATGCAAGTTTTCCACAGAAAAGAGCTTTCTGTTTCTTATTTCTCATGTCTTGATGTGAGAGTAACAGTGAAGAAAGGTTCTCAAAGCTCATTGTGTTTAGGTAGCAACACGTGAAGTAGGAAGAGTAAGGTTCTTATAGAGAGGCCAAGACCTACATCATCCCATAAGTCTTTCTTTTAAGATATATGAACCACAAAAGTAAACAAATTATTCCTTATATTTCAAGGAGCCACAGATCCATGCCTACTCCACAGATGTCCTTCTCTACCATCAAAAAAATGAATTTTGGGTGAAATTATATAATGAGAAAACTACTAAGTCTTTCATAGCTTCCACTTTCAGACCACAAGTAAGGATCCATGTTTAGAGAGCAGAAAAAAAAATTATATAATGTTAAGTTGAGGAACAGTATGTAGAAATTTGGAGAAAGACTATTTACTAGGGCATATAGGGACAGGACTAGGAAAATGGCTTCAAACTGAAAGAGAATAGGTTTAGATCATATATTAGGAAGAAATTCTTCCCTGTGAGGCACTGGAACAAGTTGCTCAGAGAATCTATGGGTGCCCCATCTCTGGCAGTGTTCAAGGCCAGGCTGGATGGAGTTCTGAGTAACCTGGTCCAGTGGAAGGTGTCCCTGTCCACAACAGGTGGGGTGGAAAGAGAAGATTTTTAAGGTTCCTTTCAATCAAAACCATTCTGTTTTTTTATGATGAAATTATGCTCTTTACAGGCTACAATAATACATGTTAGGGGAAAAAAAGTAACAGAAATAAAGTTTTAAGGCTTCTAGGAACTAATTTGAAAAAAGTAACATTGAACTCTCCAATTCTAGAAGGAAAAAGACAACACTGGTAGTACTGTGAAAAGGAAGTGAGACCAGCTAATCTCCAGAGATTGTTTCCAACCTGAGTGATTCCACAATTTATATAGGAAACTATAAGACAATCCTAAGTAAAGGGAAGGTTATGTTCTTGGTGCAAGGGACCTCTGGAAAACCCCATATAAACCTGTAACTTCATTGTTGTCACACTACCTTTTTTTTTTCTTTTTAAATGAGAACTTACATTTCCCCAAATTTGTAACAGCCTGGATATTTATTTGAATTGTCAGGTAACTGTACATCTCTCTACAGTGTGCACATGTGGTTTTGTTTAAACATAAGACACTCCAAGTTGTTTTACCATCCTTGAATTTTGCATATTTAAATGTCCAGGTTTTCACCATGATCTGAAGCAATATCCTGTAATACAGTGTAACATAATGCAATGTAACATAAGATTTTGTTTTCTTTCCATCGAGGTAGGAAGCCCACACACCATTGCTGCTGAACCCAAAGAGAGCGAGAGAGTCTTTCCACCTGACAGCTGAAAAGCAGGTTGGTTGTCAGTTGAAAGCTTTATTAAACTGACCTGATGCACTGTCATGTGTTATAAATTTGATGGCATTTTTGTGTAATTTTAAGAAGCATTCCCTGATTCTGGTGTTTTGCGCTTTTCCGCTCCACTCAATACTAGTGTAAAAATGTGCTAGCAAAGTGTTACTTTTAACATTGCCATAATGGAACTTTTTTTATTTTATCACTAAGCTACTATGTTGAGGAAAGGTGCTAAAGTCCTGTGAAAAATGTATGCAATAACTTAAGAAAAAATCTGACATCCAAACTTGTAGTGGCAGCTTCTGGTGTATAGATAAGAGTTCACTTTATCTTTGCCTCAAGGGTTTAGAAATATATCTTTGGACCTGCTAGCCTTAATGTAAAAATTTGGACAAAGCGACTGGAATAGTCTATAATTGCTCTGACTTAGATCATTGCATTTTCTCAGCTTTCTCCTCCAAACAACATTCTATGTTCTCCTTGAAAGGATTTCTGCACAGCTATCTCATATGCATATAATCCTCCCCTGGATCTCTGCAATAGCATTATCAGTAATAATAGAGTCTTTTCTATTCAGAGGACTGATTTAAGGTATAGCTAATTTCAGATTTTTGCCTTCTCTTTCTTGTTTATCTCTAGTAATGAAATTGTTTCCAAACAAAGCAGGTAGCAGACATTATTAAAATGTTTTCTAAGATTTAATGTGAGCAAACTTAAATTCCATATGGTGATTATTTTTCAGACACAAAGGTTATTGATCTGCAGCAACCCAAGGCTAGGGAACAGTGTGTGCTCACGGCTGCACTGCAGAATGACAAACCAGTCATCTTCAGTTTAGACTTCTATGTATTGAATCCTAAGCAGCAACAAATCTGCGAATTTTTTATGTAACCAGCACTTCCCACAGATTAAAAAATCAGCTGTAAAACAGCACTACTGTTGTGCAGAGTATTTATGCTGGTGTGTCTCAGCTAACAGACCTGTTAGAGAATCCAGCAATAAATAAACATGGTAATAAACTGAGATCTCTGTAAATGTTTCTGAACCAGCACACTGAGAGCTGTCTCTATGAAGTCTGTCATCTTATACACATCATTCCAGACTGATCAAAGAAAAACATTTTGGCCTGTAAACTTTAAAGTACTGCAAAATGTTTAAAATTGAGACAATGTTTAGCACTTTGCAAAGAGTGTTACACAAGACGGTAATGCTTTGAGTCTTTTCACATGGCAATGTACAAAACTTTTCAAAAATGTGAATTTGACACCAGCCACAATTTAGATGTTTCCTTCTATTTCATACATCCTGCAGAGTGGTTATATATCTGGAAGAGGGTTGGTTTGAAAAGATCTCATTTGTTTGCAAAGATTTTTTTTTTTTTATTCACATCCCTCTGACATGAACCCTCTGGTTACTTGCTGTCTGTGATTTCTGGAAAATACTTTCACTGTTATGCTTTCCCATTTCTTTCACATAGTCTCTACATGCACTTGTCTTTTAATTTCTTTGAAGTAGACAGCTGGGAGGTTTTATTCTCTAGTACATGAGAGTTCTTGGGTGTCCCTCAGGTATTTCCAAATTTGTTCTTATCAACTGTTACGGAATACATGGCTTTTTCTCACAATTACTTCTTCAGAGAGCATTTTATCTCCTTTTTGATCCTAGGAGTAAAAATTTCAGAGGAACTAACACAACAGAAGGACAAGTTCATAAACAGCACTGAGATGTCATGCTGTGAGACACAGACATGGTCTCTCCATTCCACCAGCACCTGGTGGAACCAACTCAGTACCTGGGCCTTTATACATGAACATATATCTACATATATGCATGCACATGCACACATGTGTGGATATATGCACATTAGCATGTAGTGTGCTTCCATGTCCTGAGGACAACTTCAGCTCAGGCAGATCCAGTTGTGAGGCATTGATCTTCCAGCAATTGGCTGCACAAGTGCATGTCTTAGCTAACGTGTGGTCATTTGCAGTGAAACTTGGGGCATTTAGGTGACTATCTCCCAAGCCACTGATGAATAGAGATGCTGTGGCAACTCTTTTTTGATCTGAAGAACAGAGACAGCCTTCATGTCACCCATCACCAGTGACATCTGCTGATCACTCAGAAGCACAATAACAGAAGGGAGACTTGCAACTAAACATTCTGTGCAATTGCCATCCTCATCCACATCATTGCAAGCAAATCTGTGCTTTCGTCTCTATTTAATTCCTCTTTGCTCTCATGTAAATTTATTCCAGAAGCAACTCCAATGTATTTTCCACCAAATGACACTGTAAGACTGCCAGATTTCTTCCTGCTGTCACAGTGCCTAATATAGATCTCTAGCCTTGCCATTAACGTCTAAGAGAGCTCTAGAGGAGGCCAGCATAACAGAGAGCCATTCATTTATGATTACAATTATGGCTTTACCAGGATTTCCTAAAAACCTCTGTTTTGGGGGTGGGCAACACAATGGGAAATCAAAACAAGAACATGAGCTGTTTCTAGATACTTTTCTGAGCTGAAATTACATATATATTTTGTACTAAATATTTCACTACGGCTAAGGAGAGCTCAGAATGTAATATAGATGTGCCAAATTTTCCACAATTGGATTCAGCACAAAAAAAATGTTGGACCACTCTTCCTTGCACAAACAGCATGGGGGAGGAGCAGTAGGAGGTAAAAGGATGTGCCATGGCTGGCTGCTTTGTGCTGGCCATTTGATGCAGAGTCATTTGCCCTACAGCATAGGACTGGGCTCTGTTATTATGAAGGGGTTCGAAATGCTCACATGCCCCAGGAGACCAGAATGGAGTGTTTCAGTCAATAATGCATCCTCAGCCCTCTGTGTCCCTGGAAACAGCCCCAGTTCAGCAACTGGCTAAGCTGAACTGAAAGGAGGGACAACACAAGGGGTTTCAGGGTACAAATGTGTACAAGCAGAGGGGGTATTTATACACATATGTAACTATTGCTCTCCCTGTATCACCTTGCTCTGAACTTTCCATTGAAACCAGGGAAGGTTGGGCTTTTTCCCACACCCCTGAAGCCAAGCCTGTATTATATTTTGCATTGCCACTGACTAGGTCTTTTCTGCTATTACAAGGCATATTGAATCTTTGTCAGACACTTACTAATTAGGGGCAACTGTTACAGGTAATAGGAATTGACTATGGTAGGAATGGCCACTGAAATTTTTACCAGCATTTGGATATAAACTTTTGTTACCACCAGCCTGTATCTTTTAACTACAATGGTTGGATTGATGGGACTTTGAATCATGTCTTTGCACAGACCATTTGAAAACAAATGAAAAAATGTTTGAACATCTCTTCAAATAGGTACATAATTCAACTGAAAATTTTTAAAGAGAATTGCTTATATTTTTTCCATTTGCATTTTTATCCTATTACATTTGCACCACACATGCAATAAGACAGGAGCTGTCACTTACACTTTCCCAAAAAGGACTAATTATTTCCCAAAACGTGTTTCATTATTTAAACAAACAGTAGTTCCTCTTCTATTGAATTCATCCACTGCCTCACAGAAATTTAGGAGCACAAATTCAGCAAATGAGTCGCCTTCAAAGCCTGTCTCCTTTTTCCCTGCAGCTGATGGAAGAACTCCAGTATTGATGACTCAACTCTGCTGCACCAGCACTTCCTGCTGAGGGCACGATGGTATCACAGAAAATGACCTTGTCTTTGTTCCTGTCGCATACATGGCTCGCACTGTTACTTTCCACCATATCACAGCAAGTCAACATGACATCACCTCAGCATTTACTTATCAGACAACCTGTCAACAGTTTAAAGGAAACATTTCTGTCTGCCAATCCACTATCTGAACCAAATTGTGGTAGGCTGGTGGCAGATCATGCATATCTACAGAAGCAAGTAATTGAAATGATCCATGGGTCAATACCCAGACATCTGTAATTTGAAATTGCAGTGGCTAGTGCAGCACATGTTTTATAGATCAGCCTTTTTTTTCACCTTTGCATGATAAGATTATCATCACGATGCAGCAGCAGTGTCGACATAGTTAAGGATATCCCCAGAGCTTTTTATTTCAGATTTAAAGTAGCTTTTGAAGTTTATTAATACTTCAAGTGGAAGATAGAAAGACCACATTTTGAAGATAACACAATGTCAGTGCTAATGTTAAGCCCCATTCTTTTCTAGTGCTATACCACTAAGTCAGACAATCTGTGAAAGTCTGTGTGCAGGAGGGTGTTAGGAGAAATGTGAAGAAAACTCTCTCATAAAACCCTAAGTACAGAGTGAACATAAAATGGGAGCTGCAAGTTTAGATGGGTGAATGCAACAGTTGAACTCCAGTCAAGATTACTCCCTCTTCCTAAATACAGAAATTAATTCTTCTGCTTCTGCAGTTGCAAGAAATAACAAAAGAACTCTTTACCTCTATTTGTTTTGTTTATAACTCCACTGGGAAGCAGCAGCTCTGTAAATAATACCCATACTTGAAGAAAAGCTTCTTTTTTTCTTTCCCTGACTATATTATCTCATTTAAGACAAAGAGTCAAGAGGG
>VZTB01004097.1:61737-77786 GCA_013397245.1 Thryothorus ludovicianus | reverse complement strand
TTCCACAGACCAGACATGAACCTGGAGGCACACACATTGATCTGGTTACATGGAGGTGGACATGCTGCTCACAAAGCTGTGCCCACCATCTCAGTGAACTATGTCATGAAAAGGCAACAATTTTAAAGTATCGCTGTTTCTTCCAGTCACTAGGATTAGCAAAGAGTGCCTTGGCATTGGGGGACAGCTAAAAAGAATTAATATAATCAAAACATTTGCATGGAAATGATGTTTTTAACCATACGGAGCTACAGTCTCTGTAGATCTTTCCTGCTACAGCCAAACACTTCCATTTCTAAACTTCTCTACTCCATTTCTAAACCAACTCTGGCTTCTTGCTTGTAGGAGCATGAGAACTTGCAGGCCAAGAGCATTTCCCCACAGGACACTCATAGTCAGGTACAATCCATTTTGTACCAACAGAACTCTTTTCTCCAATCTGTCTAAGCTACTCTTGAATTTGTTGCAATTTCTGTGATTTGGCTGTCATACCATCAATTACTCCCCACTCTGTATCTGTGATTTAATTTCATCTTCCTAAACAGAGCTTTTGATGACTTTTCCTAATTCCATTGCAATGATTTCAGCCATCTCTCATATTTTTCAAACATGGTTCAAAATCCAATCTTTCTTCTAAACTAATAATTTAATCTAAGAAATTTACGCATTTTAAACATGTGAATTTTTCAATCATGTATGTTATTAATGAACTTCTATTTAAAATAACTTAGGCCAGAGCAAACTCTGGCAAGATCTCATTCTAAGCATTGATCAGTATTTGTGATAGGAATTTGGTAACTCTGCAGAGTAAGGCTTTTGCAGCCTACACTGTCTCTTCAAGACCAAATTTCATGAAATCACACACAAAGAATTTCAAGCTGGATAGTATCAATAGTCTTCCTGAAGGCATGAACCAAACAGATCTATCACAGAATGAAACCAGATTCAGCAGTCGGGTTCAGAACAGTATCCTGAACATATTAAAAGGCAGATCAATGCAATAACATCCAATTGTCCTGTCAAAATAGTAATCCTTACCTTTCCTTGGTTCCCTGTCTCATTCATAACACTCTAATACTAACAATAAATGGGGCTGGCAAGAAGCATCCTCCAACTCCTTCCCACTCCTGATCTCCCTGTCTCCTCTTTCTCTCACTGTGCATAACAGGCTACCTGGGTATCTTTACCTGATTTCATAAGTTCATAAATTGTCTGTAATGGCAACCGACAGAATAACACCAAAAGCCTTCATTTTTCTTATCAGAGCTGAAGGGAAGCAATTTTTTTTTTTTTTTTTCTGATTCATTCAGTTTTAGTGTCTGCCTAAGCCTGGATCTTACACTGAATGGATCATTAATCCACCTAATGCTGCATGGGGGATCTGTTGTTTCCCAGCTGTCTTCAGCTATGCCCATTTCTCCACTGTGTTCTTAGAAATAAATGAACCACTCTAAGCAAACAAGAACTGGCACTACAAACCCTGTATCAATGCATTGAGATGAGAATAGATTCAAAGATTAAACTAAATAAAGTATGGACAAGTGCAACAGATATTTTTTATGCTAAACTCAAAACAGCGAGAAACTTTTAGGACAATATGGCAGAAGGAGACCTAACCTGGTCTATTAAATTAGTAATACAGTACTAATTTAAATGAACCCCTTATTGTATATTGTGTTAGCTTTGTAACAATGACAAATATAAATTCCACATACCAGCACACAGGCACATACACATAAAGATCTCCTAAAGCCATTCTAAAAACTGAAAATCAACAGTTAAAAAATGATGGTAAATACATGGAGAGAAGATATTCCAAATATATACATAATGTATTTGCTACACTCTGAGGGCGAAAACCTTCCCAAATCAGTTTTGAAAGCCAAGTCTAAACAATATGAAAGCCTCCAGCAAAGGGGCATTCATCCAAAATCAATCAAATCAAAACACACACAGTTTAAAAAAGTAAGTTAAGAATTTGGCTATCCCAAGATCACCTTATTGTGTGGTTCCTTAAAGAAAATTCATTATTCAATCCATCAAAAGAACACTTAAAATTTCATTGCTTCCCAGTCTCCCCACACATTTCCTTGTTACAAGGTAAATTCCTTCTCAAAACAAAATCTCCACGGTACAAAGCAACCTCACAATTCAATTTCCAAATGATTCAGTTCAGACAGAAACAGTCTAAGTTAAAAACAAACAATCTGACACAGGAAAAAAAAGGTGTTAGGACTCAAAACTCTCCTGCTGCTGATAAAGTTTTTTTTCAAAGCAATAAACAGTCTCAGCTCAAAGAAACCATTAATTCATAGAGCTATTTAATGCTCTTCAGTGTCATAAGATTAATCAGTCTCGCTACACACTTATTCCAAAGCCAGTTCTCCAAGTCTGAATATGTTCCAAAACAGCTCCTTACTTGAACTGTACTCGCAATAAACATTTCCCTTTCCAGGGTGCACAGATTACTAGGAAATAGTCACTGATGTCATTCCAGCAGCTTTGCCACAATGGAAGCCAAGTGGATTTTGTACAAACTCGTCCATCCATGGGTGTGAAGCCCTAGGTAATTCAGGAGCAGGGTAATGGTCCCTCCACAGAGCGTGGGTAGACTGCTGTAGCTCCAATTCCTGCATGGAATAGGCATGGACACACTGCTGCCAGGCCAGAAAAGCCTCCACCTACTCGGCGGGTAAGAGCTGCTGTCCATGCAGCTCACAGGTTCGAAAATATGTGATGTCTCTGAGACTTTTTAACTGTTCTTTGATCAGTTCCCTGATCAAAGAACTACCTCCACATGAATATAAAAAAAAGGTGAATATTTTAAGGTACCTTTCTTTTTGTTTCCTATAGGGAGCATTTCTAGATAGTAGCAGAATTCCACTCCAGCCATATTCTCAGGCATAAGGGTTTTGCACACCTTGTAAGATTTAAATAAGCTAAAATTGCTGTCTATTATAGTTAATATCAATATAACTTGTCCAATATACATAATAGAGGTACACCAAAAAAATGGAGCTTCAATAGTTAAGTCTAAGCAGCCTAGCCAGCTGGCAAATTGTTAATGATTCTGTCCATTTGTAAACACCTTTATGCTTGATGAGGTGATGCAAAATGGTAGCCAGTATGTGCTTGTCAGGAGGTATCATATCAGATTCAATTAATTCATTTCCTTAAGAACAAAAATATATTTGTATTCTCTTCCTCTTCTCACAGTAATTCATTCATTCCCACTCACTTAGTAGCATGATGGAAATCAAATGAAAACTTAGGTGAATCTGCAGAGGAAATAGAAAACAATGAGACTACATTGTCCATGAAATCTGCACAGTAGGAGATGGGGGTGGATTGTTATGAAGGGCTTTAAGGAATTTAATGGGTCAGAGTGGACAGACTCCTCTTTGCTAACCACACAGCACACTGTTATTTGCTTACATGCACACAAAGGCTTTCCCTATGACAGCATGGGCAGGGCCCACAGCTCCACACAGCTGGAATATCCCAGGAAACTCACTGCAAGCACCAGTTCTTGCCTTCTGCACTGCATGGAAATATCCAGCTCTGCCACAGCAATGATCTGCTTGGCTCAGGAGGAGGTTTTTCCGAATCAGATGATTCTCTGATTGTGTCTAAAAATACCTGAAACTGTCATCAAAACACTTCAAGGGATTCCATCATGGTATTTCTTGTAATTTCATTATAATTTCATGTAAACTCAGTTTCTCTTGAATCACTTGGAGTATTTGTATAGCAAAAGAATGTTCAGTAAGCAATACTCCAGTGAGCAAATAACTGCAAATCTTGAACTCGAATACTCACAATAAATAGTTTGCAAAGAAAATAAATGTTATTATCCTTGCTAGGATATAAGTATCCTTCAGGAATGCTTCAATATTGTGAAGCTTTCAATCTCAGGAAAATGAAACTGGGCCCATTTTCCTAAACTGTTTCCTTTAAGTGCATGTAGGCTCATCATGGAATAAATAGTCCCCAGGTCTGGATTTCAAAGTCCAGGTCCACGTCTTGATTTTAAAGTTCTGTTTCCAAAACCTAAATTTTTAGAAGATGTTTAAATAAAATATAGGGTTCCATTTTCTTCTTTAATGACAGAATTATTCAAGTAAGAAAGAATGCCTTATAAAACTGAATTTTTGTTGAGCTATATTTTAAGTAGCTCTAAACAATCCTGATTGCATATCTGGCTGATTTGTGTTGGTAAATTTACCTATTTGCTGTTCTCAATCTCTGACATACTGCCACGCCCTGAGGGCAAGTCCAATACTGCACAAACAGGAGTAAACAAGAAGAAACGTGTTGTCAGACAATGCAGGACAGCTGAATATACAAGATTAAAAAGGAAATTGAGTTTTCATATTATCAAAATATGAAAACCCCATCAGCACTCAGAGGATACATCCACCTGATAGGGAAAACTGTTCCCAAGTCAGCATACAGGTGAGAGAATTCAGATGTGCCCTTCACCATCCTGCAGCAAAATACAGCAACATAATTGGGACAGAAAACCCTGCAAAACTACAGCCAACTACTACTATGAACAGGTTGTGCATTTTCATGTTCAATAAAACATTTTCAAAAATCTCTAACAATTTCTAAGATACTACACTGTAACTAAAATGTAAAAAAAATGATAATATCCAGATTTCCTTTGAAATTTTTAAGTATTTTTTCTTTGTTTGCCTTGAAGACAGTGTTGATAAGTCTTCCTGAACACCCTTTAATCCCAGTTACTTTTTTTCACTACCCATAAAATGTGCATTCACATCTTCATGCATATTTGGTCTTCGGCTCAGAAATGAAAGGCAGCACATTATTCATGTTGCAATAAATCTTCCAGCTGGTACAACTGGCAGAGCTGACGTACACAAATGCATAGGGTTGCCATTTCCTTGAAAACTCTGGGAAAACAGCAGCACAGCTGAAGAAAATGAGACCATGGTTACATGGCACAGAAAACCCCATTTGAGGGTTTGCACACATGTGACATGAAAAGCTCCAATTCTGCAACACAGAACTGCAGCCTCATGCAGATTGGGAGTCACCTGGTCCAAGTCCCTGCTGCAAGCAGAGCCAGTTACAGCTGATCCAGTCCCTGTCCACCCATCACTGGACTCACTCCAGTATATCAGTGTCCACTCTACTGGTACGGCCAAGAAAGGACACTGCTCTCCAAGGGCAGTTTCAAAAATGTTGAATAGAGGGAAAAAAATCACTTGACCTTCTGGCTAAGCACCTGCAGCCCACAGTGGGGCCGCTCACCTTCTTTCACAAAGTCAGCTTGCCCAGTTCCAATGAGCTTGAATCCATCAGGAACATCAAGCCATTTTTTGCAAAGCTGCTCTCAGCCAGTCTCCAGCCAGTACTAGTGCATGGGATTGCTCCATCCCAGACACAGGATTTTCCACTTGGCCTTGTGGAACTTTATTCAGGTCCTCTCAGGCCAGCCTGACAAGATGTCTCTGAATGGCAGCTCCCACTCTCCAGTGCACCAGTGTTAAGAAGTGTTTTCCCTCCATCATATGAAGAAAAGGATATTTACAATTTTTAGTACAGAAGGCAGAATAATACACCAAAATAATGAGAAGTGAAGAAAAATAAGTTTTCATAAAAATGTTACAGCCATCAGGCTATCAACTATTCCAGCAGGCTCTGCTATGATCAGCTATCCATCGTAGAAAAAAAAAAAACAACATTTTCAAAAAGACCAATATATTTCCAGGAAACCATGGATTTCTGCCAAGCACATTACTGGACAAAACGTCATTCACAATGATGATGATATTTTATTCTTGAATGATTACTTAAATGCAAAATCCTGGAAACCACAATATCCTGGAAATACCTCTTTGTATGCTACAGCTGTAGAACTGTCTGTGCCACAGGGTCCCAGTCTATGGTGAAGGAGTGAAAACTAACAAATCAGATTTGTCTCTAATGTCATGTAGCCCCCTTTAACACAGCCTCTGTTCTGTAAAATTGAATGGGTCTGAGGTCAGAATTCCTATGTAAGTCTTCTCATTTGTTTAAAGTAGTTTTTTTCTCCCCAGTAAACACAAAAAAGAGTTAGCAGCACAATATATACGCTGTTTTATTAACAGCACACAAAATCTTTTGTTTATGCCAACCTTATCCAAAGTTGCTTTCTGAGACACGACTTGACACACTGGCAGATTCTTTGGAATATCATTTCTTCTTCTATTTTTTCTTTACTGTGTCATGTCAAAATCTATTTCAGAAGATTTTCTTATTTATTGATTTTTTTTCATTTTCAATAGAGTACATTACTAATATTTTTCTACCTGTTGTTTTTCCTTTGGACTCAATGGATAGTTTTTTTGTTCAGATTTGTAGGTAATTTTATTTTGTGGCTTTGGCTTAAAAATGAAGAGAGAGACAGAGAGAAATCTCTCATCTCTTTTTTAGCTGGCATGCCCAAGAAACTAGTCTTCCAGACTGCCAGTAGCACTAATATCACAAAAGTATTTCATGTTCATTAATAATTCATCATATTCTGCCTTAAGAGAGTTCAAAAATTCACCAAGTCACAGTTCAGTAAGCTTGTTCCCAAAGCTTCTGGGAAGATTAAAATGCTTATCATAATTATATGAATATAATGTGTAAAAAGGCTGCATGAAGTTGCACAGAATGTTAAATGTGCTAACCCCTTTACACTTAGACATTAACATCTGTATGTTCATACATTGACATATTGCCTAGTGTCAAATGATGCAGAGTTTGTAAAGTCTCAGACTTCAGCCCAAGTCTTGCAGCAGGGTCTTGTGTATCTTCTGTAAGTACCACTCTGAAAAATGTCAGATTCTGTTTCTGGAATCAGACTGGCTAGCCCATTACAGAGTGAGAGCAATGACCATCTATTTGCATTCTATATGCATTTTCCTAACATACACATTTGGACAATTTGCTTTGACCTATTTTTTCTGTTTTTCTAACAGAGATATGCTGCTGCTCACATTCTCTTCAGGCAGGTGAGGGACAGTTTTGGAATTGCCCCTGCTGAGGAAGACCATGCTACAAATCCCAAGCCTTGCAAGTGCATGAGTTTTATCACAATAAAACCCACCACCCTTGACCTTCCATGCACGCCTTCCCTTCCTCTTCCAGGCTGTCTGGGGCTTTCTCCAGCAGCAAGGCTGCAGACAGAGCTGGCTCTGTGGCAGGAATGACCTCATCCCACACCACACAGCTGTAGAGGCAAGCTGTGTGCCCCACATTCCAAACAACAGCTTTCTGGGGAATTTATTTCTTCACACATGAACAGTAAATCAGCGTTCAGCATTTCTAAGTTGCACAGGGGTTTTGCTTTGTGGGAAATGCCTAAGTGTGAGGTTTGTATTTCACTGTTAGGAATGAGATATAAAATGCATAATCCATCTAACAAAGATATGTCAGAAACAGCTTAGAGAATCCTGGAATATAAACATCTCTGCCTGCAGAGTCAGATACTCCACACAGCAGATCATGTACTAGACCTATGCCTTACAGTTAAAGGACCAAACTTCAGTTCACATAAATAAATTATTTAACTAAAATAAGCCATTATATATTAAAAGCCTTCTGAGACATGCTACCCTAAGCCTATCACTAGATCAGCTACAAGATACAAGCACATTGCCCCACCTGCCTCTTTTCCATCATGTCCCTGAGTCCCCCAGGGCTCACCCCAGCCTACCCAGGGCCCAGAACCCCACACCCATGCCCATGGCCATCAGCCCCTGTCCCAGCTCCCCGTGGAGGGTGTTGGCAGGGCCAGGCAGCCAGGGCCTGTCCCAGCCCAGCCAGGAGCAGGCAGCTGGGGGCACCAGGGCAGCCCCAGCATCAGGCACCTCTCTGGGGACAGGGACATGCCAAGCCCAAACTGGAGTGGGTGGGCTGAAATTTTTCCTAGGATTAAAGGCAGCCACATATTCCAGAGGGTGTGTGGTCCTCCAGAGATGATTGTGGGGACAGGGCAGATGTTGCATGCCCGCAGTGGGAGCTCCCACAGGCCCTGTTCCTCTGGTCTGATGTGCCAGCTTCAGCATGACTGGGCAGCACAGGCAGCCTCAAATCACCCTTTTTCTGAAGAAACATCTGAACAGAGCAAGAATGACACAACCATTTCTTGGTTCTCTGCATAGGAGACACGTCTGAGAGGAAACAGCTGTTGTAACCTGGTTTTTGTTGATACAAAAAGCCAATTTTCCGATTCAGGGAACAGCCCCATGTCAGAATTGCAGCACACAAGAGGAAACAAACTACAGTTGTCCCCCCAGCTGGAGGCAGTCCATCCTCCTGCTGCATATTAGCCCTTACACAGCGTTTTATCAATCTCTCTTCTACATTTGTACTGAAATTTGTTCTTGCTGGACTGCGAGATTTGGGATCTAGACTGCTGCTTCAAGTCTCTGCTAGTGATGAAATTACAGAGAGACAAAAATAAGCAATTTCCTACAGTTTTTCCCCACACTGCTTTCCAGTGAGCAGGTTCTCTGTCTTTCACATCATGGAGCTGTAATGAATCACCTTTTGTGGAGTTTAATGCATGTACAAAAAACCCCTTTTGCTGCATTTTTTCATTATCATAAACATAAACTGCTTTTGCTTGCAAAATGGCTCTGCTGTGTGGCACAGGCATGCAGGGGACCTGCAGCAGACCTGTGTTTGCTTTGATGAACCACTGAGCTGCAATTGTCACACCTGCTGTGTAAAAATGGGGAGCAGGGCTAAGGTCCAAACCCTGACACAGCCCCTCATCTCTCTAACAGCTCAGCACAAGCTCCACGTTGGGGGATGGAAAGAGAAAGAAAACAGTCCTTGAACTATTAAATAAATTTCTTATGTTTCAAACACTGACTGGAAAGAGATCTCTGATATTCTGGAGGCACCATCCCAACATTGCTGACTTTATGAAATGTGAGGAAATGTGCCAAGAAGCAGCAGAGTTCACAGCAGGCAGTAGCCTCAAGAAGGTAGAGTGAGACCTAAACTGATGAAAACGAGTTATTCCAGCAGAGTTTTCTCCAACTCTGTCACTTGATATAGAGTAAGGGTACAGGTATCTCGGTGTGATGGATGTAAGACAGATGACTGGCAATCATGAAAATTTTGAAAATCAATGTTTGAGAAGCGTGGGATAGCTGTAGAAATGGCACAGTGCAAAGGAAAAGAACTGTGAAATAGAGTAGTCAGACACAGACCTACAAATATGATGGATATTTTTAGTTGATGGCAAATCCGCTGTGGGAGGAGAAGGGAACGAAGACAGAAAAAGCAGTTGTCACTGAACTGAAAATCCTCTCACTGTTGCACATATAATTTCAATTTTGACTGCTTTTTTTTTACTGAAAGCAGAGTTCTAGGCAAGAAATACATTTGAAATAAAAAAATGGGAGTTTCATTTTGAAAGTTGAGGCAAAGTATTCAGATTATTTTGGCATGTGTTGGATTTTCTTCAATATGAAATTCAACAAAGTCTCACAAGTCCATAGACTATTTTCATGCCACTGAATCTGCATCTTTCCATGGATAATGTTTCAGCTTTAAATATTTATCCAACATCATCAGTAAGAGAGATTTTTGTCATGACAGGAATTACAGCAGAAAGTGTTTGATATTCTTAGCGTCCACCCTTCACAACACATTTTGCATAATACAGATTTTCTTCTGCTATATACCACTACAGTACCATGTGTCTTCACCACAATATAATGAATTTCAAAATAAAGATTATTTGCTGGATCTAACATAGCATTATATTATTTTTTACCATTCTAGATAAATCAATACAGAGGCCCTAAAATATTGTGTAGAAAGCATTTTAAAATTAAAGGTTAGATTCCCTCTGCAGATGCACGCAACTCTAACTGCATCCCAATAGCAACACTGCATTTTTAAACAAAGGTAAATATTAACTCTATTTGACAATGTGTAAAGTAGCCACATGAGTACAAATATATTTTACTGAAACTGTAAAGGATTTTTACAGCTTCACCTGCTCTAAATAAAGACACTTTTACAGGACAGTAGAAAATCAGGGATGCAATGCAGCCAGAGCAGCACAGGGAGAGGCCTTTGATCTCATTCCTCGCAAAGACTGTGGGCAAGAAAAAATTGTCACCCTCATCTATCAAAAAATAACATCCTAAAGTGCCCTGGGATTATCTGGATGCCTAGAAAGGTGTCAGCATGAAAAAACCACAGCCTGTCCTTTGACATGTTCATACAGGGTCCTGTAGCTGAGAGCACAGCTCACGGGCTGCCTTGGACCTACAGCAGGACCTTGTCACAGGAAAGTGACAGCAAAAGCCTTTCACCATGCCTTCTGGAGGCTGACCTGGAACAGAGACTGACAGAGCAAAAGGATAAAGTAGATATTTATTAAAAGGCCTCTGTGGATGCGCCTGGGCCACACAAGAGTCCAGCTGGGCCACACCCAAGATGCCTCAAAGTGGTCACAAAATGGACACCTGATCACAAGGTCCCACACTTTTATAAGTTCTGGTGCATTAGCATATTAGAAACAATAGTCCAACCATAGCTTCAGGTTATGAAATTCCACCCTCCTTGTTTTTTCTTCTTACTTCACTATTGTTTTCATTCTTGGGTCTGAAAGGTGTCCTTGGTATCAAACTAGAAAAGGAATTGTTTTGTCTCCCTACTCTGTGAAGAGAGCTTAGTAGCACTTAAAATGAAACCTAAAACTACCCACTAAAACAGCACAGAATCTGAAAAAAAAGCTAAAACTTAAAACATCACCTAGCACAGCCTTCTACCGACACGCAATAAAATTCCAGGTGCATCCCTGCTGATAGGAATGTGCCCTACACAGCAGCCAGGTGCACCTTGCTGCACATGTTGAGGTGTTCCAGATAGACAGAACAGAGTGAAACCTGTCCCCAGACAGAAATCTCCTGTGAACGTACAGGCACGTCCCGGGTTCCTCCAGCCTTCAGCCTTCCCTAGAAGGAGCTTCCAAAGGCCAGGCTTATGGACCTGCTCAGGCCTGACTCTCCTAATTTCAAAAAGGCCCACAGAAGGTTGAAGAAGGGTCTTTCCAAAAGACTTCCTTATGAATTTAACAAACAAACATCTCAGCCTCCATAAACTCCCAACCTAAAGGGGAGGAAGCAAGAATCTGTGTGGCAGGTGGATACCTCTGTACACAAAGGCACCCACATAAGTACACAGGCAAATATTCATGAGGGGATTTTTGGAGGTCTTTCCAAGGTTTTTCCTCCAGCAAAAATACAGCAAAAGACAAATACAGATAGGGAATTTTAACCCTGCTATTCTCAACAATCTGTTTCTTTGAGCTTGCATTTAATATGCAAGCTGCAAATATTGAACCACTGACATTCCGCAGTGCCTATGCCTATGCCTGTTCATAAAAGTTGTAAAAGCCAAAAAGCCTTTACAAACCTACATCAGCCACCCCACCACCACCAGTGGCAAAGCAACACCAATACTGGCAAAAAAATGAAGCTTCTTCAGAAGACAAAGAAAAACCCCACACAGACATAATCCTGATCTTCCTCACCTCTTATTAATGATTTTAATATGCTTCTTTATGGATGATCATTGTCCAGCATTCCACTCTCCTTCCTGAGCTCAGTGCTGCAGACGATGTTGCAAAACTCATTGACCATACACTGCTTTTTCTGCTAATTGCCAGCTGCCACCCCACTTGCAGGACAAAGTGCACACTGGAACCAACCCCTGGAGGAGTCCTGCTGGCTCACCTCTAAGCACCTCTGAGACCTAAAGGGAAGCTGATATGTGCTAAATGTGACAGAGGCCACTGCCACCAAGCCACCACCATTTGGATCAACTTCCAAATCTGTGGGCATGATGATCAAGAAGCAGCAATGGATTGGTGACCAGCTCCTGACAGCACAAGAGCAGCAAAATGTGTTGCTCTTCTTCTACCTCTGCTCACTTAGATTTCCCATTTATGGACTTATCCTAGCATCTGCCAGTGGAACCCCATTTAAACAATCTTGTGCCTGATCTGTGGATGCTTTGCGGAAAACAAGGTAACTTCTCTTCCCTCAAAACCAGCCTTGCATCATGCTGAGTGCAGGAGGACTACAGTAAAAAACCCCCTTCTGTCAACTTCATCTCATGAGCACTAAGCATAAAGAAGATAAAACACAGTGTCATTCAAAAGGCTGCCTCTTTACAAGCATAACAAATCCTCTGTGGAGAAAAATTATCAAACTGGTTGAATTGTTCAGAGGGCCATTATGAATACAGAAATGTAAAAAATGTGTGTGTGTGCTATTTTCTGCATTCTTTTCTCAAAGCTGCTGAATGTTTGTGTGTGTGTGTGTAAATAAAGCTTTCACATTCATAATCAACCACCTCCTTTTCCACCCATCCTCTCCTGCCTTATTCTTTTCATATTGCTTCAATCATTTGCTAGTAGCAGTAATCACACAATGAGATTTGTCTGAAAAAATTCAGGAGAATCAAAATGAAAAAAATTCTTTTCTTCATATTTTCACGAAACTATAACATTTCAGGCTCTTTTTCCCCTATGACTGAACACAAGTTCACTCTTCTGAAAAGTATACATTTAAAATTTTGAGGCAAAAGAAATTGGAGTGGTTTCCCCAACTGTATGAAAATGATAGTGATAATGCAAAGAACAGGCTGTAAAACCTTCAAAAGAGAAGAGTGACAAAACACTTCCTTTGTATCTCCAAAAGATCTGGGTAATGAACAACTGGAATACAGAAAATATCCGAAGTCAAACATTTTAAAACATACATAGCTGTTAAAATACCATATGCCTTTTTCTTTTATTTTTCCCTCAGGAAATGTGGTTTAAGAATGGAAAGAGTCCCCAGCTCACTCATTCTCAGCTGATAGAGCTCACTGCAGGAACAGCTTGACTCTGCTCCATCCCCTGTCATCTGTTCACCCTCCATCTATATTGCATCCACTAATGTTACAGAAACTAACCCAGACAATCTTTTACTGGTCTTGATTGAGATCAGGGAGGAAGAAGGATACACTCTTTTTTACATAAAAAGCAGCTTCTTCACTTCTGGTGAAAAAAACAGAAACAAGAAACAGGAAAGGAAAATCATAAGGGAGAGGGAAAAAGGAAGAAAAATTGAAAGGGACAGATTATGGAGAGTTTTTTTTTCTTTTTTGATTCAGTAATACTTAGATTGGCTTTAGGACTGACAGAAGGCAGAGCTATCTTATAAAATATAAGTCTTTCCATCAAGCTTTATCAATGTCTTTCAAACTCTAAATCATACTGCAGCCCTCATAACTCATAGTAATTTATGCCCATAAGGTCATAAGGCATTTTTCAGGATATTTAACTTTAACCTGGGTTGAGACTGACAGACTGCAAGTACATAATTGTTCTTTAGTTACCCATCAAAGGTGATGTCGAATCAACAATTTTTTATATGCTAACTTGATCTTTTTTCACAGGTTGCTTAATAAATTTTGAATTAAATTGTGGCATGCAATACATTAAGCATCTCTAGACCTAGAAAAGTCTCTACAACAAACCTTTTAAATATAATCAAATGCACAGGTTAGGAGTAACTCAGCTTGATTTTCACTAAAACAATGAATAAGTTGGGATTTTTAAGCAAAAGAAAAAAATGGCATATTTTCTCCCCAAACATGCAAAGCTATTTAGATTCATCTCAAATTCATGAGGAATTCTAGAAACTGTGGTTTGGGAAAAAAACAGTGTGAAGTTTTCTGAAACATGACTGGGTTACACACCATTTGTAAAACCAAAGGATACAGATGTATTCTGTACTCTGTATTCTGACCTGGACAACTCATTACTAACACTGCACACTACTGAAGTACATTTTGTGAAGCCTTCCTGGTAGAATAGTGGGCTTGTGTTTATTGCTAGAACAGCTTGTCATCGTTGTCTGTTAGGCATTTTCATCCACACGTTTTCCAAACAGTTCCAGAGCGTAAAAAATCAAAACTAAACCTTCCCTTGTAATGGTTTCATAACTACTGCAAGATTTATACATTACCTTAACTCAAAGTGCAGCAGATGGATTGCTAGCAGGAAACCACGAAATTGTCAGGAAGACAGTAAGAAAAGGAAAAAAGGAAAAAATTTCAAGAGCTCTATATATAGCCTTTGAACTACCATACTACTCATCTGTCATCCTTTTGAATGCCTATTCCCCTGGAAAAGTATATTCTTATCCTAGCAGGAAAGTATAAGGGCCCACAGGGTTTCCTTCCTAAACTATGAATAATGGACCTGCAGCAATGCATTGACTGTGAAGTGCCTTAATTTCTATTATAGGGTGTTAATGTTAACTGAGGTACATCATTGTGACCAGAGTAAAAGACAAGTAAGGTAATATTTCTGTAATAATTTTTTTTATTTCTTATTTTTCCATCTTCAGATATGCAGGAAAATATTTACATTGTGCAGTGACGTAAGTATTTAGCACATTTCCCACAGTATATCCAAGGATTTCTGACCAACTTTCAAGACCCAGACTTACTCTTTTTTTATGATTTCGCTAGATTATTCCATTGATGGTACTTATTCTGTGAAAAAAACCATACTGGCTAATTTATTTATTTTTTTTTAACTCTTCCTATCTATAGTGCTACAAAATAGTAACAAGTTATTTCTCTTACCAAACATCAACACAGGGTATGGAGATTACTATCCATTATGAAAAAGTCCAGACATATAGGGAGGCCATATAAGGGAACAATGAGTAACTGAAAGATGAATTATTAAAAAAAAAAAAAAGAAAAATGAGAAAGCTGACAAGAAGAGTTTACAGAAAGAGCAGGCTACTTTTTAGAAACATATTCACAGGTGGAGACAGAGAAATTATTTGTGATTGCTAGACATGTCAGAGGAATTTTTTTTTAAGAGAATGAATGGTTTGCATATTATTTATACTGATGGCAAAATATTTTAGTGCATAGTAAAAATCTTCTAACCATTCTGAAGGCCTGGTATTCCCATCAGCAATACTAGAGGCTTCTACATCAGGTTATAAACAGCTTCTCTCCTGGCATTAAGCATTTGGAAGCCTTGCAGGTATAAAAACATATGGAACCTGTGACAGCAGTTACAATTGGGCAATTAGGGCAGAATCTCCTCCAGGAGAATCTCCTCCTGACCACACTCAGGAAGGAAGCTGAGGAACAGCAGAAGCCCAGGAGATGGACAGAGGAAAGGTCAGAGGCACACAGACACCATGACTGCGTTGAGAGGGACCAGAACAAGTTGCTCAAAGTCAAGGATGATGAGCACAGGCAGAGCCTCCCGACTGCGACAGGAGCCGCGGGAGAAAGCTGCAAGCGGGCACGGTGCTTTGTGAAACACACAAATGACAAAAACTGCTCCAAAAAGAGCTCGATCTCCTCATTCCTTCCCAACCAGCCAACCCTAGCTCCTGGAGCCAGATCAGACACCACGCCACATCTCACTGCACCACCTCGCTGTGCCGTTTTCCAAGAGGTGATCTATTTGCCAACTTCTATTTTTGTCAGACCAACCTGTTCCCTGAAGCATAATGAAAATTCCTTGCCAGATCAATTTGTTTCTGAAGTTTCCTGGTTGCCAGCTCCACTCTGAGCTATTTCATTTCGTCTGCATGTCAGACCCATTAGTCTGGCGACTGCTTAAATCTTTCCTTATTGTCGCAGGTTGGGGGGGAGGTGCTGGATACCCAAAACAAAGCAGAATGCCTGCCCTGAAGAGACAGCGCTCCAAGTGATGCGGTGGCATCAAAAACTACTGGCAGTGGGTGCTGCCACTACCCAGCGGGAGAGGTGACGGGGCTGGGGGTATTTCTCTGCAGCAGTGCAAGTGGCACAGTGCCGAAGGAAGAGGGAAGGAGCTTTAGCAGGGGCTGGAGCGCCGTCCAGCAAGAAACTCTGGTGGGGGACACGGCCGGGAGGGAGCAGCTCCCGGTGCGGCTGAAACCCGCCTCGGAGCTGGCGCTGCAATTAGCTGAGTAAACCTACACCATTCACGGCCTTGAGTGGAATTTTTTTTTTTTTTT
>VZTB01004097.1:1111-56447 GCA_013397245.1 Thryothorus ludovicianus | reverse complement strand
CACAGGAGCTCGGCCTCACCCCTGCAAGTGCTTGGGCAGGGACAGCCGCCCCCCGGCCCTGAGGGCACTGCCCCCTTCACCTTCCTCCTCCTCCTCCTCCTCCTCTGCAGCCCCTCGAGAGCTGAACCTGAGGGGTCTCCAAAGTGCAAGCAGAGCGCAGGTAAATTTGTGGCTTCTGTGGTGGAAGGCAGATATGATGAATTTCCCTGGCAGAGGCTTCTCCCTCCCCACCTTCCCGGAGAGCAGCACCAGTCAAATGGGCACTGCTGAGACTTGACCCACTGGGGGGAAAATGCTGTTATATCGATACACAATGTGCCCTAATCCCCGCTGCTTTCTTTGCCTGCAGGAAAACTTTCTTCGATTTTTCTCCTCTTCCCAGGCTTAATGATCAATTAAATAAATACCAGCTTCAAGTCTCCTTTCCTACACCTCCTTTCCCCTCCCTGTCCCAGCCCTCGCGTCGCAGATATCTGTGTGGCTAAACCCTGCCCCGGGAGCCTCGGAGCGCTCGGGGGCCGGGCAGGGAGCGGCGGAGCGGGGGGAGCCGGGTCCTTGTCCTTTGACCTCTGTTGGGATAAGAAAAGCAGGTTAAAAGGTCAAGGAAAACAATTGCAAGGCTCCTATTGCTTGAATAGCATGCCAAATAAACTTATCCTGGGGATTTGGAATGATCCTTTTATGGGAATTTCTACCTCCCTCGGGATTGTGCAGGCTGATTTTATGGGGCATGCTCAATTATTTTGGGGGAGGGGGCGGCGGTGCCGGAGCTCTTCTCAGCATCCTTGTTTAAGGACCAAGAGGTACAAAGGAGGAGGAGGAGGGCACTGCAGCCTGGTTTAACTCTTCTTGAGCTGCCCTGAAATTTGTCAGCTGATACATTGACTTCTTCGTTTCTGAGCTGTTTCTAATCTATAATGTCAGCATGTAAAATCCAGGAGAAAATACGGGCCTGCTGCGCTTTTTACACAAAGTGAACTACTGTGACTCCATTTACTAATGAAGTTACTGCTGTACATGAGAGCAGACCTTTTCCTAAGTCTGAATAAAAGAATGCTTTGTTATCAACAGCTGCCTGGTAGTCGTGGGGCTAGAACCTTGTTTAAATGGCTTTCTATAGGTACATCTGGTTGGTTCTATAGTGTTCAAATTTTAGCTGAGTAAACTGGCAAGTCAGCACCTTCCTTTGAGAAATCAGTTTCTTGGAATAAATTCTTTCATATGGCTAGAAATTCTTCAGAGCTTTTAAAATAAAAATAAAAATAAAAATTTAAGAAAAATTAAACAAAATATTTCCCATGTTTAATTTTTTAGAATTTTCTGAGAAAGGACATTTTGCAAAAAATTACCGTTTCTGAGGGTAGAAAGTCATCGGATTTTTTTTCCAATCAGTTTTTCATCGGAATCTTTGTTCTTTTTTTCGGCGTTGGTAAGAAATTGTGGGGAAACCCCCAAAACCCCAAAGCAAGCCATTGCGAGGCGCTTGCAGGAGACAGCAGCAGCCCTGGGTGTCCAACAACAGGGGGAGTGCTGGTGACAGGGAACCCAGAGCCCCGGCTCCCTCCCCACTGTGCCATCGCCTCTGCCCTTGGGTCAGCGCCTGACCTACCAGTCGTACCGGTTAGTGGTGGAAAGAACCCAGCCCGTGTGGGCAAGGCTTTGTGCAGGCACAGTTATAGCCCCGAGCCAAAACAGGCAAGCATGCTTAAGCCTGGCACATGGAATGTGTGTGCCCTGCACGTCCCAGCGCCAGGGGTTTCCTGCATTTGCTTGTGTAAGGAGTCATACCAAAGAATGGCCTTGTGATGCAGGGAATTGCTTGGAAGTCTTGGATGAGAAAAGAACTGGAAAAATTGATATATTAACAAAATGTGCTTGTGTTAACCAAAATGTTTGTTAAATCAATGATCTTTTGGAGTAACAGGGAGAATGAAGCAGAAAATGTTTCCTTGTGTTAGAGTGCTGAAGACACTTCTATAGATGCAGTATAGATGCAGCACATAGTGATTATGTAAATTGTAATAGGTACATTGGTATTTTTTTAGTAAATTTTCCTCTTAAGAAGATAGTAGTTTGTTTGCCAGTACTGGAGGATCATGAAATATGAATGAACAGTATTCTGAAACACTTTCTTGAAGTGTGGATCCATGAATTTCTGGTTATCTGGTTTTTGTTCTTAACATGTCTGTGTTATGAAATATTTCTGGCAGTCACGTGTAAAAGCCTTTTTAAGTAAAACTTTCATAATAGCCAGAGAAGTGTGCTCACGTCAGGGCTGTGCTGATGACTTTTGAAGGTCTGTGATTAGCCATCACATTCCTGAAGGCAGCTAGGAAAGACTGGGGGGCTCCAGGGAGGTCCCAATGAGCCATTTCACTTCACCTCTAGCAGGGCCCATCATCTGTTTCTGTATCAAAGCTCACACCCTGTGAGTCCCCGGGGAGCTGCACACTGCTGACCACTGAGTCCCTGCAGAGAAATTAAACTCCCTGGGAATATTCCAGTGGCTGGGAGCAAAACTGGGGCTCATGGAGAGGTGTGAACCCTACCTGGTTGGGCATGAATTTGAGGAAGTTTCTATGGGCAGGTGGTTCATCAAGCCTCACTGCTGGCCCTATTTGCATCTTGTCATTAAGGCTAAATAGAAGATCTGTGTCCTCCTAAGAGGGAAAATAATGTAATAGTTATAACAGAAAAGTCAATAATGTAATAATTATAACAGAAAAGTCAGTTATCTCTCTCAGGGGGGCAGTAGAAATATTGCCCTTCTGTAAGAAATTGAAACAGAGTAGGTTTGCTTGTCACAGGAAGGGCCCAGCTACCACAATTGTGTGTCATTGCTGCTCACTCAGGGCTGGGAGAAAAATAGTCCCATCTCCTTGCTGTTGCTATGGGAACTTTTTCAGAGTTCTCACAACTCTTCTTTCAAGGCTGTTGGAACAATGAGGAATATTGAGCAAAGAGTACCAACCGTCATCCAAAGCACGTTAACAAATACCAAGTTTTATTTAAAACTTCACCACCATCAGCTCTTGCCAGCTCTTGCCTAATTACTGTTGCAGCAAATACGGTCGGTGGCTTTCCAAGAACTCTGCTGCAGCTTCCCACAGCTCTGTTGCTCATCCATTTGGGTCACCTACCAAGTCACACTTTGCCTTGCAGTAAAGCAAATTCTGTGTGCCTTTCCTTGTGATGGTGAGATTAATTTATTTATTCAAGCAGTTCCCTGAAACGTTAGAATAGAAAGGCATATGGTGTGGCCTGCTTGCACAGGTCAGAGTCAATTTGTTATTTTCAGCACTGGTAACTTACTATGTTTGATACTTCTCAGTTCATTCACTTTTGTGCCCAACTCTGATCTTTAATGTATTAACCTTAAGAAACCTGGGTTTTAAGCATATGCATATATTCTGAAACACCACAATTGATTTCTTGATGCAGCTATTCCTTTACCTAAATTCTTTATACTGTGTGGGCCACATTTTCAAAAGCGTACATCCAGGAACCTGTTGCAGCACAAAAGTCATGATGTCCCTGTGGACAAAAGTTCTTAATTTCCAAATATGAATCAGTCACAGGTTTAAGTCAGGGCATTTCTTGATTTTTCACTCAAGAGGAAATTGAAAATTTTTTAGATTATTTTTCCAGGATCTACCCTCTATGCTAAGTCTGTGACCATTTTTTTTTTTAATAACTTTCTTCTTAAGGTTAGAATTAATAATTACCTCTAATTTAATGCAACATCATGAACATGTCTAGTGACATGAGCACAGTAGTGAACTGTTACACTGAAACTGAATACATTTTATCCATTAGAATTTGGGAGTAGGAAAAAAGGAAGGGTTTGGTTTTTTTTTATTTTAATTTTTGCCTCTCCTTAAGGATGCTTTCTTCTCTTAGAAAATGGTGAGGAAAGATGCATGATATGAATTGTAAAAGGAAATAATAAGAGAGAAGCAGTATTGAAATCATCATGCTGCTAACCACAGTTTCAGGCACGCAGGTGAGAAAAAGTTATAAGAATAAAAATGTGTGAGATTCTTCTTTAAAAATTAGTAAAAATGGAAAACTCTGTATTAGAACCATTTGTGTGAGTTTGGGCTTAAATACTATTTGTGTGGCTTTGTTGGTGAGTACCTGAGAAAACTGGCAACTGAGCTGCTGGGCTACACTCTCTAGGCTCATGTGAAGGGCAGCTGTGAAGATTAGAAAATTGCATCCCTTGGCTCTAGTTTGCATAGGTGCACATACCATGCACTATTCCTTGGCTTTCTGCCATTCTTAAATCCAGGCAGGGAGTGGAAAACATGAGACTCTTCCCTCCCATTGGTTAAGAGGAATAAAGCCCTTAACCCTCACCACACCTGTCTGCTCTGGAGCTGGGAGCTGAATGCCTGCCTGCAGCATGGTGACATAATCCTGTTTGGAGGCAAAGTTGAGGTTCATGAGAAGATCTCCTAGAACTGAATGATCCAAGCAAGGGCTGTTGTAATGTAGAGATGTGTAGTAAGGCTGGATGGTGTTTGGCCTCACAGTGTGGGAAATAGTCTGCCTATGACCACAGTGATTCAAGGTGGTCAGGTTGCTCTCCTGCCACCCCATGCAGCTGATGCTTGTTTCAATCAAACCTTCCTCCAGTGTACAGTGACATAATCAAGGATTTCACCCACTGCTTCTGAGTCCTCATCTCTGGCACCCACAGTCCTTTTCCCACACTGAGAGGTGTGCTGGGTGATAACTACACACACTCTTAATTATACTTGTGGATTTGGTTTGGGATGGGAAGTCTTCGTGCGATGGTCCAAATCCTAACAGTTCCCATTCCCACAAAAAAGAAACAGTTACGTGGTTGTAGCCATGGCCACAGCTCTACAAGCACGGCTCCATGGACAGCCCACCTCTCCTCCCTTCTGCCAGGACACCAGATGTCCCGAGGGCAGCAGCTGGCTTTGCCAAAGGAGCCACCTCATGGCTGAGGAGAGGAGAGGAAGCAGGGACTGCCTGCACCCTGAGGGCACGGGGTCAGGTCAGAACTAGCTTAGGGGTGCCAAGCAAAGAGAAAATGAGACTTGAGTCACAGTTTCAGCTCAGCTGCATGCACTTTGTTGTCACAGGTGCAGAGTCTCAGCCTGATGGGCTCTGCTCACAGGGTTTAGCTGAAACCGAGTTAAATGCGGCTGCTGAGGGGCAGAGGGGGACTGACCTGTGAAGCTGAGTTCTAAAAAAACCCCACTCCTGTGTCAGAGCAATCGCTGCTGCAAGGTCACACAGCAAAGGAACATTTTCCATCCTGAAGTTTTTATTGTAGGGATGATGTGAATATTTTCCAGGATCAAGGAGAAGGAGAGGTAAGGGTGAATTCAGGGCACTATTTTCAGAAGCATGGCTTCAGCTAACCTCACCAGCAAAGATCCCATCCACTGCAGCAGAAATAAATTAAACCAGTGCCAAGTGCCTTTGTAAATCCCACTTAAAATTGCATTAATTTCTATCAGTGTTGATAATAGCTGACTGTATATTGATTTTTTATTGCAAAATCGTGCTTTGGTCTCTGCCTACCGCTTTTTTTTACCAGCAGTCAGTGTTCCCCAACTCATCTAATCCTCTTCCTCACTCTTTCTAATTTTCATAGCAATGAATTGTACTTATACAAACTCAGTGTATTTTTCAGAGTTCTCCTATGTTTATTGTCACTAGATTTTTTCATCTCTGTTAAAAAAAATATTTTGAAATATATTCAAAATTCAATTGGAAAACATCTTAGGAAGTGTAGGCACAATCTCAAAATGACATTTAAAAATGCTGTAACTTATAAAAATATTCCTGTAAATTCCATGAAAATGAAAAAATGCTAATTTTTCCATTAATTTTTCACTAATCACATTGTGAGATCCAGTTCTTGAGTGTGTTACATCCCTGCAGGGCATTATTTTTCATAATGTAACTCTGTTTCCAGCAGAAGTGGACAATTTCAAAGTTCTCATTTTTTCCAAGGTGAAGAAACTTCTTGCTTTGAAACTCAAGCTCCAGAATAGCTCAAATTACTTGTATTTCTTTTTCCACTCACTCAGTACTTTGAGTCAGCAAAACAGGAAATGTCAAGGGATTGCTGACGTATGCTCCAGGTATAATAAATGGGTAGAAACATATTGTCATCTCTTCTGTGTATTAGGAAATCTCTGCTGGAGTTGGGATACTGCTAAAACTGAAGGACATTTCAGGTGTTCTCCAGATGAAAGCAAGGCTATGGTGGTCAGAGAGAAAATTTACTCAAGGGCAGAGAGATGTGTTCAAAAAGTAAAATACACAGAGAAACATCTTCTCTCGATTGCCAGACTATGCTTTAGCTGGACTTGAGTTTACAAAGAGCACTTTTTTATGATGATCTAAATGCATAAGGGATCATCAAGCAAAGCAGCTTTTCCAGATGTGTCTGTGCTTTCGAGTGGTAAGGCACAGTAGATCTCACAGAAAAGAGTTTAGTTTCTGGTTTTGGCTCAGATTCCCTCATCAAGTTATCTCAAAATTAATATAAGGTCCATTTACCAGAGGCAAACAGAGCAGACTTACATTGGACTGAGATCATAATTTGGCTTGCAGTCTCCTATTTAGACTAGTCTGAGATTTGCTTTAAATAAAAACTGAGGATTTATTAAAGAGAAAAAAAACATGATCAACAATAACCATAATAAAAATTACTGTGTTTTCAGGAATGTTTTCAGGAAACAGAAAAGTTTACAGCATTCATAGCCCTGGAGTTTAATTAATGAAGTTATATTTCTGCATGTGAATAAGATTTTACTGAAAAAAAAAAAAATAGTATCCAATTTGTACTATCAGTTGTCTGGGCTATAGATCAGACATCCATTTTTTGTACCTGATACCATTCCTTAAACAGCTTTGTATTTGAGGGAAAAGCCATATCTCAGCTAGGCAGGTCTCTAAAGATTTGAAATTTTAGTTATTAAGAATTCACAAAAATAGAAGTTAGATTCCATTTTCTCATTTACAAGTAAAAGTCTACTTAAAAATTTTTGGTTGCTCCAAGTGCAGACAAAGATCCAATTTCATTAAAATCCTTCAATTTTTGTTACATGAATTTGGTAATATAATGATGTTGTTCTGGTCAGCAAGCACTGCAAAAGATTTTTTTCTCTTTTTCAGATTTTCTCTTGATACCCTAATATAGAATATTGACAGTTTTGAAGTTGCTACAGGAAAATTACTGACTTTCCCCCCCGTTTCTGTTTAGGAGCCTCCAGGAACAGAAGGCAGCACATGCTAGCCAGCCCTGCACTACAGAATAGCTGTTCCCTATTCCCATTGCCATCCCCCTGGCTCATCACCCTCAGTGAGTGAAGGTAAAGTGTCCACAGGTTAGTTAAGATGCTCCCCTGCACTCACAGAAGATAGATTCAGGAAGATCCTCTGCCACTCATTGCCTGTGAGACCTGTAAAGGACTTAACCTCAGCTTCCAGACCTCATTAGGCATCTACATTTCACTTCTTTCAGGGCATGTGTTAAAACAGAAGTACAGAATAGAAATTCCTTTGCAAAGGGACTTTTAGACACCAAAGCACAGGCTGTGAATGCTAATGCTACCCTGGCACCTAGCTCAGGCCTGTACAGAGATGCTTACATTTAAGGAGAGGCAGAAAGGACTTCAGTGTGTCCTACTGGGCACCTACCATGTTGTCTGAGTGACTCTTATTTCCAGGCTCAAAGCCATTCAGAAAGTGTGTGAAATTCTCACTTTTTATTTACATTCTGAGTCACCTAAAAATCATCATAACTGAATCCTTTTGGGAACTGAAAAATCCAGAACCACACATCGCTAGAAGTGCTCATTGCCTCATCTTAATTTTCATGGCCCTCTTGTCTTTTCTTTCTGTTCTTGTAAGGGAGTTGTTCTCTGCCATTGTCACTGTCCCATTGTGTGAGCATCTAGCAGAGATGTGTCTGCCCCTGCATGATAATACAGTTCTGAATCGTTCTTGTAATCTCCAGCCCAAGTGTGGGATTTAGATTTCCTAGCACATGCAATAGAGAGATGCAATTGAAGTGATGAAATTCATTCACCTACAACAATTTAGCTCAAAATGAAAATTTCAAATATGCTTATAGAAAAGACTGTCACTTGAAGACCTAGTACATTAAAAGCTCACTTACTTTTTTGAAAAGATCTGTATTTGCAGTGCTTTTCTGCAAACAGCTCAGAACAGTCTGATTTTCTTTACTTCATCTCAACAAAATGCCACAGGTTGATTACAACATTTCTTTAGGAAAGGAAGGGCAGTCGTTCCACAGAATATCTACCTTAATTACATGGTTTCTGAGCTGCAACAGTATGGCTTATAGTTCAGTGGTTGCATAAACTCCCCAGTGGGGGATCTGAACAATATTTAATTAGCCAGGTCCTGCTGTGAGGTACTCCAAACACCCTGTTTACCCAATTAAGGCAAAGGTTGTGTGATCTTACAGCTAGTAAGAGTCTCTATGTAATTGCAGCTGGAAACTGGAACTGTAGAACATCTCTCTTTGTAACTTTTAATTGTGCAATGTCTAAATAATACAAAGCAGATAGAGAATAAGAGAGTAAGGAATCCTTTCCAAAACATCTGGTTTAAACATCTGCATGATGAAAAGGAGGCTCAGCTAGCAATAGGATTCTGGTTCGTGGCATGTTCTGTTGTAATAAAATAAGACAGAGGACATTTGAGACAACAGTTTAGGCCACTAGGAATATGCCTAAGAAAGGGATCGTCAAAATCAATACACTCTGCACCATAATCCACATGAGGACTGCAGTATAATAGGTGTACTGAGAAGTACATGGTGCTAGGAGACAGAAAGGAGGGAACACACTTAGTGTTGATGTGACTCTTCTCAGATTGTCCCAATAAAAGGTTTTTGTCCAGAATTGAACGAGAACATAGAGAATACTCACATAACATGATGCAGCTCTTGCAAAAACTTTAATTTTATTAATGGTGGCATAATTGCCTCATCTATAAAGACAATCTCAAAAGTGTCTCTCACCCTGGGGCTCTTCCCATCCAGAAGGGAGCCTGCAGAAGGTCACATTGCCTTGAGGAGCACTGCAAGCTGCAGGCCTGCTCTTCTGGCTCTGGTAGACTCTACTGCAGTCTGGCTCCCTTTTGCCAAGGGAGAGTTTTGTCTTCAGCCTCCATCTTGATATTATTATTCCCATTGTGTGCTCCTGATAGCCTCCTAAAAATCTAACAGAAATCTTTTCTAATGGTTGTTTTAAAGTATGATATCTGTAAGGCCTATTTCAGTGTTTAACTCTGTAATAAAAGTGCAGTCTTCATTTTCTTACATAGCTCCTGAAATGATCCGAGAGTGGAAAATCTGAGTCCGTTTGATTTTCCCATGAAAAATCAAATTTAAAAAATTGTCAAAGCGTAAAATTCCACTTTCCATCAAAAACCTATTTCAAATCAATTCTGGATCTAACACACATTCTAGAAATCAAAAGTCGGGCTTTTCTTTTGATCACAATGAATCATGCTGCACCAACATTTACATGGAAGAAACTCTTAAAGGAAAATCCTTGTCCTTCCAGTAAAATCCAAGAGATTTTATGCCTTCAAATTTAATAGGGAAATAGGCAGAAATTTTTCAAAATAATGTTACAAGTAAAGAATATTTCAAAAACTATGTACTTTACCTTTTACTTATTCATGCAGACAGTATCTGTGGTATTAGTCTTTACTTACCAAGAGTTTTTTTAATGTAGGCATCTATTGTTAGTTTTGTTTCATCCCAGAAGTCACCCTTTCCCAGTGATGGAGAACAGATAGCATCGTGTGTGTATGTGTACGTGGGTGGGAACTGTAGTCATCGTTGTCTGGTCACACTAGCTGAAGTCATTTGTACGAGGTGGCAAGGCAGCTAAAACTGAGGTGTTGCCATGGCCATAAGCAACACACATATATTGCTCCAGTCCTTCCTGTGTTGTAATTTCCTTTGATCATACCGATGTTTGTCTCTAGAATTACTTTTACATGAAGCCAAAAGCACTCTGGAAGCATTGAAGAGGTTGGGAGCAACAGATGAGGCAAGGAGGGGGCTCATTGTCACCAGCATTTGTAGTCTGCAAAAATTGTTTGGCTGGTATTTGCAATTTTTGTAAGAGACACTTAAAACTGTCCCTATTAGGTGGGTGTAACACTAGTGATGTGTTTAAGGATTGATGACTAAACTAGGAGGATGCAGTAATCCCTAATTTTCATCAAGTAGCCTGAAGTGAAGAAGAGCTAACTAGATTATAAAATCTTGATCCTTTTAAGAATCCAAATGTAAGTACTTTTTAAAGTTTTCATTATGCTTTGCATTCTGTAATTGCATATCTATCATTTACCTGTATAATAGATAAGGAAAAGTATGTATTGAAAAGATAACTGGAAATTAGCCATTAATCTGTTGAGGTGAAATGATCAGCAAGTATCAACTAGTAGGAGCCAAACCAAAATCACACTGACAATAACTTCTACAGCCTCATGCAAAATCTGTCCAAAGAACTTGTAGGAAATCTATTACTCAGCCTTTTGGAGCTAAATTTGAGATATGCTGTTAAGGTTTCCCTTTAAGACATCTAAGGCTGATATTTAGGCAAAACCAGCAGTGACAAACTCCAGACTCAGCTGCTGTCTAAAGCACCTGGACACTTATGGCACATCCATACTAATAACTTTGACAGTGCCAGGGACAAATTCCAGGCACAGGAACTCAAATCTTTTATTCTTTACGTAATCAGCGGTCTTTGGCTTCTTCAGGGTTTGGAACCACCATCACCATGCTCAGGACTTGGCATAAACCAGAGACTGTCTCCACTTGGCAGCGTTGATGTGTATGTCCTACTTGGAGGCTAAAAGAGCTTAATGGTATGGATTCAGTGAGGCTATGATGTCAGAGGAGGGGTCAGAGAATTTTTAACTTCCTTCTCAGGACACATCCCAGGTACAGAAAAGGGAAATTCAGATGGAAATATCCCATCAGTTTCTGCTTCAAGGCGTGTGTAAATTTGCACCCAATTCCTGTCCACGTGAATTGATCTGGTGAAGAAACACATGACCCAGCCCTAGATCAAATATATTCCTAGGAAGGGAAGAGATTTGTGTCTTTATGCCCTGTAATGCATGTAGCATTTCCAAAGGTTCTGGCCATCTCAAAGAACTGACTGTTTGTTGAAGGGATATCAGGCCTCAGACCAGCTGGCTTATTATCACAGCACAGAGACTGGAAGTGAAAAGTAATATGTTTTCAATTAAATTTCACTTTCCAAACTCAAAATTTATGTTAATTGATACTTGAAAATTATTTTTGCTTTGTTAATACTTGGTATGTATAGTCAAGACAAAGGAAAGATGTCTCACAGACAGCTCAGAGCATATAGAGCATTTATATTCTTTTAAAAGTAGTCTTTTGTCTGCATTTTGGCTTCTGAGACCGTGTTTAGTTGCAAAAATAAATTGTCTTCCTTTCAAAAATGTTGAGTGCTCTTGAATCCTACGCAATCATGTTCCCACATATTAAAAATGCTAGGCTGGAAGAATTTCTAAGCACTGTTTAGTAGACAAAAGCCTAAAGGTTTTGTTTACAGACTCTTTCACAAAAGAATAATCAAACTCTGTAGAGAGCTGCTACTCCACTTACTTGCTAGCCTTATTTTGACAGCCTTTGCTATTCTGCATTACTTTGTAAAGGGTGGGTTCATGTGGAAGCCAAAAAAGTGAAATCATATTTACTGTCAAAAAAATGTGTGTATTTTAATCTTTCATCTGCCACTAGCAAGCAATCAAAGATGCCAGTGGTAGCAGCCCTTGTAGTTAACCCAGTGCATGTTCATTAAACTGCAGGGGGTACCCAGAGTGTTTATTTCAGTAAAAACAATTAAGCATATATACATTTATTTTTCAGTGTTAATGATTCCCTGTTGACAGAGCTGAAAGGCGAGTGCTTCTTGAGTCTCCAAAAGTGATTATTAAAGAGAAATGACTGTCAGTCTTCTAATTTGGGTGAATGCCAAGTAGACTAAAGGTGACAAAAAGGGGGAATAGAAATAAAGAATATTCAAGACTCATTATCAACATGCTCTGTCTTTTTTTTTTTTTTACATTGTTACAAATAAGCTTCACAGCTTTCCCTTCATTATCAAACTACTGGCCATAATACAGTCACATTTTCAATTGCATCATCATGTGATTCCATATACGCCTGAGATGATTTCTGCTTCCTAATTTCTTTCTTTGGATCATTCATCATTTTCTTTATAAAATATTACCTCTCCTTCTGCTGTTTGTCAAACTTGTCCCCCATCTGTGGAGGATTTCGCTTGCACTCAAGAGAACTAGTTTTTGGGGGTGGGGGAGTGGGGGGAAGAGAATGTTCAGGCTCTCCAAATCTGTAGAGGAAAAAAAAACAAACCCTGTCACGGTGCCAATAAAACATATTCTCTGGAAACCATGGTTGTTAGGACCCAGGCTAGGAATTGGGTACACAAAAGCCAAGAAGAAAGAGGTCATGCTCCTAGCATTGTTTTATAAAGCAAAAATCTGGAATGAATAATTTCAGGGCCCTAAAAAGGTGTGGTGTTCTTAACAGGTTGGCTCATCCTGTTAATGAGAGTTAGCAAATGTTCACACTCTGTGTCTTTCCTATTGCTGCAGACCAAGTTCTGCTGGCTCATCACGATTGTTATCTCTACTGGAAAGCAAGCAAACCTCTCATCTGTGTGAGATCTGATGTGACATTCAGCGTTTTAGTCAATTCCAGCTGGCTGCTCCAAAAAAGCAGGCAATGTTTCATAAGTACCACAGCTATTTCTTTCTTCAATCCCCTGAAGCAGTAGCTGTGGGGCTGTACTTACAGTGAGGTAAGGAATTGTAAATTCATATTCTATTATACATAGATTTTTTTATCACCTCTTTTGCCATCTTTGTAGTAATCCAGCTGCATTAGGTGTTGTGACTAAACGGCTCCTTCTTTTATCTGTTTTGACAGTCTTCCATTTTTTATACATCTCTGACTGCATTGTATTATCTCTGGACTTCATAATCTGTTTTAGAGCCTAAATTACACACTCCAGCCATACAAACACCATTCCTCTCTGTCTTATTAATTTCTAACTTAAAGACAAGTTAATGAAAGTTTTCATGTGATCATTTCAGGCAGAAATGGGAAGGCAATGCAGAGTAAAAATCCTTTGCTAGCATAAATTCCAACTGCAGTCTGTTTATTTCAGTAGAATTATGGCTGAGGATCAGCCTCCTGGTAGATCATGCTCATTTTGCCTTTCAAGCAGTTGTGTAAGACCTTCTCTTCCTTCATTACCCTATCATGGAGTGACTGTACTATAACCTTTATCAGAAGCCAAAATAGGCTCAGGAAAATACCCTCCACTGACTCCTGTCCAAAAGAAAAGGGTGTAAATTTGAAGACAAATGGACATAAGCAGCTATCCTGAGGAGGAACAAATCAAAAGTGAGCATTTATTTAGTTTGGTTACATGCAGTCGTTGGGTAAAAACTAAAAGATTTAGGGTTAAAATGAGTTACTAAGCTCTTTAACGGTGGATGAAAACTTTGCACTTATATGTACCATGGATTGTCTGTAAATTGAAAAGGTGGTTTATTTAACCTGTACAGTATAAAGTATATTTTATGATATAAAATTTTACAACTTCTGCATTAAATTACTTCTTTGGTTCATAGAAATTATTCCAGTTGCCATTGCCACACATTTGCTCTGTTGGTGGTAGTGTTGGCAAATTAGTTCAGAGATATATTTTGGTCAAAGCAGTAAATATGAGGTCCCATGGAAACAGAGACTGCCTTCTCCTTCAAAACACAGAGTTTCATAAAATGGTTCTAAGCCGAGCATTTGTCTGTTATCTGAGTCACCAAGAGCTCAAAAGGTTCAGTTTGACATTGTATGGACCAGGGCAGACACACAGAGCTGTTACACAGCCATTCTTCCCAAGGATCATCACAGCAATAAATAATTCTGTCTCTGCAGCCTCCTGGAGGGCAAGGAGGCCCCTGCAAGGTTGCTGCAGCAATCTGTTGGAGCTGTGCAAACAGGTAAGCCAGGTGTCTGGGGATGTTTCTGCATCACCATTTCCTGGCATTGCCCTCCTTACCTGGCATGCCTCCTCCTAAGCAAAAGCTGTGTTGCCATATGGTTTTGTTCTGCTGAAAGGAAATCCGTCAAACCTACCCACCTTAAGATAGCGATTTCCTCACCGCCAGTCATCGCCCCGAGGCTGGCACCACCGAGATGTGGAAAGCCATCCCCTGTCGGTGAAAACAGCCTCATTGTGTGCAAATCCCCAGCCGAGCTGCAACTGAGCTGTAAAAAAGGTGAAGGTTGTTCTGTGACTTGGCTGAGAAAAGAACCTGCTACTGCCTGGAACACGTTAATAAGGGGTTTAGTGTCCTAATATGGTTATAATTCTTTCCAGTCTTTTCAGTCTGGAAATTGGAAACTGAGCTTTTACAATGTATCAATTCCTTGAATGCTTGCATTATGGAATAAAGCTCCACACACCTACACATTGAGCCAAATCCCAATGCCACGGTGACGTTATTTCATAGTAAATCTATTTATGTCAGTAGTGATTTCAGAGTTTATCAGCTTTGTAACAGCTCTGAATTTTGTAATAGTTTTTAATTTTCTTTTCTATTAAAAAAGATCTTTCTGATGTTTTCGCATGGTAGTGATAAGATAGATAGATAGATAGATAGACAGATAGATAGATAGATAATGATAAGACAAGAGGGAATCATTTTAAACTGAAAAGGGAGAGATTTTGATTACATATCAGGAAGGAATTCTTTACTCAGTGTAGTGAGTACTGGAACAGTTTGCCCCATCCAGTGGATGCCCCATCCCTGGAAGTGTTCAAGGCCAGGCTGGATGAGGGGTTGAGAAATGTGGTGTAGCGGAAGATGTCCCTGCCCATGTCAGGGAGGCTGGAAGTAGATCGTTAAGTTCTCTTCCAAACCAAACCATTCTATGGTTCTGCAACGAGGTCAGAAGTGCATAGTTGCAGTGAAAATAGAATAGAACTGATCTAAATAAAATGTAAAACCTATTTTATTAAACCTTGAAATGTTCTGGCTACAATAGAAACAATGATACTTGCATTCAAAAAGCAAAACCAAACAGAACTGACCCTTGCTTTTCCTTTTAATTTTCGGTTTAACATTCTACATGCAGTGAAAAACCCCAGGAGTACTTACTTCAAAGTGCTACCTTGAAAAGCAGTAGTTACAGATTAACAGATTCCATCCCTTTGTATTTTATCAACTGTGCTGCTTTTTCCTATAGTTTACAATTGAATGAACTAAATTAAGTGAGTAATGCACCAGTAAAAAAAAATAATTATTAACAAAGAATGGCCTTTAGCTGAAGCTGAAATTCTTTCTACTAGTGAAACAAGATATGTTAAATGCTGTAGATGAGGTAGGCTTACTTTGTATTATTACTGTTATTTGCTTAGGGCTTGGAATAAAATTTAATATACTCTGAAGACAATAGGAAGTTTCCTCTTTTTGTTGTGACTATTGGACATTTGGTTTCCAATTTAGTAAATCAGACATTACTCATACATCATGATTCAGCCTGTTGCTTAATGAATAAAATTTTGTCTTCTGTACTTTACATATTCCTGAGCTGCCCTGCTCTGCTATCCAGAGCAGGTTCAGATGATACAGAGGGCCAGTCTGCACTATGACAAAATAGTACCATATTTTGGCCATTCATTCAGTCATATATTCATATATTCTTCTGGGCAGCAGCTGTAGGCTGCTGTCACTGGAAACAGTGAAATTTCTGCCTGATCTTGTCTGCCTATTCCTACCTTCTCTTGAATCCTGTTTTTAAACAGGATTTAAAGAGAGTCTGCCTGGCAATCCACCCGTGAGTGAGCACTGCAATGCTTCTGTGGGGACATAATGTTCTTCTGGATCCTTATTAATTCTGCCCACAAAGGCTAGATTGCTTTTGTAGGGAAGCACTCTTAGTTAGTCCAGGCTTACCTAAGAATTTGTTCACAAGTTGTCAGAGCTACATGCAGCTCAAAACGCTAATAAAAGGAGTCTCTGATACCAAGAAATGAAGACAATTTGGAATTTTTGCAGTATTTCACAGCCCTCTCAGAGAGTCACAATACAGAGAGAGACATTTGCAGTGATATAGCTACATAAATTAAGCTTTCAAAACAAAAGATTTACACTGAGTGTACAAATTTATCTTCTAGCTGTATTCTTCATCTTTTATAGAAAGAAATGTTTTCTCACATTGCACAGACCCTGCAACTAGGATTGATTTTAGTCATAGAATCATAGAATGGATTGTGTTGGAAGGGGCTTAAAGATCCTCCAGTTCCAATGCCCCTGCTGTGAGCAGGGACACCTTCCACCAGACCAATTAGCTCAAAGCCCCATCCAACCTGGCCTTTAGATCATTAATGGGATCATTTCTCAGCTCTCAGCTGAGCCAGGACATTTTGTTTTATTAGAACTATCTCCAGATGGTGCTTTTCTAGCCTAAGACAAAATTTTGCCCCAGTCCTTAAAGCACCTTGGTTGTTCTACTTCTTATACAGTTTGATTTACTAGTCTCACACTTTCCTACTTTTTTTTCTTTCCTCTTGCCTTGTTTGAGCTTTTATTCTTTTATATTGTGAGTGAAAGCACAGAGCCAAAACCTGACCTGAAGATTAAACAGAGAAAGTCCCAAACATGTTGAGTCTGACTGTGGAAAGTCTCCTATGCAGGGCTATACTGCAGCAAGGAAATTCTTCAAAGTGTGTTCTGTTTTTACTCTCCTCTAGTGCTGAGTGTTAAACATTTCTTTTTTCTCTTTTATTTTTTTTCCTTTAGCTGTGCTGTGTCATTAGTGCCAGCTCTGTTTGATCCATGCAGAGAGCAAATTTCCTGCTTCTGCCTTCAATGCACTTGAGAACCTTTTCACTAGAGCCAGTAAGAATGCTCTTGCAGTAAGGAGGAGAAAGAGAAGCCAGACTAAGAATGTGATATGTTTCTTCTCAGCACTTTCATATATAAAATGCAGCAAGCCAGAGCTGTACACATACCAAGAGGTGTCATGGCAAATTCCTCTCACTGTTTCCCCAGAGGTCACAGCTGAGAGTTGAAAGCTGTGCAGAACCAAATGCTAAAATTCTGCTGCTGCCCTGTGTGAGTTGGTCTCACAAGCTGGTCCCTCTGAAGCTGGTCCATCTGTGGTGGTGATGAAAAGGATAGTTGGTACTTCCTCTCTGTGGAGACCTATTGTTGATTTCCTGCATAGAAAAGGGGACGTTGGCATTGCAGGTGGGTTCTTTGATTTCAGGATGTAAGTCTTTGTTCTTCAGCATTTTGGGGGCTCCTATGAAGTGTGTCTGTGATATCTGAACACCCAAAGATTGTAGCTGACTTCTATTGCATGGTGCTCTCTCAAGACAGTTTTGTGATTCCTGTGTGTTTGCAGAGAGTGTAAAGTCATCTTCTAGTTTGAATTGTGGATGGAAGGTGTAGGTCTACCTCTTTTCACTTTAGCTGTCTACACTTGAGCTAGTCACCATAACCTTCATTTAAAGTCAAACTAAAAATATAGGCAGGTCTAGACTGAAGTTGATATATACAGTGGGATGAGATGAGTCACACTGTAGAAACAATAAAATTTCTCACTAACCATAAAGGAAATCTGTACAGCAGCTCAGTCATAAATACATGAACAGGCTCACATAAACCTTACCTGCAGTGTCCTGCTTCTATATTCCATAATGTTCACACAGACACAATTTATAGTTGAACAAAAACTGTTTGGTTTTGAGGACTCACAACATCAGGAAGCAAGGAGTGTAAATCCTGGCAGTTCTGCTTCTGCCACCAAAACCTAGTCTGAGCTGTCTATACTTACCTCTGTAGCACTGCACTGGGCAGCACCAGCATCACTTTTATTGCAGGTTATGCACAGAAGTAATGCACCATGTCATGTGTTAAGATTTTATTTTTGTTTGTTATCATTTCTGCAAAAACACTAGTTAAACTTTATTTCAGTTAAATTTGCTTGGAAAGTTTTACCTAACACAACTTCTCCTTTCCCAAGAATGAAATATTAAGCAATCTCTTTTTTTTTTTTTATATTGAATATGTTTTGACCTCTGTTTCGTTGAAAACTGTTGCACTTCTATGCTGTGAAGTGACTTAAAATGTTTCATGGAAATAGATGCTTGTGACATCTCTGATCGTTCTCATGAAAATGCTGATCTATCTTGACTCCATGAAAATTCCCAAACCTTCACCATAGAATATGTGTATTACAGAGGAGTGTAGCATAAGTACCTTCCCAGAAACCAATATTTTTTTAGCTGTCAACAGCTAATACCACTACTGTGACACTTGAAGTTGAAACTAAGAGTAAGAGTTGTCTGTTGTGCTTATCAGACCTCTCTGCTTCCGGCAAGTGACTCAATGGAGAGAGGTGGTGACTTGATTAAATGCAGAGGGTGAGAAACACAGAGAGTTAAGAACAAAGGAAAAGAATGGTGCAGGGCAATAAGAAAAAAGTTCTAAAGTGGCGTTAGGAACATAAACAGGCAGATAACAAAAGTAGAGTTAAAAGAAGCATTGGTTGTTGGATGCACAAACCAGATTAAAATAGGGGGGAAAAAGTGAAAAATAAAGGGCACGTCTATGTAGTAGGTTAAGGCAGGAGGCAGAAAAGAAAGCAAGAGTGGCAGGGTCTAAGGAAAAGAGAGAGGGACGCGTCTCAGATTTCTAGAGCCACAGAACCTCAGCATGGGCTGGTCCCCAAGAATTTAGGCACAACCCTAATATTTTTCTAAGGGATGATTCCAATTCTTAAAAAGTTCTCATCAATTAATACCATTTACTTAAACTTGGTTATCTTAGGCTAACATTGCAATGTCAAGCTATCTGTGAATAAGTAGTTCACATATAAATATCTCATATTGCATTTTCCTGGAGTGTTACTTGATACAGGAGAATGCAGCCACCAAAATCCTCATCAGCACACTGAACAAGAGCAAACAGGTTTTGTGTGCATGTAAAAGCATAGAAGTGAGACAAATTCACATATATTAGATGGAAAAGAGGTATAGAAAACTGCAAATGGAAACTGAGATTACATGGAAAGTGTGAAACCATAGGTTATTTTATATATTAAGGAGAAATAGAGGAGCTACAAAAGTTCTATCTTTCATTCTCTTTGTAAAGTTCCAGTGCTGCCCTTCACAAGTCTCACTTGAATATTTCATTCAAGTGAAAGTAAATTCAGCTTTACTTTACCAGACTATGATGTCTTTGAAGACTGTTTCAATCTTTTCATACGAAGAGTACATCACCAACAGAACCAAACTTTTAATAATATATTGCATGACTCCAGACAAAGCACCAATCTTTGATCCAAAAAGAAAAAAAAAAAATATACAATGACATTCACTTGCTGAGCTCTACTCAAAAATAGAAAATAGCATTTTCTTTCTACTTATGTAGTTTCTTGAGATCCTGACTGTTTTCTTGTTTCAATATAGCTTCTTTCTTCTGTTTACTGGAATAAAGTCTGAAAAAAAAATAGCAACCTGCCCTTCTACCTTCCTCCAGCATTCAAACAGAAACACTACAAAGCTCTCCCCTCTCTCAGATGAAAGCTTAGCCTGTATTTCCATTTTTCTCCCACCATAAAAGACACTCCTCTTGCCTTCTTCCCTTACACACCTTGCAGCTGAGCTGTAAAAGACCTCCAGATGCATGAGTTCAGTAGCCTGTTTTTCCTAACCAAAAAGCTTGCTAGGAGAAATGGATTATGTTTCCTAACTGAACATCATTGTAGTATTGTCTGGAGAGTTCACTATCACTAGAACTGCTACAGAACTGCTCTGATTTTACTGAAAGCTCCTCGTAGGAAAACAGTGCATCCATGTCTTGCACAGCACAGTCAGGAGTGCAGCCTGCAGACCCTCCTAAGGGGCTTGAACTGTGCAGGGTGTATTTTGCAGGAGGGCAGAATACATGACGTATATGGAATCTTGGCAAGGTCAAAAGAAACTGTTTAGAGTCTGGATACAGATCAGTCTTTCCTAATTTAAGAGTAGTCATGTGACTGTGTGCCCTAGTTAGTAGGGTTGATGCTGAGCAGTCCACAGTAGTATCTCAATAGTGTTTTGAAATGTGTTGCTAGAGAGATGCCAGGACTATAATTTAGTAGGTCATTTTTCCACTTAAGTTACTATCCATCTTCAGTTCTTGTGTGGGTTGACATGCAGGGACTGTTAAGTGTGTCGAGATTTTGGAGTTAAGGACATCAGGCCTTAAAATTAGTGCCTTTCCTCTTGACAGTACCCAGTGTGGAAATGACCCCGTAAGGTCATGGCAGAACCAGAGATCAGGCTGGGGTGGGACGTGGCCTTTGCTGCCCCATGGAGGGGTGGGGTGCCTTGGGGTGCCTCGGGGTGAAGCTGAGACACGACCTCTTTAAGGGGAGCTGGAGATTGGGAGTGTCAGCTCTTGGTCACCCAGCCTCCTGCCTGCCAGGGCCACCAGCTGACACTTCTGTGATGGCAGTGGGGTGTCAGAGCCACCTGGAAGTCCCAGAGCCTGCAGTGTTGGGCCATGAAATGTGCCCAGGAAGAGCTTTATATCCCATCATCTGAAAGGGAAACAGCCATTAAGAGGGCATGAATTGGGAAGGAAGGTTGGAAAGAGGGGAAAAATATTTTTATTTCAAAAATATTTAGTATTGGTTTTCCTTTGTTCACTGTTCCTCCTCAACTGTTTGAGGCTTCTGCTTTTTAAGGGGAATGTATTGCATGAACGTGTACTTTAGTCATGATCTTTCTCAGGTTCCAAGGCAGAGGAGATAAACATCACAATTGTCTATGTTATTCATGGGACAACTCCTAAGTAAAACTTCACATCTGTCACGGATATTTGTCAATGGGATCAACGCATGTTCAGTAGGAAAAATGAAAGCATGCCCTCTTTGGTCTGAATGAGTCCACCCTCAGGAGTCAAACATTTGTCAGGTAAAGGAGTGGTATGCAAATCAACTGAACTTTTAAATTAAGTTTAAAGGGGCTGAAGAGGTCAATGTAGGAAGCCTCTGCCCACTAGCAGCCTTAGAGGCAGCCTTTCAGCAGGTGAGCTGAGGGAAACCAATGTACAGCCAGATAGAAATGCGTTTGTGCTTTCAACTCTTGAAGCCTAAAGCTTCACCTGCTTTCCTTGCAGGTTTTCCCTATATCTTAATAATCACAGAGGTGACAAAAGCTCTGCTTAATACCACCTTTGACTGATATATATAAAGGGAAATATATTCAGTCACAGCTCTCCTTTGGTCTACTGCATGTCTTTATTTATTACTGTGCTGTTTCCAAGTCTTATAAACTAAATTTGATTTTTTTTAAATAACTTATGAATCCTAAGATTATATCAGAAGCTTTTGAAGCTTGCAACGTGAAACTGGAGCTGATCTCTTATTCTTTATTCTTCAACCTGCAGGTCAAGCAATTATTACTTTCTGTCTATTACTCTAATTTTGTGCCCAGTATATTTTAGCTTGCCAACTGTCATGTTGGTGGATTGAGCTTTTCCATAGTTCTACATAATACATTTCCAGCTCAAAGAGTAAATTATTTTTAAATTAAAATGCATTCTTTTCTAAGAAAACTGTTAGTATAAAATCAGTATTTAATAACGCTGTAGTCCTGTCTGATGCCGGTTTCTACTAGTTCAGCTAGACCTAAAATTAAAGACAATTTTCTGTTGGCTTTAAATCAAAGATCCAGAAATTAAATCCATTTTCTCCATAAACATGTTCTCAAAGTTTTTAGCAAGACTAGAATAATAATTATCTTTTCATGATTAAATTATGTGATGGCTGTAAATGTGATCACTTGTATGAAGATGGGTGATTTAATATGACAGTCAAGGAAATAGGTTTCCATACTTAAGCTGCATAGACTTTAAGTAGGGGAAGGAATGGATTAACAGGGGTAAATTATGTTTATTGGTTTGTAATCCGCTTTTGTTGCCTGATTTTTGGACAACATCTGGGTGAGAAAGTGTTGAGAAGTAACTGCTGAAGGTTGTCTAACCTGCTGTTCTTATTTTATGGCTCCCACCTTTTACACAGCTGGTGCTTTGCTGTGCTGGCTTGGTGCTGTGGACTGAAACAGAGTAGGGAGCTGTGTCTCTGTGTCCAGTGCCTGACAGGCACCAACCTTTCTGTTTTGCAGTTTCCATCCTTATTTTATATGTGGGTGTGTGGGCACACAAATCTGTCCTCATCTATATATCCATATACATAAAACATGTTTATGTATTTACTCTCAATGTGTGTAGGGCTCTGAAAGCAGCATTTCAAATTGAGATTTTTTCAAACAGAGATGTTTTGTGACCAGTATTAGAAAAGCAGCCTCACAGCACGAGAGCCTCTGCTATGCAAAGTAGAGAGGAAAGATTAGCAAAAATTAATGGGCTACTGGTGACAAAAAAAAGAAGATGATCTAATCACTAGGTGGGAATAGAAGGCAACATTGCATTACTTTTCAGCTTGCTCTCATTTATACTGATCTTTAAATTACACAGTGCCTGAAGCTATGCCAGGACTCTGTAAACACTTTCTGCAAAGAATATACAAAACATAAAGACATTGCATAACCAATAGGATTTGCACTGAAGGAATGGTGAAGTAAAAATAATAACAGCAAGATTCAAGTATGGCTCAAGATTTTTGCTTGAAGCAAAATCTCTTCAGGATCGTGCATAAAATAAAACATTGAAGAGACAAACACTTGTGAAAGTGGAAGCAGGTTAGGGGTAAGGGATGAACAAAAGTGTCCAAGGCATTGAAATGGAGATAATGAGGAGACAGACAACTGAAATTACATGAAAACACATTCAACAAATTGTGGTGAAATCCAAACTGACAAAGAAAAAGATTTGTAACCAACCTATCATCAAAAACAGAATGGTGCTGGGAAGGACCATGGAGCAGAGGACTGTGACTGTTGTTTCCCACATGAGCTACTACACTGAATTAAATCACTCCCTAGCTTTAGCTAGACAGTTTGACTAAGCCAATTCACAAAGATTCATTTATTTTCAAGGTAAAGCAGAACATGGTGGCTGTAGAGTACAAGGTATGTCATAGAGAACTGAACAAAAGGCAGGAATTAAGTTGCTAAAATTAGGAGGTAGGTGGGAAATCATTTTAAGTGGTGAAATAGGCAGTGTGTGGTCTAAGTGGAAGTATAGAGAAAAAGGTTTAAAAAAGAACTAACAAGTTCACTGGCAAGGTTGTTGTGTGTACTGTAATGCATGCAGTGGGACAAAGCAAATAAGAAAAATAAAAATACATGAATCCAGAAAGAATCTGAATATAACATCACAACTGATCAGATTTGACCAAACCATACTGAAGACACACAACTTAAGTGACAAACATAAAGGCTGACACTTTCAAACACACATGAGTAGATGGAAAGGAGGAGGGAGAAATAAACCTTGTCCTGTAAAGGGAATTCTGTGAATCTCCATGGTACAAGCTGTATATTGCTCAGACTGTTTTAAAACGTATTAGACAGATGTATATGGAATTTCACAGTCTTTGCACCATCTTTGCTAGGATAAGAAAGCACACATCTCCCTATTCAAAGATTTCCCTTCTTAATGAAGGCGCTGTATTTGCCCAAAGCAAATATCCCGTATTCACTAGCCTGTTGGACACAAAGATGCTCATTAATAGGTACAGGTAAAGCACATGGTACTTGATCTACCCCCAGCTCCTGATTTTCCCCCATGGACAATTTCAGCCCAGGTGCAAATTAGAGTTTCCAAAAAAGAGTAGAGTCCCAGAAGAGCAGTAGGCTTTATGTGTAAGAAAAAAGCTGCTAAAATAACACATCTGTGTTTCTGTCACGTAGAAGAGGAAAGCCTTAATCTGTCTTTCAAAGGCAATCAGGATCAAGCCTTGGTAAGAGATCTAAGCAACTCCAAATATTCGTGTGCAGAAAATAAACAGAGAAAGATGATATTTATCTGATAATTTGGAGGAAATGAAGCTCAAGGTACTGGTGAGGTGGTTTTAGTTTTAGGCAAATTTTACTTCCACTTGAATTACTAGGAAGGTTTTATTGCCTGAAAGGGGATGTAGAATATTAAAAACCAACAGTTAGATCATGATGACATAAAAGTCAGAAGTACAATTTTTCAAACATAACATGAAATATTACTCCTGGGAGTATAGGAAAAATTTCTCTGACTTGGCTTTCAAAAAGCTGTTGGAGAACCAATTCCAAAGTTGTATTTATCCAAATATTTTGTTTTCTAATTTTTCTGTAGTTATCAGTCTCCTTAGAATTGAAGTAAAAGTCTTTTGCTAGAGCTTACAGGACTGTTCTTAGCTCTTTGCATCTGTCAGATCTGAACATTGCTTTCTAAAACCACATAGCAAGTTTTTCTGGCCTTTTCTTGGCATGCAAGCTCTTTTCAGTACCAGTTCAACAGAAACATGAACTAGATGTAGTTTCCAATACTGTAGTGCAAAACCATCAGCTCAAATAAGAGAAGATAAAAGAAGATCATCTTCTGTAAGAGAAGATAAAATTTGAATAAATTTAAAGCACATTTGAAAATGTTGCAACCTTGGATTTTGCCATTGCACCACTTCTTGGGGGTAAGCAAGGACAACCAGTCTCTATTTCTTTTACCTAATCTTCTCTGAGTACTGTATAACTGATAGCTGCATATTATTATAAAGTCCTTGAAAAAAAGGTGAACACGAAGTATTGTTAGAGGAAACAAGAAGCTGTTGTATTTGGCTTTGGCAGAAACACAAATGCATTTTTAATATCTTTTTGTTTCATTTAAATCCATTAAGACAGCTTTTCCTTTTCTGACTACATAAAGTGCAGTCTGCATTTCGTTTTATGGTAACACAAATTCTACAGAAACTTTACAGTTAGTGTACTTTAGCATTGCTGCAAAAGCCTACAGGATCTGATGATTCTCTTGCTGTGTGGTGATGGGTGGCTAAGCAACTCAAGACAGAATAGCTCTTGAATCTAAAAATTAAACCTTCAATCAACATAGAATAAAATTAGTGCCTTAAGATAAAACCTTTAAAACTTTCCCAATTTTTTTTTCTTGGTCTTGTGATGTAGCAAGGGGCTGCCACCTGGCAGAAGCAAGCTGCAGAAGTTGCCATTCTCACTTCACATTCCAGGTGCACTGACTGCAGAAAGCTCCCTTTGTTCCTTCCTCAAATGTGAATAAACAGTAGCAGCTTTTATAGCCCTGACACAGAGTGTGAGCCATAACAAGAGAAAACATGAAATGCCAGTGTACTCTGAGGCAAAATGTTGCCTTGCAAGGAGATATATGTTTTAAAAATATGCATGTAATTTTAAAACTAAGCATAGGGTTTTAAATTAAAAAAAATCCAAGTGCCTGTAAAGCTCAAACTTGCTGGATAAAAGAAGTTTACAGTTTGGGAAAGAAGTTTACGATTGGGAAAGAAGTAACACAAGATGAGATTAAAAAATAAAACAATCCTCTTGTTTAAAAAAAAGAAAAATATACAGATACACTTCCTGCACTCTTGCATCTTTTAGGACATTTAGCATCTCAATTCATGTAGTCACCAGCTCCTACTTTGTAGTCTAAACCAATTACCCATATTAAAAATGCAAGTGCCAATGCTGGCACTGCCCTCCTGGCTCTGGTGGCACCGGGCCAGGGACAGCGCCTGAAGATGCAGCTGAGAGGCAGAGTCCAAGCGCATCAGCTGGAGGCTGGCAGCCACACAGCCTCTCCTCCTTGCACAGCCAGCGCCGAGGAACAGCCCCGTGTCCTGTAAGGAGGGTGTAAGTCAGAGGTGGGGAAGCTGTAGCCTCAGGTTCTTTCACTCTTTGTCCATCACCACACGTTTTTGGGTGTGTACTGTTGTTGTGAACACTGGATAATATTAAGCACTTATGTGTGGCATGCCAAGGCCTATTCATCTCTTACCAAATAATTTCCCCACATTTGCCAAACCTGCTCTAAAAGAGAGACCAAATTATACAACACCTTTTGTCTGCTTTCCCTAATAATTTCAGAGTTCTAATAAATTGTATTATAATGTTGAATATTGTAAAAAAGCAAAAAACAAAATAGCATCACAAGCCAAATTCTTCTCAGCTGAGCTTTCCTTTCAGACGGCTGCAAGCATGCATATTCATTGAGAAAGGCAATAGAACTTGTGATGCAAAGTAGAATGAGAGTGTCACAGGCCTCTTCAAAAACAACTGAGGTCAGTAGGAATATCAAATCGACCAAAGGTGTATCCATGTGGCTGACAGAGCTAAGGACCAGCCAGGACTGTTGGTTCTCCTCCCTCACCAGGGACCACTGCAGGTTTCACAGTCACAATCAGAGCTCAGGAATCTCAAGAGTTCCAGAAATGGTTCACCACAAACTTCATCATGAACTCATCCAAAACTGGAAGCTAGAAACATTATCCAGGACCATGGCATGTTTTTTGAGTATGGTTCTAACGATCAGGTTTTTTAGCACCAGCACCCACCCAGTCCTTCCTAAGGAGTTGAGAGTCATGTACAGGAGTAGCACATCTCTGCTGGCTTTCCATAACAGTGAACCCTGATGTGAGTCTAACACAGTGCTAGTCATGTGCTTGCCCAGAGACGAAGGCAACCACACCAAGAATTCCTTTCTTACAAATTTCAGTTTTTAAAAGTGGCATATGTATGTTTCTGATTTCTCTTTCTGAGCCTCAAAGTTTTTACATTCCTCCCTTCCTTTCCCCTCCCTTCCCATCCCTTGCCTTGCTTTACTTTACCTTCTAATTCCATATACTGCCCTGAATATCACTTGCAGTTACAGAATTAACTCAGCAGATTATATTTCATTATTGAGATTTTTGAAGAAACATTTACTGCATTTTTATCTTTAGATTTTGCTTTTCATTTGAAGTGTAAGTGCTAGTAGATTTCTTCAATCTTGTTTTTATCAGAAGCCAAAAAATAAGGGGCAATGCAGAGCTCCTACACTGAGAGCAGGGAGGATAAGTGAGAGGCAGAAAGAATGAAGAAAGAAAAATTAGGAAAAGAGTAAATTTAGTCTCCAGAGCTTGAAACTGACAAATAGTTGTTGCAATTTTAATTTCAGCCTCATCTGATTCAAATTATATGCTTTTTCATTACATGACTGCTTTGCAATCAAGTGTTTATCTCTGTACTCCTATGTTTTGTATACATGCTGAAGATGAAGCTTTATTCCAGTCTTAGCCATCATTGGATTAAGAGATGTGGGAAGGAAGGGTGAAGATGCTTACAGTCTGTGTGTTTTGATGACTCATTTTACACTGAAAAGCTGCCAGATATGCATCATTTCCACTCACTGAGAAATGCTGTTTTAGTCAACTAAAATAGCTTTTGATCCAGTGTAGGGGGTCTTCAACCTACAAGCAAATGGAGACCACATGGTAATTATCCACATGCTGATGCCAAAGCCAAAAATGCTGCTGTTTTTAAAAAGCAGCACCAAAAGAAAAGAGGCTGTGCTGCTAATATGTATTTACATCTGGAGTATAATGAAAGAGCACAAGACCACAAATTCAATGGTATGAAACAAGAAAAATTAGCATGAACCTTCTTTAAGTGATCAAAACCAAAGTCAAATGTACTTCAGCACCAGAATATCAGTACTGTCATAAGTACAGTGATACTAAGTAGAGCTTTGCAAAGGTAACTTGGGTAGCTGGGAAACTGCAGAGCTTTCTGTTTTGGAAGTAACACACAGGTTTTACATAACCTAATTCTTCCCCCTATATGAGAGAGGAAGATTAGATAGCTGTCAGAGATCTGATTACAAAGAATCTCTGAGGTATTTTTATCACACTACTATTTAAAGAGGTAGAATTGCTAGTGGTTTTATAATGGAAACATTTGCTATTTTCAGGCTTTAATTCAATTGCTTAATTGCTGATTCAGAATGCAAAGGACTAGAACTTGAGCCAAGAGCCATTTTTCCCAAAGAAAATATTTATTAAAAATAAAAGCAAATTTTAGCCGCATCATGCAAGATCTAAATTGAAGCAAATGTGGTAAGAAGAAATCTCAACCTATTTCTACCTCTTCAGGAATGCCCATTAATACAGACTTTAAGTTCCTTAGGGAAAACATACTTTCTCTTCATGATTAAGAATGGCTCAGGGAAAAGATAGTGTTTCCCAAGGTACATACATGCTTAGTGACCTTCAGAAAGGAATCTAAATGGCTGCTGCGCCTAACTTCTTTTGATGTAAAAAAACAAATATCCAAATACACAGACAATTTCAGCAGGTGATTGCAGTAATATTCTATGGTCATCAGCTAACAAAAACTTTCATACAAATCAGGTTCTCAATGCCAGATAATAATTTCTACTATACAAATATCATTGTCTAAAAAAAGTCTCTTCTGTTCAGATTCCTAGTTTGACAGCTTACATCTGCCTCTACATATTAGAGATATCAGGAGGAAAAAATAGATGTATGGAAATCAGACACATTATAGAGTTAAAGCTATCATATTTCACAGGGCTACCTCGCTAGAAGATCCTTTCTTGGCTCACATCTTGTATGACATGCATCCAGCCATAAAGGACTTGATTTTGAATTCCTGGCATCCTCAGCTGGCATTGAGCTGAAGAATACAGGTGATTCCAAATGGGTCATTCACTGCTTCTCTTCTTTGGAGAGCTTGATTTTCACATACTTATGGAAGGTTTATCTTCAAGCATGGGGAGCAGAGGCAGTGTGTTCACTTAATATTGAAGTAGTATTTGACACACCAATACAATACAATACAAAGTGTTCTGATAATATATTAAGGACTACCCAGGACATCTTCACTATAATAGGTTCTAGGAAAGAACAAATTGACATTTGAAGAGCCTAGTGGGGCATCTAACCATTCCATGGAATATGCAGAATTAATAACTATGAGCCCTTGGATATCATCCTGAAAATAAGCTCAGGAACAATAAATAATTTATAGTCCATCTGTAGTTGCAAGTCTTTTATTCTTACAGATACATTTGGAACTGGAGCAGAATTGAATAGTGCAAGAAGCACAATAAGAACAGTGACAAAAAGTTCCTCCTCAGTGTTACCTTTGGACATAATTGTCTGTACCTAGCTCTGCATAACTCAGCCAATTCTCCCTCTTGCACATTCAGGCATAAAGTTTAAAATCTCAGCAGACCATTATAAGCTCTCATTCAAGCTGGTGTAAATCCAGATTAGCTCCTCTGATGTCAGTGAATAAAGTTACTCTGAATTTATTGCTGTGTATTTGGGAGTGGATACTGATCTCATCCACTTTATTTTTTCTGTAAATTACTATGCCAAATCCTTATGGCCTCACATAGGCAAGAACTCCTATTTGCCATCAGCACAAATTCTAAATAAGCAAACAGTGCTGTGCTGCCCTTTAATCTCTTCTTGATTTCATAGTTTAGCCATGCACTCCTGACAACTCCCTGTATTGGCTGATCCCTCCTTTTGGAGACTGTGGCAACAATGGCTGAGGGTGTAGTCATTATTAAAGTAATTTTCTAGCTGTGTTTCCACCAAAAAAACAGGGGTGCTTGATAGATCAGTGCCTGCTATGTCACTATTCCACACCTCCCTTAAAGAGCTGGGAAATTTTCTTTTTGATATTAGATCTGTCTCCACCTTAAGAGAAAAATGACCCTTCTTTAACAACTTAAAACTCAATTTTTCCAACAGAGCTTATCAGCAGCAAGCTGACAGACTGCTGAGCTCCAGCAAGCAACCTGGCCCCTGGCATCAGTAACATGTCCCCTAGCTGCTTCTCTCTAAAGCCTTTTTCTCTGGGAAGCAAGCTCTAAATTGCAGTACATCTGAAATGAAATAATAGAGTTTTGGGGCTCATACTCTGAAATGCTATTACAAGTGTAGGTACTGCAAAACACTTGTTTGATATATCGAAATAATTCCTTTCATGAGACTTTATGTTGATTTCTCCCACTTCATTGCAATATACAGAAGGATCTCTTTCCATTAGTTTTATAACAATAGCTTTATTACTCCATGTTTTTATTAGCTGTAAAGTTGGCATAAAATGAAAGATGTTTTCAGTTTCCACATACAGAAAATAGAAAGGAAATCTTGAAAATACACGAAGAAATGTTATGAAATCTAGCTAGTTACTGTCTGTAAAATATGTAGGTTTACAACAAGAAAGTAGTGTAGGAAAACAGTGAATCATGAAGGTGAAGCACAGCTAGATGTAATGCATGCAGCATAATAATTATCTGAAAAACAGTCAAACCAAGGACACTAACAATTTGCCACAATAGTTTGTCTTTCAGAAGCACTGAATTCAGAATTTAACTTAAAGAAAAATAAATCTTCCTAAAGATGGGCCTGAAACTCTTGTCAGATTCTCACAGCATGCCTAAATTAATCAACTGGCCAGAACCCAAACCACTGTGACTGGAGATTCACAGAAACATGGCATAGCCGATCTTTTTCCTTGCCTAAATTGTGATAATTTGGTGTTGAAAAAATGCCTCTCACTGTGTCTTGGAGTTCATTGCTATAATGATTGATGATTGCAAAATTGTTGATTGCAACATCTTGAATGTTTTATGTTTAGTTTTAAATGTCTCTGAACTAAAGGGCAAAAGAAAGTTTTCTATGATCTCATGCACTCATGCCTTAGATCTGTGACAAGATGGCCCCAGACTCCACCAAGGAGCTTGCACAACGCTGGCCAGGGCAGCCTGCAGAGGCGATCCCACGTGTCAGGATGTGCATCCAGGCTGTGGGAAGCAGGAGAACTTTGCCAATGGCACCGTCACCAAAACAAGGGGCTCTGCGGCTTCTGCACAAACATCTGTGATTGCACCAGGATCAAGTGGCGCTCACAGTGCTGCACACAGGGGTTGACTACAGCCTGGCTGTGGCCCCCCCTGTGCTTTCCCAGCTGTGCCTGGGGTGTGGATCCCAACGCTGGCTGCATTCTGAGGGAGCAAGGCGGCCGCAGTCAGACCCTAAAGCGGTTTGTCACAAGGACAAATGCACCCTCTGGAATCCCTCTGATGCTGATTAAGCGTTGCCTAATCAAGGAGAAACTATTCCTAGGTTTAAAGAAACTTTTGCCATTTTTTCTTTGCTCTTGAAGCTTCAGATGGAGATTATTTTGTTCAACTATCTTCATCAATTATGCAGTGAGACAGAGGGAAAATAAGTCTGGAAGGGACTTGCTGAATTATTTCTTTGTCTTTCTACTGAGGAAAGCCTTTTCCCACGCACTACAGAGAGGATTGCTATGCTACTTTAGATTGTTTTGCAATATCAAGCCTAGGCTGGTATCAACAGCTATCCCAACAAAACCCCTCATGTTTCCTTTACTAACTCCTCACTTCTGGAAGAAGATTTAAGATCTGCAATTTAACTAGAATGTTACTTAACCTAAGTGACATATGTGAAGTCAGAGGTGTTGCATTTACAACTGCAGCTTCAAAACAATTGAATTTTGCAAAGCAGAGATAAAGAAGCTGATGCTCATCTGAAAGTCCTGGTTGTTTTTTATAATTTTACTTATGAATCTAATAAGTTTTTATAAACTCTGGGTGATAGAAAAGACATAGCTGCTTTTTAATACCAACACTGAAAGAATACACTGCAGGATTATGATCTAAATTTATTTCTTGACATCCATTTTATTTAGGGAATGATATATATCTAGCCCACTCAGCACCTGCTGTCTTCAGACACACCAGCCATTTCTGTCACTTATTTAGGGTTCCCCCTTAGGCTCTGGAGAGCAATTCTTACACTTCAGAATCCCCTTCTTCCATTATTCTGTTTTTATCAGATTCTCACCTCAAAGTTCTACCTCAGCCAGTTGTGCTGGAGAGGTCAAGAAATCAGGAACAGGTTGCTTTCTGTTGCTGGTGAGATACCCCAGGGAGCTCTAGCTCTGCAATTCAGGCTCTGGAAATGCATCATTCCTTTCATTTCATCACGTTGCTGTTTGTTTGATGAAGTGTTCAAAATTCAGTGGCACCAGCAGACCAACAGGCTTTACCATATTATAATCTCTGTGAAGGTCTTCATGAGCATGCACACAAAGCCTTTGAAAGTCAAGTTCAAAACAAAGCAAGGACCATATCCTTTTTCTTTATGGAATTTTAGGGAGAAATCCCTCCAGTTCTAAGCAGAAAAGCACTTTACAGAAGATATTTTAATTAACAAAGTGGAACAACTACAGCAATTTAATAAGAACAGCTTTTTGCAAAGGACTTGGGTGACACTGGACCATCCATTAAGAGACACAGGAACTGAGAATGTCTCCTGCTCCTCTGCCATGATGCTGCCAGCTCCCAGCTCTGCAAACTGTCTACAAGCACAGCCACAGGCTTGGGTCATAAACCCTTCCCGTGGGCTCGTGCAGCTCCGGGGATGAGCGCGCCCGGCGGCCTCAGCTCCTGGTCCTGCTCCAGAGGGGCGTCAGTGAGGGGTGAATGCCTGGGCTCAGGGGGAAACAGCAGCACACACACACACACACTTCATTGCTGCCCTGAAATGTGCTCATAACACAGAGCACTGCTGTTGCGACTACAGGTAACTTAAGAACATAATTTTGAATTTTTCACGAAGATGCAAATACTGGTAATTGTTTTCAAAATTATTCCTAAAAGAGATATTTCTCTGAAAACGGCATCTTAATGACTATTACTCTACTTGTAGGAAAAAAATGGCTGTGATCTGCACCAGAGAAATGCTAAGGGCAGATCTGCATCAGCTCCCTGTGACTGTTGTGCTCAGCAGGCATGTACAGCTGCTGGTTCTCAACCAGCACAGGGTTCTTCTAGCATATTTTTAGATGAGCAGGATGCATAACTTTAAAAATAAAACATTTGCCAGACCACACATCATTTCATTTTTTCAGCCCTTATTTTTAATAAACTATTACTTCTTCCCCAGCGCTGTAATATTTTCCACAACACCACTTTTCCAAAGCATTGCCCAAGCCTCCTCTGGGCTCTGCAGCAGCCAGTACTGAAATTCTTGCATGATTTATTTTCCCAGGCACCTTTAGTTCTCTTGTGGATATTAAAAGAGCGAGAGTTTTAAATATAACCGTACTTAAAATAAAGTATTTTTTGACAATTACAGGAAAGTCCTATTTATTTCTTACATGTGATTCATCATCTTTATAATGATATGAATTAAAAAGACAATGTAATATATTCTGTGTTTCCTCACACAAGAATAAATCTGGTTGGCCTTTGATTTCCTACTGAATCCATTCTACAGTGAGTTTTCTAACAATGATGATACAAAAATCTGAATTTGATTGATTTTCTGGGAAGATCTTCCCATCAAGGAATGACCACATGGTGTGGCTCTTTTTCTTTTACACCATGAGTAGAAGGATACACAAAGCTAAAATGGAAATACAGATTCTGAAAGTACTGTGCTGAGTCAGCTATTTGAACTGTAAACTTTATTTTTATATATTTTTTTGATCTTCATTTATAGGCCAGAAAACTTAGTTCTTGTTTTCAACAAAGCATTAAAAATAACTTTAACATTAAAATCTTTAAAAGATTGTCAAATATTGAAATTAAAAGTAAATTTTTTATATGTTTAATATCCAGAATTAGATTTTTTTGTAACTTTTTTCTTTAAATCTTAATTTGCATAGTTTATAAAAATCTGTATGCACCATTAATTCCAGGTACATACAAAATTTTTGAACACTGCATAAGGAAGTTCCATGTAAGTTTGGAGGAAACTGCCAACCTTTTGTCACCATAGCCTGGATTATTTTACTTGGGAATGTCATGTAAAGCCTTAATCCAAGCCGACTAACTTCTACTCACGGAGGTTATGAGTAACACAAAAGCTCTTCAGTGATTCGGGTTTAGTACATATATACAGGATATATACATTTTGAGAAGTACTCACAGATGCATAAAAATGTTGGTCACAAGGAACCTCTGGATGTTGAGTCCTCCCTCCACTCAGAGCCAGAGAGCTGCTTCCTTACCCATGGCTGTGTTTGATGAAGACAATACAGCTCTTCCTCTCAGAAAAGACAAGAACATCTGAACTTTTGGCAGAGGTGCTTCCCCTGTCGTGGGCTGAGATCAGCTTCTCTGTGTGAGTTCAACAAGGCACCACAAACCAGGACAGGAGATGGTTCCACCAGACTGGGCTGGGGGAATAGACTCACTGCAGTGCTCAGGGCCCATACATGTGTCAGTTTTATTTCAAATAAATATTTGTACGTTTTTAAGCCAGGAGATCATCCTGTAGAAAGATCAGACTCACAGCATAGATTCTTACTGTGCTCATAGTAAGATTCTTACTGTAAGCTCATGGTCTGGGGCAAGACAGATATTTTAGAGAACACTCTAAGTTCTGAAGATTCAACTGCACTTTTTAAGTAGCTTCAGTGATTTATTCACATCATTACACAAACTGAGCCACCAAGTTTTATTCTAAATTCTTCTGGCCATTGCTCTTTGACACTACATTTTGCAAAAAATGAGTTTGCTGGAGCAATTCACCATAAGAATTTCAGGTTTATGTCCTGATAGCACCAGATAACAAGATGGCATTTTACGTGCCTTATCTTATGGTCACAGTCCTATTTAAAGTAGAGATCTGTCTGATTGTGGTTTGTTAGATAAATGTCCCTCTATCAGACATGTTATCACATAGATCCCCTGCAATCACATGAGCACACACACACGTGCATGTGCATACAGTCAAAAACAGAGAAGTATTTGGTTTCTTGCAACCATTATAACTTTCAAGAAAAGGCTTTTATCATTTTGCAATGTCAAATTTCATATTTTATCATTCATAAAAATACAGACTCAAACCACATTAATGGAACAACCAGCAATCACACAGGAGCACTTTTTTAAAAAAAATTATGTTACCTTTTCTGGCCCAATGAACAATTTTAGATCAGTTTTCATGGTGTTGACTCAAGTAATTTTCATCTTAGAAGCCAAGTTAATACTCAAATAATTTAAACTAGTATTTTGCTGAAGGAAGAATCAACCAACTTGTCTAGATCTCACTAAAGGAGCGCAATGGAGATGTTAATTTCAAAACCTGGAATTTTGGGTTTATATATATCTTGCACCTCCCATCAGGAACAGTTCTAATATGGACACAGGAGAGCTGGGTAACAAATGGGAATGTAATCCACATGCTGCATCACCAGCAAAGCCTATTCTCTCTGTCATTACTGCTGAATCTACTTCCTTCAACAGTTTCTTGCTTTTATCAAAAAGTACAGCCAGCAAGAGCAGGGCAGTGATTGTCCCCCTGTACTCATCACTGGTGAGGCCACCCCCCAAGTCTTGTGTCTATTCCTGGGGCCCTCAGGACAAGAAAGACACTGAGGTGCTGGAGAGTGTCCAGAGAAGGGCAATGGAGCTGGTGAAGGATCTGAAACACAAATCCTGTGAGGAGCAGCTGAGGGAGCTGGGATTGTTTAGCTGCAGAAAAGGATGCTCAGTGGTGACCCTGTCACTCTACAACCACCCAAAAGGAGGTTAGAGCAAGATGGGGGTCAGCCTCTTCTCCGAGGCAGCTAGAGACAGGATGAGAGGAAATGTCCATGTACTGCTCCAGGGGAGATTCAGGTTGGACATCAGGAGAAATTCCTTCACTGAAAGGGTGGTTAAACATTGGAACAGGCTGACCAGGGAGGCTGTGGAGTCACAGCCTCTGGAGGTGTTTAAGAAATGACTGAATGTGGCACTGAGTGCAGTGGCCTGGTGATTGCTCAAAGGTTGGGTTCCATGACCTTGGAGGTCTTTTCCAGCCTTAACAGTACTATGACTTTATGATTCTATTCAATTATGTCTCCCAGACATGAATGAAATATCACATTGGCTTCATATCTTTATTTAGATGCATGCAGATGCTAAGGTGGAAGTTGGATGGTGTAACACATCTTAACAACCTAATAACAGGATCTCCCTCACTGGCTCAATACTTTGTAATGATTGCCCTGCTAAAAGGGAAGGTGGCCTTCTAGCTGGATTGTACTTTGTAAAAAATTTCTGCACATTTCTACAAAAGTTATATTACAAAGGTCAATCCATCCTCAATATATTTCTAAGAAGGTATTTTTTTAGGAATTTTAATAGTTAAAAGTTAAGTTAAAAATCTAACTCCAAGCTTTATTTTAACAGGAGGAAACAAAGACTCCTAATAGTGTGGAAAATTTCATCTTCAGTACTGAGTACAGTGTTTATGAAACTCTCTGTATTTCCTTAAATATATAAAAGACAAACTGTTGTTATAGGATGGTAAAAAACTAGAGGACATCATAAGCCTGGTGTTCTGAAGCAAAGAGTTGATGGATTGAGCTGAGGTGTGAAATATGCTCTAAAACAAAGAAAGCCAGAAGATTTCCAAACAGTTCTCGTGGTTAAATATTCCTGTAAATGAGTGTTTTAGTTTGGGTGAGTAATGGATTTGTAATAAGAAATTATTGTAGGCTCCATTTATGTTTAGTTTCAGGCTTTTTTATGGCATAGAGAATAATGCTTTGATTCTTGCAATTGTGTGATCCTTTGCATTAGCTGCTTGGCATGATCATTAGCATAAAATCAACAAGTGGATAAGGACCAAGGCAGTTTAAATAATGCAGAGGTATTTCTTAGCTTGTTCTTAGCTAAGTTCTTAGCTTCGTCTTATTTGCTTCTTTGTCTTTTTTTAATCAGCACATGCAGGTTGTCTTCCATAAATTAAAATCAAATCTGAAATTGCAGCTGGACATAGATTTCTCATAATTTCTTGAGATGCAAAACCATGATGGCAGAATGGAGCATCCAGTAGAAAGATGATACCAGGAGTTAATCATCCTAATCGCATTTTATTCTGATGTTCAATTTCTCAAACTCCACTTCCCAGTGATTAGATTTTATTATGCCTTTATGGAAAGCTCACAGCCCCAAATAGTTGTTCAGTGTTTAAATCTCTGTCCATGGTAATCTTCTCCTCTAAATTTGTAACTAATTCTTCACATGTAATGGAACTAGCCTTGTAGTTTTTACTCCATTTTATTGTAAGTCTGTCTTTTTCTCAAAATTCCAATTTCCTCCTAAAATGTAACTTTTTCACTTGGATGTTATGTTTTACACTCAGCGTTAAGTGTATGGGTGCAGCCACTTCTCTGCCATGGTTCTTATCTCCAAGATGTTTGCAAACGCCTCTGGGAGATTTGCCTTCTTGTTTTTGGAGCTCCTCTGAGCATTCACCTCGAGGCAATTACCACGGATTACTAAATATGTCTCTGTGTGACTGCTTGCCAACACCGTCTCCCATCCTCAAAGGAGAACTTGCAATTTTATTCCATGTGTATTATTTTCTATTTAATTTTATTGAAATACATTGTGCTCATCACGACAACCTAATTAAGCCATTCAGCTTGCACAGCACAGGCAACCTTTTCTACCTTATTCACTACCCTGGCCAATTTCTCTGTCATCTGCACATGTGATTAGCACAGATGCAATGTCAGTGTCTAGAGTGATCTTTTTCATCGGATTGAGCCACTCTGTAGTGAGCAGACTAAAATAGGCCAGCCTTTTTTTCTATGTTCCTAATTATAACAACTGCATTTTGTATCTATGAGTGACCCAGGCTTCAGTCCTTTCCATACTAATTCCCCGTAGTGCAAGCTTTTTAAATAAATTACAATGTGGTTCCAAGTTAATACTGCAATTTCAGATAAAATTCAGCCTTCTGGGAAATGAACTTTCCTATAACTGTTGTGCAGCTGGGGACAAATGGGGATTGATATTTCCTTATCCATCTTCCTTCTTCACTTCCTACTGTAAAGGTCCAAGAGGAGTATCCTGGCTCAAGAGTGGATTGAGTGTTTGACATATTCATATTCATAACATTTCTTCATGTTAAAGAATGTGTCCTGTCTGTAGTGACCAACCTCAGAATTAACCAGTTCAGAGGGTTGTCTGCACCTCCTTCCTCAATTGTTCTGCTCTGGCAGTGTTCTAAAGCACATATAGTTCCAGACATTTACTAGAATTTAGTTTTACATCCTAATTAGATATTGCTTTAAAAATGTGACAAGAAGATGTGCATGTGTGTTGTATTATATTATTTGAGCAGTGAAAACTGATAAATACTGCAGCTGCAGAGCCAGGCCTGAGCATGCTAGGTGTTAAAAAAAAAAAAAAAATAGAAGTCATAGTCTTTGTCCAAAAAAGGGATTTATATAGCCCTAAAACACAGGTATCTGTCCTTTTGTTCCATATATGCCTTCTAGTACTCTCAGCTATTCACAGTATTTCTCATTAGTAATCCTGCACTTTAATTCATCAAGGTCAATCCAACAAAATGCAAGATATCGACTTCACTGAAGACAAAGGATCTGGTCTTCTGTAGTGCAAAACATGCTCTGGCCAATCCCAAAAGCCTCTGAGGTGCACTGTTCCCAGCATCTACTCAAGACTTTCAGCATCTCTGAGGAAGTCCTTGAACCCTGCCAGGTGGGTTTCAATAAATAGCTAGCAGTATATTAATTAAAGCACCCTGAGAGTGAGAAAGTCTTGGCACATCATGAACAAAAAAGAGCCAAGAACTCACCTAAGGTAAATGGCTATGTTCCCATCAAATACAATTATGCCAATTTATACCATTTCAAGGTTTATCTATAAATGTTCCTGCACCTGTATAGATGTAGAGATGTATCCACCTTGAGCAGTGCAGTCAGACACAGAGAGCATCTCCCCTGCAGCAGCTGCTTTCTCCAGCTCTGTGAGGGAATCTGCAGGACACCCCACCATGGCAGCCAGGCACACCCCTCTACTGCTTTCAGGTACATCACTGTGATTTCCAAGTTTTCAGGCAGACTTGGGAAACAGAGAAATAGAGATTAAATGGCCACTTGCAATATATTTTTCTACATAATGTTAAGTGAGCAGAGTTATGCTGTCAGTTAAAACAGTCAGAAGTGTGCCAACCTTAGAGAAACAATTCAGCTGAAGTGTCTGAGTGCTGCCTCCTTCTTGGCCCAGAATAGCTATAAATACTTAATATTCATGGTGTGAGAAAGATTTTAATAAAAATATTTGGCTTGAAGTCTTGAACATCAATAACTTCTCCTGAGGTCTTTATTTCCTTAAATGCAGTCATACTTCATAGATTAATTGGGAAAAAATGCAGTGGAATAGGTAGGGTTATCTTAAAGCAACATCAGAGCAGGGAAATTAGAGATTTATGCTAGCTGTTACCTTCGACTTGGAGAACAAATTAGGTGACCTGAGCTACTAGAACATTTTTCAATGATAACTGTCAAGTGATCTTTTAAACTACACACTTGTCCTGTTAAATACAGAAATCTTTCTTGTGGGTAAAATGGCTCAGCAATGTATCTAACAAAGGGACACTGACTTGTTTAAAATTGTGCTGCTCTCTAGCTCTTTAATGTATTTTACACTGGCTGCTCTGGCAGTAGGGTCAGTGTGGGTATGGACCTCAACATCAGCAGAGTCTGCTCCAAGGGCTAATGAGGCTGGTGGAGAATCCAGGCTTTGGGCTGATGTTCTAGAAATAAATGTAGCACAATGGCACACATAAGGTAATGTGAGGGCTTTGGTGGATTGGGAAACCATGATCCATGAGTAGTCAGCCCTTCATTCACCCTGTTGAATCCAGCTTCTCCTTCAGCCTGGGCTGTAAGCAGCCCTGCTGCCCGTGGCTCTTTGCTAACCCCACACTGGTTGTGTTTAGCTAGGTGTGAAATGGAACTGAGAGAATCGTTTCTCCAGTGCAAGGTGTTAATGTCAGTCTCCCACACACATCCACTTTGAGGCGGAACCAAATTTCCTTTTAAAGGCTCTTCAACTTAAAGGTTAACAACGTGAATCACTGTTTCACCCAGAGGAGGTATAATTTCTTTTCACTTACATGACAGAAACCAAACTCAGGTATCACTAATATCTTCTTGCTCTTCTTTCTATTCAAGTTTAAAAGTTTTTTTGAAGGCTTTGCTATAAGTTTGAAGCAAGAAGCTGATCTATGAAAGTATTCTGTTAGTTTCCCTTCAGCTGCTACAGCTAACAAAACCTGAATATAGATTGTTTCAAGCAAAACATGTGTCTTTCATCAACTTGCATTGGTCTGGGGAGATAGTTTAAATCTACTGGAAAGAGTACTCTTGTTCTGGTACAAGAAAAAACTCCAGCTGCAAGGTTTGTGATTTTAATTTCAAAGGCATGTCCTTTCAGGTACAGACTAAGTTCTACTAGCCATTAAGGTTTAATGATAAAATTAATACACCCTAAAAGTTTAATAAATCCTATATATGAACACATCTGTGTTCAAGGTTTATTAGAGGCTGTCAGTGTAAGCTGTAATTTAAGTGCTGTTAAAAAATTAATGTTATTATGTTTCAATAGACTGTTAAAAAGAGAAAAACACTCATATAGACAGGTAAGAGTTGAAAAGGTCAAGATTTCAACTACTATAAGTACCATTGCTCCATGTACTACAGGGGGGTGATAGCAATGCACACTTGTTGAAAATCTGGCTATATATTAAAATTACAGAATCCATTCAATGGGTACATCATTAGGTTGGACACCAGGAAGGATTCCTTTGCTGAAAGGGTTGTTAAATATTTTAACAGTCTGCCCAGAGAGGCGACCAAGTCACCATCCCTTGAAGGGTTCCAGAAACAGGTGGATGTGGCAGTTAGAGCTGTGGTTGAGTTGACAAGGTGGAGATCAGTCAAAGGCTGGACTTGATGATCTTGGGGATCCTTTCCAACCTAAATTATTTTGTGTTTCTGTGATCATGACGCTCAAGAGGCAGTGGTGTGCAGAGTGAGGCAAGTGACAGACCTTTTATCTTCCCTCCTCTTCCAATCTACCTTAGATCTCACCACTCCCAATAAGAATTATTTTGTTTTTCCTACAACAAAAGAGATTTTTTTTCTTCCCTTCCCCCACCTTGCTAAAACCCTCAAGTAAGCAAATCTTTCTTGGTTTTATCCTAAAATGCTTGGATGAAGTCACTTCTTACTGTAAAGTTCAGTGCTAGCCTTGAGGTACAGGATAGTAAAAATTCCATTTGACACTCTATTTTATAGCAGGATAATAATGCATCCTGGTTTCCTTGCTTTAAAACAGACATTTTTTGGTAGTAGAGATATATCACAGTCCATGTCCCTGCTGAAAGCAAATCCCACAACAAATGGACCTTTTGTTATGGCTTCTGAGAATGCATAGCACTTCCTAATCTGGGGAAGAAAGTAATAAAAAGGTGGATGAATGCCCATCCAATTCTCTGTTTGAAAAATCTAGATAAGAATACTTTAAAAGATACACTCTTATTTGGCATGTTTCTCAATAATTTAAGAGGAAGGTTAAATGCATGATAAAATGTATAAGAGGATGGGATTTTCATCTGGTTATTTTTTACCTTTAAGCTACCAGGAAAGCTAATTTTCTTATAACTTTGCCTGAGGAGCCATTGGAGACCTCACATGTTCACTTTGAACCTTTTCTGCCCTGAAGAGAGACAGAGAGATAAATTTTCTCCTGAGTACTTTTCAGTAATCAAGTTAAAAGTCAAAATCAAACAGTGCAAAACTCACCTTCCCTCTCATTACTGAGAATTTATTTGCATAGATATTTCTGCTGTCATAATTCCCTCCTCTTCTTTGTCCCGAAGTTTGGAGACTAAATAGTTAACTAGGAAAGAGTGATAAGAGATGAATTGTCACTATGGCACAAATAAACAGATCCAGAGGTAAATATGTCGTCTGATATTTACATTTAAGGAAAAAGAATATAGACCAAACTTTCACCTCCTCCTTTCATAATGCATTATTAGTAATAGTATCTTTTTTTTCTGTAGGGTTCTCACATGTGCCCTTCATTATTCTGAAAGAATAGCACAAGATTAGATTGATTTATCATTGACATTGTTCCCTGGCCTTAAAAGAATGTTGTCTTTTAATCCACCCAACAGAAAAAAAAACACTGAATGAATTTCTAAAAGGTGGGTGGAACAGTTGCCATAGCCTGAAGGCAGCAACAATGTAAATGCTAACAAGTTATTCTGGTTTTACATGTCTGTTCACCTTTATACAGATCCTACCGCCTCTGTGTCTCATAGTGCACGTGTTAATGCTTGGGAAGTTCTTCTGGGCCCTATAAACAATCCCATAATACTCTTGAATGTAAACTGAAATAGTTTCCTCTAATTCTCTGATGCCTATTTAATAAGCATATTCTTGCTCTGCACATTTGTGTAGTGCCCAGTTTAACCACCCATACACACTCTCCCATTTTATGGCCTTTTTTCTTTCTTAATTCAGCACAATAGCTTAGATTGTGACAATTGCTTATTCAGTTTTAGAGAAAGTAAAAACACAATATCCTTCTGTTAGACCAGCCCACATCTTGATTCCATATGTTTGAGTGTGTCATAAAATGGGATCTGACAGCCCCACCATGAACAAATTAAGCAAGAAAGGGTGACAATGGTGACAGGAAGAGCAAGGAGCAATCCAGGGTATAACTGTACTCTATAGAGTGGCTTAATCAATACAAAATTCAGAGAAAAGATGTTCTGTTTCATTATGCCCTGATGTATAGTACATTTTCCCTTTCATCCAATTCATATTAGAATACTCTTACTTAGGGCTGACAAATAAATTTGCAATCCAGGCTGTTTAGTTCACAACCTGTTGGAGTAAGGAACTTCCTAGAAGGAAGAAAACCTTTCTGTGTGCTGAAGCACATTTTCACCAAAGCCTCTGGATCCTGACTGGTTCTTACTGAAGTAAAAGCCACAACATGTGCTGCTGTCAGCACCCAAACGTTTCACCCAGAATTGAGCTCAGTATCAGCTGTTTGTCACAGCCAAACCCCTTTGTGCTCAACACCAGGGCACCCCAAAGGCTTCCCTTGGTGCCACCCTGCTCCAGGCAGGCTCCTGCTGTCCAGACCAGCTATGGCAGTGCTACCAAAATATTTTCAATTTTTCTCAGAGGCTAATCAAGTAACAAGAAGACTACAAATTCTTCTGGTGTGAAGGGTTGCAGAGAACAGCAACATCAGGGTCTTCTGTTAGTCATGGTAGCTGTCTGCAAGCTGCCAGGGGATCTGAGCTGCTGCAGCTTGCACACAGGTGAGGACAGGCTGGAAAAGGGACACTTCAAAGTTTATTCAAATGACATATTCATCCAGGCAGCTACTGCCATGCTGGACCCAAAAATCTCCACAGGTACCGCTTCTTAATGATCTCACACTGGATTTTAGCATGGGAAGGGACAGGATACAATTAGAAACATTGAACCTGTTCTTGAATTCTCTCCTGCAAAGCAGGAGAGCAATTCCAGTGCTGCAACAGTTGGAGAGGGAGGAGCTGGCACTGGGAGAGGCGGCTGGTCACAACCAAGGTTTCATAGGCTCAGGAATGAAAAATAACAAGGGAAAGAAAAGGTTTCATGTTAACAGAGCAACTGGAATTTGAGCCTGAAATTTTTCAGGAGTTATTTTTCTTTCTATTTATACAAAATTTATAATGCTAATACAATTTTGTTTTTGTATGCTGTGCCTTTCAGCTCTATTTATAATTTGGCCATCATTTTCAATCCTGGTTGATTAATATTAGGCCACTTAAATCATGATCAGATTTCTAAAGAAACATTCTCCTTTTTTATTGTTGTTGGAAGTGGTGAACTCTTGCCTTCCCCTATGGCATGTGTAGGATGGTTTTGTCTTTCGACAGATTCTTAAGGCAAAGTAAAACACTTCCCCATCACAAAAGACTCAGAAATTAGGCTCTTGAGGATAGAATAGAGCTGCTGCTCTTGCTCTGCCTCAATGCTCCAGCAGAGTCAGCCTGTGAACTTGGAATCAAACTTTCAACCAGTTTGGTTGGAAAGGGAGTCACAATTCTGCAGAATGGGGGCAAGGGCAAAGCTGGGCCAATGCTTCCTCCTCCTCCTCCTCTCCCACCAAGTATTTGCAGGGAGCCAAAGGGTATCCCCTTCTCTGGGCTGAACCAATGATGTGCCCCCATCCCCTCCTCAAACAGGGGGGGCTCCAGCCCCTGGGATGTACCTGGACCTGCTCCCATCCCATCACTCTCTCCTGTCCACCTGGCTTCTGCTGCAGGGGCTTCCTCCAGCAGCTGCCTGCTGGCACATTGACCATCACTCCATTCCTACAGCAGCTCAATTTCCTTGCCTGTTCCACGTGCAGAGAGAATGGAAGTGCCACTAAAATCCAAGTCATCTTTACTAAGGACTAAAAGATGCCATCCACATGAGTGAGCTGAGTCTATGCTTCTAGAAATTGTTCCCTAATGTTTTCTCACACCATCCGCTTCCACAGTGACTGCCTACAGACTCACACCACACACCCTGCTTTCATCTGAGTGATTCACCATCAAAATGTCCTGACCAACATCATGTTCTAACAATGCTCAGAAAAACACTTTTTTATGCATTTGTCACTTTTTTCTGTAAGATAATAGCCTCACCTTAGTTCATCTGGATCAGAAGTATGAATGAATTATTAATCTGGGCAGTGTTAAGATCTGGGGGAGGGGAGAAGCACCAACATTTATGAATCATCTTATTTATACAACATAAATTATTCAGCAGCTATACATCCTTCTCACAAAGGAAATCAAATATTTTTTTGGCTGTAGTAGGTTTGCAGACTCCTAAACAAAGAAGGAAAGAAAGATAAATCCTAAAAGAGAAATGCAAACAAAGGCTATAAGTAACCATGATTCAAAAGACCTCATTGGCAAAATTGGCCCATGTCACATTTACCTGTGACTTTGTCCACCATTTTAGGGGGGAAAAGTGCTATTTTTCTTAAGATAAACACTTGTGAAGCTTTAGTTTTACTTGGGTAAGTTAATTTCATTGTATTTATTGCCTTTTATGTGTGTGTGTGCATGCGTGCATGTGTGTGTGTGTGTGTGCAATGAAATCTCATACATTCTGTAATATGCCAACTTGCATTAATTAGAACAAAACACTCTTGAGATTAAAATTGTATTCCTGCCTGTGGTAGTTTTACCATGAGTTTAACAAAGCCAGAACTCAACCCTAAAATTTCAGATATTAGGGGAATGACTACATACAGAATTTTGAACCCACTGGACTTACTGTTTTCTTTTCCAAGCTCACACTCTTTCACAGTTGTAAAGGCTTGTAGTTTAAAACAGAAAGATAGCTTGTGTGAGTTAGGCAACTGAGGTCTTTCTGACCAAATTGAAATTTCTTTCTTTCTTTCTTTATAAACCCTAGGAAAAAAAAAACAACCCAACATTTCTTTCTACTTTAATTTGTTAACTGCAGTATCTCCCACTCATTGGTGTACTGCAAAGAAATTTTTCTGCCAAATGCAAGGAAAGTGTACTGAAAGTACTCAACTGATCTGTTGATGGATCATGTAAATACTCTCACTAAAGGGATACTATTTGTAGAGATAATTATAAGCATTTTAAGGGACTCTTTTTTTTTTTATTGACAGCACTATTCAATATTAGCATTTTATAAGCATTACAATCATGCAAAGGAAGTGCTTACATTCACTGCAAAATAGAAAAAATGCAAAATTCAGCTTAGAGGGTTAAAAAGCAAATTAGGCATCACCTACAAGATGCCCTTTTCTCTCTCAGTCATTCTTTCATACTCTGGGATCATCTTCAGGCAGAACAGCAAGCATGAAAACTGTCCACAGCTTCATAATAAAGATCTGAAATTCGCTTTGCATATTCTTCTGCAGAAAGAAAACAAGGACAAGCCCCTTGGCTGCTGTAAATGGAAATAGCTCCATTGGCTGCAGCAGTGCTCTGCTGCACTGCACTTCTTCTAGACCTGCTTCCTACAATTTGAAGCATTTATGATGCAGAGGAAAAGGGAGGCGAGAGCCCAAGACACCATTTCTCTTTGCTGTCTCTCAGAAGTCACTTCAGATTGATCCCCCTTAGGAAAAATACGTTGCTTTAATTACATTCATTAGGAACTTGATATTTTAACCTATTTTATACCATCATAAATTCTTGTACCTTACCCAAACTCAGTTTATTTTATCCCTTGTTTATGGGAAGGCATACTGCTGCAACTACCCTCTACACCATGAAAGTTTTGTTTACAATGATAATAAGAAAACTAAACCTGTAACCATTCTAGTTCCCCATTCTAGTTAGCTCTGGGCAAGCCCCTTGTTCCTTTGCTTGGATATGCCTTTGAGGGAAGAGTAGGATAGCACTTTATCTGAGAGGGGTGTTGTGTTGTTGCATGAGCTCAGGCCCCTGATGGCTGGTCACAAACACTTCCACGGCTGACCTCATGCTAGCCTGCAGAGCAGGGTTTTAGTTTCAGAATTACAGAACCATTACCATGAAAAGGTGGGAAAAGACCTTCAAGGTCACAGAATCCAACCATTGACTGATCACCACTTTGTCAATGAGATCATGGACTGGCTACTATACCCAGTAATTTCTTGAATACCTCCACAGATGGTGACTCCACCACTTCCCTGGGTAGCCCATTCCAATGATTAGCAACCCTTTCTATGAGGAAAGTCTTCCTGATGTCAAGCTAAAAATCCCCTGGCACTGCTTAAGGCTATTTCCTTTTGTCCTGCTGCTAGTTGCCTTTATTTTAGAAAAAAGAAGGGGAAATGGCTTCTCTACCATTCTGTCACTACAATGTTTCCAAGGAAAAAACCAGAAACCTCAAGACAAAACTCATTTGCTACTCTCAAAAAGAAGGAAAAGCATCAAGAAATCACTGTTGCTCTGTTCCTAGGTTTGAGTAGATCAAGAATGGAGCACACATTAATACCAAGTTTTGAGTTCTTATTACTACTGAGAAGTAAAGGGTACATGGCCACAACTGGATGGGTGTTAATAAGGATCCTGGTCCAGCACTAAACAAAGACATCTTGCAATGCACAGCTGTTCTCTTTGAACTGACAGGATGCAGCAAAGCACTGCTGACATCTTGGTCCTGATGAATTCAGTGGGGTCTTTGTGAGGGTAAAGGCTAACGTGTGGGGTCCAAGGCATGCATATTGTGTCTGTGTGTTTCTTGGGCAGCACACACATAAAAATACACTTATGGTTGTGAGCCCTCACATCCTACCGAAAAATAAGTAATCTCATGGGTTTGTTTTGACTGATAAATCTGATGATTGCTTTGTTGGTTGACAGCAATTTGTAAACTTAGTAACAGATGATAACACCAAAGTTAACAATCACCCCACCAGAATGATTCAGGCAATTGGTGCCTTTGCAAGCCATTGGGAAGCTTCCATGGAAGCTCATCCCTGTAGAACACAAGCTGGTTAGCTTCTCCTGGCACTGGGCAAATGGAAGAATAAAAAGTAATTATATTCTTTTCAGTGACCACACTCCAATTGCAAATGCTCACATGGCTCTGGCTTGCAGATAAATCTTTCTAACTGGACTACTCATTACTCTTACAAAAGTAAACATAAACACTGATGAGTGCAAACATAGATTGCTATGGAAATTCTGTGATATCTGAAAATCGTGCAGCTGCTCTTACTCCCAAGTAAGTCCAAGTTCATCTGGAGGGACTAGAATTTGTAGAACTGAGAGTTCAAAAGATTGAAAAAAACCCCAAGCCACTGTTTTCTTTATCTGGAAAGTTAGAGAAAAATCAACTTGGAAAATTACAGTCTCTCTCACCTAACCTTGAAGATGATACTGTAAAGAGTTAGTGCTGAAATTAGACTCCATTTTAGGTGGTATCTTTTTAACCTGATGAGATACCTGTGTTGCAAAAATCTTTCACGTATTGGTTTAAGTGTTTTTGCCTCAGGGCAATTTCAGTATCTTGCCCCTTTGTGTTCTAGTAGGGAAGCAAGTGAACAAATGTACAAATATGCCATGGTAGACATGTAAAGGCACTGCTTCTGCTCTTACCACAGAGAGATGGATCTAAATTAATTTACATACAGACATGGAAAACTTGATTGAAAAGCTAACTGAAAAAGAAACTGCAAATAGTATTACACTAGAAGCCTTGTAAAAATGTTGGTTTTCCACATAGCCTTTTTTTAAAAGCATTTAACTTTTGATAATGTATAAATGTTTATATTCAATTCAAAGCTTTTCTTAAAAAAAAAAGAAGAAGAAGAAATGTAGCAAATTTAATAACCATAAACCCATGTGTACTTTCAGTTCCACTTTTTTTATATTTATGAAAATTTTGGGCTCACCTTGCATATCTCAGTTATGTTTCCTCCAGTCTTTCATGGTTGACACAGTTAGAGATTTATTTTAGATAAGTAAGATAGCATTAAATACAGCATTATTTAAAAAAAAAACAAAAAAAACCCAACAAAAAACCCTACCTGAAAGCAAGTAAAAGCTTAAGGCTGACATACTAATTATATTCTAAGGGTAAGTGAAGAAATATTTTAGAATAAGGAATTTTATGTAAATGATTCAAAATATTTCAGGTTGACTCACAGTTTTTTATCCTTCACTGCAAAGTTTTAATTTAATTAAAATTAAATATTTAGAGTCTTGAAAACAAAAGAGCAAAAGATCCCAGTACAGAAAATACTAAACAATGTAATCAGGCATGTTCTTTTAATATTTACACTCTTAATCAAGAAAAAAGAATGAAAAAAAGCCAGCAGCCTCCACAGAGCCAATTACACAGAAAAATCATAAGCAACTGCAGCCTGTGAAATATTGCCAGTCACAAATTTACCATGACAAAATGCAGAGGAAGCTATAGTTTGAAGCCCAAACTGTCAAATCTGAATTTGGAAGTCTCAAAATGCATAGCTCAACTTAGTGACATTAGGAAGATATTCAAGGGAGATGGCCAAGAGGCACCCAGGAACATTGATATTATCTCCCCTAACTTATGTTTCCAACACAAACATGAAAGGAAATGCTGAAATCAGTGAGGAAGAAACCCAGCACTGTAGGATTCAGTGAAAAGAAGAATCCATGGCATCTATGTGATGAGGGAGCGAGGGAGGGAGGGAGGGAGAGAGGAAGGAAAGAGGTCAGAATATCTGATTTGAGAGTAAGGAGAATTGTGCTGGTAAAGAATGAAAGAATAGTTTTGGTTGTAATGAAGGTTTGTACTGATTTATTGAACCTGTTTCTCCCTCAATGCTTAGTCTTTCAAATCATGAGGGGTGAATTCATTCCTACTGCATACAGTGTTTTTCCAGTAGTTATAAGGTATTGAAAATTAAGGGTCTTATTGTATTCCCAAGGAAGCATGGCTAACCCACTCTTGGTTTCAAGAGAAACAAGACAGAAACTAAAAATTGATCTTATATCTGAATTTCTTAGTTTAAATAACCAGTTTTTAAACATAGCTGGCCGAAGCATGGAATTAAGAAGTATATTTTCAATTATTAAATATTAATTTTTATTTCATTTTGCATATCATAATACTGTCTTTTAAACATTTTCTAGCACTGTATTTTTAATTTAATAATCAAAAATGAACCTTCTCTTCTCCTTCTAGTGCATTTTCACTTGTGCCCATATAGAGCTGGACCCCATGAAGAGAGGCTCTAAACTGTACCAGGTCAATTAGAGCCATACAGAAATTAGGACTGAAAGGCAGACTTGATTCATTGCCTGTGTAATTGTTTGGTTTAGAGCAAAGGGTCTGGAGATTATCCTTGTTTTCCTCTCTTTGTTAAATAAGGCTCTAGGAAAAAAAATCAGAATACAAAAAAAAACCTCTAAGCCAAAAACTCCAGAGAAAGTATTTGTTTTATACAAAGCTATTCCTGTTAAAAATAGAAACACAGTCCACTTCACACACATCTGCAGAAATAACACAGGTGAAAATTGGGAAGGCAAAGTAAAACGTCTTTGTTGTCAGGGTATTAACAACATGTTTCATGAAAATTTGTATCAAATAATCAATATGTAAATACTTAGCCAATCACACTCTGGCTGCACTTGCTGGGAAGCACCATTGTGATGCTTTGATCTAAGCATACCATGCCATAATGTGGGCCTTAGGATTTCTTGCTGCCTTTTGCAGCTCAGTAGTAGTGCTTGGTTTAAAATTCCAATCAAAGGACATCCCCACCAGCTGCTTCACTGGTTAATTTCCTTAAAAACCTGCTACTTGCCTGTAACCTCGAGCTGTAGAGCTCCCTGTGTTTGTGGGATAGACGGAGAAGTCCTCTGATAGCTCTTTTCCCTCATGTTCATTCTTCCAGAGGGTTGAGTTACTTCATTGATAAGCTAAATAGATCACTGTCTTTAAGCTTTTCCCAATCCTTTTGTCATTATCAGTACTCTTCCCTGTAGTTCCTTCATCATCCTTCTTGAAGTGCAGATAATTAAATGGGACTACTTTGGCAGACATCACACCACCAGTGCCAGGCAGAGATCATTCAGACTCTGTTCTCCTTCCTGACACATCCATTTCTGTGTACCCAGTATTACAGCAACTCTTTGGGCCGCGGCACTGCACAAGGATAATTTCCTTCCAGCATTAGCATCACATATATGAGTCTCTTCAGAATCCTTCTACCCTCTATTCATTGTTCCCCAAAAGTGGTAGCTTGCATTTAGAAATGTTACAGCATATCTTGTGTGCTTCAGTAGCCATAGTGATTGGGTAAAGAAAAATCATTTTAGAAGTCTTGAACCAAAAATTTTGCATTTGGCAAGGGATGCAATCCATATGTCTTACATTTTACAACAGTGAATCATGCTTTAAATCCTGAGTAATCCCAGTGAATTAAGTGAAACCTTTTAAAGTGTAAAATATTATACAAATCAATGTCAATATAAACAGGGAACTGTCACAGACTGCATCTTCACCACTCTCAGTCTAAAACAGGAGTGCACTTCTGAAACTGATCCCTTGACTCTCTCCATGCTGAGCTTTCAGCACAGACCAGAGTGGTTTCTGAGCATGAGGACTGCTTTCCCTTTGGGTGAAACTAACCCAACCAGTGCACCTTGAGAGCATGTCCAAGGTGCTCCTGTGGGGCAGCCTGCAGGACCAGCCTCCAGCTGGACACCCCCAGCCCCAGGAGGCACCCGGATGCTGATGGTGGTGCAGTGCAGACACTTGGTCCTCACATTCCTGTTTCATCCTGTCCATCTGCCCATAGGCATGTCTGTGTCATGTCTGTTTGCTCCTTTTCATGAGAGGGATTGGGCTCTCCACTGGGGCTTCTCCTGACAAGGTCCCCAGTGGGGACCAAAGACCTGTACTAACAAGAATTGTTCAGGAATATTAGGCCTTCCCAAGGGTAGACTGCTGGTTCCCACCTCATTTTAGCCACTTTGAGATGTGTGCAAGCAGAGCTGCTCCTGCTGCTGGCCTCAGAGGGTAAGATAATCCTCACAGGACCAGGGGAGACATCTGACAGCACTCTCACAACACTCAGGATTCATACACCTGCAGAAAACCTGAGCAGCTAGGGGTGATGATGCATAGTTAACATCTCTCACATCAATAGCATAACCTCCTGCTAAGTCTGGCTTCTCTGCAGGAGAACTGATCCTGTTCACTCTCTAGGTGTTTCACTCTCTTGCAGCCAGCTCCTGGGTAGAACTACTTTCTCTTCTAAAATCTTTCATGGGAGGAAAAAAAGGTTTGAAATTATAAACTGTCCCAGACATTAATTCAGCACAGCTGGGGCCATGCAACACTGCAAGGATGAGGAAAGACAAGAAAAGAGATGATCACCCCTCTCTTCTTTTTATTCCAGACTGGCAGGAGGCCAAACTATCTCTAAGAGTAAATTAGAGCAACATAAAAAAAAACAACTCTGTTCCATCTGAGGATCCTAAGGGACCCATACTGCTAGCTCAGCCCTTCGTGTCAGCCCACTAAATAGATCAGAGGAGTGTAGATTACGTATATCAAAGTTTCTGATTTATTTTACCTTAAGTAATAACAAGTACGTGCTCAACATACTAAAGAATATCTTCTTTGCAGTAGATAGGAGTGTTGCCCTAACTTATGTAGGTTTTTGGAAGAATCACCAAATCTGTTCTCATGATCTTATGGAAAGAAGCAAAACCACATTTGGTGTGATGCCCACCTAATACACAGTGTCCCTGAGCTGCAGAGGTGCATTGGTTTTAAAAAGGCATGGGGCAGGAACTACGAATAGTGCATCCCTCTTTGCAACCTCTGCAACAGAGCAACAGCATCAAAATTCTTACCAGAAGTTATTAGATTGAATTCCTGTTAAAGCCTGAGGAATCTAAATCTTCACATCTCAAAATGGTGGATGAAAAATGATCACTAGAAAGTACAAGTTTTACAGGCCATATGAATCAAACTATAGAGAGAAACAGGACAGAAAAAGGATCAGACCATGCTTCCTATGCAAAATCAAAAAAAAAAAATTACAGTTTTGTCTTCCAGAAACTTTGAAACAAACTCTCACTTTACTTTTTTATTTCTGATAGTATCATTTTACTCAAGAGGTCTACTTGCACAAGTGGTCATGGATTAAGCAAAACCTTTCAGTCTAATCCAAAGATATCAATAAAGTAATATGTGAAGGAAAAAAAAACCAAACAGTGATGGTCTCAGTTCCTGAAACTATCTTAGTTAATCAGAATTTTCTCCTAAAATTGAAACTCTTGGTATTAACAAGCAGGTAAATGAGAAAATTTTTTTTGATGTTGCGAAGCAGTGGATCATATGAGTGACTCCACCAGAACATTTACCTGAAGAACATCAAACATTGTAAAGATGTTTACAAAATAGAAGTCAAAGCTTGCTGCTACAGAACTGCTAAATAGTAACAATAATGTACTAAAATGTCTTCACTTTCCCACCACGAATAGTTTGGCAGGACACATCATAATAGGAAAGCTAGGGCTTTAACATATTTGTAAGTATGACAGAGCAAGGGCCTACCACGTCACATTTCCATGTATAGAATATCTACGTCCTGCAATGTGAGAATGGTATAGTGCCCCATATCTATTCAAGTTCAGTTTTCACAATTATATCAAAAGTTTGCATACAAATTTGTCTTAAAATCATTATTATCTTTATTTTTTCAGTCCATAAGAGGAATAAATAATTAATCTGCGAATGGAAAACAGGGGGCGAGAGGAAAACATAGGAACAGTTACCAACACAACACAAGATGATGAAGCACTAGAAAAATAACAATGGGTTTCATGTCATAAAATACAAAATATTTTGCCTTATGATCCCATTATCTCCCCAGCAGGCCAACCCTGCTGGCCCTTGACTTTGATTGCTTCAGGTTAGGGTTTCCATTTTAATGAGAGTAAGAAACCCCAGCTCTGGCTCCCTTCCTTTGGAGCTGCAGAGCTGTGGCACTGCTGCACCAGCAGTGCCACAGCTCTGAAACTGAAAAAACAAGGCTCCTAAAAAACCAATTATTTCTTTTATGCAGTCACTTCGGGGTCTCCTCTTAGGCCAAAATTATTGCAATGGCCAGAGCAGTGATTCACTCTTCTGTCTTTTACTCTACCATTACTTCATAGTTGGGGATTCTTTCTTCATTTTAACTGGAAAAAAACCCAAGTCTTTATCACGGGTCTGTGCAGCTCCTCTTAGCCAAGCATAGCCTGAAAAAAGTGCCTTCCTTGATAACCTTCATTTGAAGCTCTGGCAAAGATTCCGTCAGTATTTAACCCCGTCTCCCCGGGGGTGGCTGCCTGGCCTGCCCTGTGGCCAGGACACAGCTGTAGCCAAGCAGGGACCCGCACTGGCCACAGCACCAGTTCTGAGGGCGAGGGGCAGCCCACTGGAGCTGCCCTCTCCTGCTTGTCCTGCTCCCCGCAGGACTGACCTCAGCTCCGCCAGGAACAGCCAGCAGCTGTGTCCACTTAGAAAAGAGGAGAAGTCACTTCCCTGTGTCCGAATGACCTTGTGATTTAACTTCCTTGCCATCACAGTGCCTTCAGTTGCCCACCAAGCTTTCCTTGGCCATCTCTGTCTCCCTGCCCACTCAGTGGAGCAAGAGGCCAGGCCTGGCCAGGCTGGGACCAGCTGTCCGGGTGCCTGGCCAGGACACAGTGGCTTTGCCGGCTGGAGGTGCAGCACTGCGGTAGGTGCATGGCCAGGCAGCGCAGGATGAGCAGTGACAGCCCCAGCACAGCTGGGAAGGTCAGGACAGAGCTGCAACGGTGCTGCTCACCAAGCCTGTGGCTCTGGGCACCCCATAGGCACTCCCCGATAGTCCCTCACTGATGGGCCCTCACCAATGTGCTCTCACCAATGTGCCCTCCCCCAATGGGCCCTCACTGATGTGCCCTCTCCAGTGTCCCCTCACTGATGGGCGCTCACCAGTGTGCCCTCACTGACGTGCCCTTCACCGATGGGCCCTCACCGATGGGCCCTCACCAGTGTTCCTTCATCGATGTGCCCTTACTGATGTTCCCTCCCCAATGTGCCCTCCCCAATGTGCCCTCCCTGCGCACCCCCTGGCCATGCTGAGCCACCCCCGCAGTGTGGGGGACAAGCACAGACCTGACACAGCAGTGGCAGCTCCGTCACCCTCCCCAGAGTGCACAAAGACTCAGTCTCGGCCTCCTTGCTGGGAGACCGCGCCTTGGCAGCTCTGCAAGTCTTGACTCAGGACCATTTTCTGATGAGTTTACCTCATTTGTAAGCCCACAGCACTTTAAAAGCAAGCAAGCAAGCCAACCAAAGAGCACAGGATCTAAAAATTCTGGCCTACCTCACAGTGAATCTGGAGGGTGTTTTTTGTTTGTTTACATTGCCGAGTAATAAAAACGTAATGTAGGTTTTACATTTGGAGAGAAATAAGGGGAATGGGAGCTTACTTAGGAGGGGAGACACGTGTCTGCCTGTCTGTCTGAGCGCAGATGGGCTTGCACTGCAGTCTCAAGGCTCTGAATATGAAAATGAATCACATCAGCCCGCAACATTTCCCAGTGTTTCAAGAGTTCTGCTTTCAGCACATATATGAACGTATGCAGCAATGATCTTTATTGTCCTGACTTGTGTGATGTCATATTTTTCCATCAGGATACCGGGTGACAGCACATTTGTAGGCTTTGGGCTAAATGTATAACGAGCATGAAATTCCCTTTAATGTCAAAATAAGACCAAAAGAGAAAAAAGAGTGGAAAGGTCACATGGAAAGAAACCTCCTACAATAAATATGACTTTTGGGGCCGCGCGAGTCTGGCTGTCACAGGGATGTGCCCACCGAGGCAGACACCCGGGCA
>VZTB01004088.1:0-74326 GCA_013397245.1 Thryothorus ludovicianus | reverse complement strand
GGGAAAAAAAAAAAAAAAGGTGCAGAAAGAGGATGCATGAAGTATGCAGTCTGTCTCTCTTCAGTGGGGCAAAGCTTAAGATGCCTTTTCTCCCACTAGGAAATACTGGAGAAGGATTTCCTCTGAGTAAAGGAATTACGGTTGACATCAGATGCACTGTCAAGACAAAAGCCTGGTAGGCGTACAACACAAAATAACAGTGAAAGATTTTTGCAAAGCCCTGGAGTTATTGAGACAGAGAGAGAATACCAGAAACCTTTCCTTTAATTAATACACAGAGACCTGACTGCTGTCAGCATACAATTCTAGTTTCTTCCACTTGAAAACATATCACTAACTATAAGTCTCACATTTCTTACTCATATAATGTCCCTGGAACACTTTGCCAAATGGTACGAAGCAAAAAAGTAGTTTTGTACTTCAGAATCCCAGTAGTTTCTCCTGCCAAACAAAATAAGTCACTCTATGTTTGCAAAGTCTTTAACTGCCAGCTGTGTTTCTGGGACTGTCCTTCACATCCGTTATAACTGAATAAGCCCAAACTAGTTCATTGATGGTCTCATATTAGCTTATTCAATTTTTTCAAGTCTTTATTAGCTCTTAATAACCTTTCACAGATGTCAAAGAAGGAAACTGGACTGATTTCAATGAGATTTCAAAATGAAAGCTTTTAAAAGGAAAAATAAGGAAAACTAATGATCTCTGGCTAAAAACTATCTAAAACTTAAACAAGATAAAAGCTATCATTACATCTGGTCTCGGCTCATGGAGGGGAAAAAAAATTAATTAGTTCCATGTAACCCACCTCTTGGCCTAAAAAATTAGTGAAAATCTCTTTACTTCCCCCTCAGCACCATCTCACTCCCACACAGCTTTAATTATCCTCAAGGAGTACATATGATTCTGACCAACTTGGTCATGAAGAAAAAGCAGATCTCACAGATTGTATCTTTCTATCTGAAATGTCTCCTCTTGAACGCATAAGTTGTATATAATGCAAGACACACATTTTTATGTAGTACTGTGGGACTGTTTCTAAAATCCCATTCTGAATTTCTTAGTGGCTAATGCAGTATGGCTTGTTTTCTCACCAGATAACCAGACAATAGACACATTAACATGTAGCAAGGGCTTACATCTCCTAAACTGAGACTTTTAGTTCAAGTTCAATGGGTCCAGGTTTTGAGCCTCTGGAATTCCTGGTCAGTATTTGCTCTCATGACTATTATACCCTAAATTCAGCATCAATAGATGTTTGATATAACACATTTTTGTCAGTAGAAGTCAGTCTGCATCTTACTGGAGGGAAGGCACTGTCAACCTAAGTAAAATCTATAGTGCAATGTTACAATTTTCTTTCTTTAGTTCAAATGAAAAAGTTCAGAGCTAGAGAACATTGCTGTAGCTGTATATTTCAAAGGAGAGAGATAGATGTAATTCAGATGCCCACTCATGATTCTGGGTCATGGCAAGCTTGGAGTTACCAGAGAAACACATACAACCAACAACTGCACTGAAATTATTCTAACTACAGGTGTTCTTATCTAGAACATCTTAGCAATTACTGCTAAAATGGTATACTCATCAGCTTCATAACCACTGGTTATAAAACAAGCAATGACTTCCAAATATGAAGAATTTTGGTCTATGCATTTCACTGGGGAGCTTTTGCCAATCTTTTATTTATTTCTCAAATTGAATACTATGTCTTACTGAGGTTTACCCTTTTTTTCCCGTAAGGACTTCTTTTTCTACAGCCAGCTTTATAAAAGAGGCTTAAAGTATACATTCAAGTTATCATAATATATTTTTACATTATTTTAAGTCCCATGGATAAATATCTCAGGCTTGTTAGAAAGACATCTCATTTCCCCTAGGAAAATGTACTGCTTTTTAAAAATCTTAAAATATATAAAAAATATTAAAAATGTTCTTTGAAGAATGGCTCTCTAAAGTATTAAGTTGTGTTTAATAATATTCCTTCTTTTACTAAAGCAATCATTTACACCATGGACAGTCTGAATTAAAATAATCCATCAATGCATCATAGCTTAGTTGCAGGCAGTGACATGAAGAATGCCATGGCAACAAACCAATGGAACTACAGAAGTTTCATAGTGTCAACAGAAACAGGGAGTCCCAGCTAGGTGACTTTGTCTCAGAGAGGAAGCTGGTAATATTTACAGAAAATCATTACTTTTAGAAAGTGTTTCAAGAAAAGGACACAAGCCAGTTTTGATTAAGAGACAATTCTGAAGGGGGATGGTAGTATTTGGTCCCAGAACTTAACCTCAAATCTCCACTGGAAGTAAATAAGTATTAATGCAAAGTTCTTATAAAAGATCTTGACCTGACAGTCTAGGCAATATAGACACAATTCTTCTCAGTGAATTCATTATATTCTTTCTTCCCTTGATACCAGCAGTCATGACATTTTCAGTAGATGAATTATTTCCTGGGGAAATCCTACATTACAGGACACTTTGGATTTCAGTCTTTTCATAGTTATCTTCTAAAAGATAAGGCTAGAATCCAGAAAAAGACATCAAAGCATGTGTTTACTGACTTAAGAATTTATTTCAGGCTTTTTATAGGTTGGTTACCCAAGAAATAAGTAACTAGCTAAAGTTCTTTCAGAAAGACTGTAACCAAACTTAAATACTTAAAAGATCTCTTTCAATGGCATCATTATTCTAGCACCCCAAGTCGCAATATTCCAGGTTTCAAATCACAGAAGCTAGGAAAAATTACTAAATTGAGAAAGCCCCAACCACGCAAAAATAATTCTACCATCAAAGAAGTCTTATTGCTGAAGCTATTTTATAGATTTGCAAAGCTTTCTGGAAAAAGCAGTATAAGGAGTATGGTATTAAAAAGTTCTGTGACAGTTTCATTAGATGCTGATATTGCGTCTCTGCAAATTCAAAAAAAAAAAGTTCCCAACCCAAAAACATGTGATGACAAAAGGCAGGTATTTTTGAGGTCAAACCAGTCTAGAAGCGTTTATCTAGTACAATTAGAAAATGTCCTATCTTAAATGGTTCAGTGGTTACAAGAGATCATCACATGAACAGAAGTCAAAATACATCTTCAAAGACTATAAAGGAAAAAAAAGTGAAATAGAAAATAACTCTCTTCTTAAAAAAAGATTATTATTTACCTATTATTAAAGCTGTTATGCTGTTCTACAAAAGCTTTTGCAATACCATGATACCAGTCATTTTCCCTCAGCAGCTCATGGAATTCAGACCTGGATACTATTTCTTTAATTATTATCATGATCTTTTGTCTCTGCATACATGCACCTATTAAAAGAATCATTTATGCACCTTTTAACACAAGTATGCTTAGGTGCAGAGGTAAATTTAAGCACAGCACACAACTCCAAACATGCTTATCATAAGTGATGGCCAAGATGGACAATATGTGCTTTCAGGAGTGCAAAGTTTTCAGCTCTGGTTCATTAATAGTGATATAAACCAGGAATATTCATAGAAGTTAGTGAAGTAAATAATTCTAAAAGGAGCCACAGGTCTGGATTGCTTGCATTTTTGAGGACCACACAGTGGATGACATTTCCTGCTTCTTAACAAAGCTTTAAAAGTCAGAGAAGTAAACTTTCACTTAGACATTGTCATAAATTTCAGAGGGAAAAGGTCTTAGGACCTTTGGCAGCTTATACTTTTCTAAAATAATAAAGCTTGTAAGACTCAAAGGTTATGCTGAGGGGTTCAATTTTTTTCTATCTGAGAACTTTTGCTTTTTCACACACACACACAAAAAAAGGTATCACTTCTAGATTTTAAGCCTAATATGGAAATGCATTCTCATACTTTCAATTAGTTCTGTATCCTGAAAAGGTCTGCCTCAAAATATGCTCTGAATTTCTACCTTTTTACTCTCTTATGCAACTGAAAAAGTGCTCATTCTTTCAGAGTAAAATTTCAGTTACATACATATGAACAGCTTAAGTAAAATCTATTAAAATGTCATTGCACTCACTATGTATTTTTTAAATTTCAAAGAGGAATGCATCTCTTTGAAATGCAGCACAACCAACAAAATAACAGCAGAGACCATTTCTTAAACATCTGAATTCTTTCCAACAAGAGATTTTTCTAGCCAATCAACTCCATGGGTTTATTTACCTTTTTCCATAATATAACGTGCTTGTTTCTTATGCAATGCATAAGATGTTTTATATGAAAGATTATGGCAACAGACGCCCTCAACATCTCTAAAACTGTATGGCATAAATCACAACAGGACAATCAAATAACTAATATACGCTAAAGTATGACATATAGTAATGACAAACTGAAATACAAAGAAAGTCTATTGTACAAAAAAAGCAAACAAGTTTTATTTTTTTAATTAATTTGTTTTTTTAGCTCGAGAATTTAATAAAGATATAAGCAGTGGGTTAACACATTAGAAAAAGGGCATTGTGCCTTCTCTTTCTCTCATATTCCTGATTTTTTTTTTTTAAATTTTGAAATATTTCCCTTTTAGAAATAAACCCTACACTCTCTTCTGCCAATCACTATTGGCACTTGCTATAATGGAAAACACACTTCATAAAGTCATATGTTTAAGAGAAGCATTCTTGTTGGTTTTATTAATAGTATTGTAAAAGAAAAGTACATAATTGCTAAAATGCAATGAAATCACCCAGGTAGAAGCATGAGGCCATATTAGTTTCAAATGTCTAACATTTTTATACACTAGCTTAATGAATTAAGAATTATTGGCTACTTATTTTAAAGGATTTAAACTTTTTATTTAAAGAATTGCGAGGTATATGCTTCACTGTCAAAAATTCTTCCAGTACCATTCTCTTTTTAGAACACAGGAGACTTCTACAGCCCTCTAGACTTAGATCAGCTCCCAGGAATCCCTATATGCCATATGAATTCTATATTAGAAATACCTGACCAGAAGTTTTCAAAATAAAAATATACCAGCAAAGCTGTGCAAGACAGCTGATAAAAACAGCATGTGTCCATGTTCACAGTCTACTCCTCTCTCTCTGCGAGGAAATATCTATCTAGACTATTCAAAAGTAAATTCATCTCTGGCATTTTGACCACATAATGCTTACAATGAATTTAGTATAAGGATCTAAGAAAGGGAAGAAATTAATGTTCCAATCATGTATACATCCTCCCCTGGAGGAGATGATAAGCAATTAAAGAGGATGGTTTAAGTGTAGTTTTCAAGTTCTTTGACAGCTTCATCATGTAAAGGAGTCCAGTGCTAAGTTTCTCAGTCCTAGAGTGTCCTTGATGCTTCTTGGCATCAATGTTCATTCTTCTATTTCAAACTCTTTGGAAGATAGCCCTCCCACTAAGCTTAAACAAGTGAAAAGCAGCATGGGAGAAATAAATCTTTATTATTATTATTATTATTAATATTGAATTGCTGAAGGAGAAAATACTGAGGGAGAAAGGAGGCAGAAGCCTTTATCTCTGTTATAGGATTTTCTCACTCTCTGAGATTGCTCAGTGTGGCACAAAAGGATTTAGCCTTCACAGAGTTTATGAAACTGGGACAGCATGTGAAGAGAACTTCTTTGTTAAAGAGAAGTTATTTCAGGGTTTCTGGAGATCAAGCCTGACTCAGGAGCCCATACCAATTCTCCCAGGAGAATGAGCAGGTAAATATTAACAAAGTTGCTTCTCCACATAAGAAAAAACCAAACACCTGTAGGTTCCAGTCTTATCAGATCTATTATTTTTTTTTTTTTTTTGGCATTTTAAAAATACTCTCATTTCCACACTGTGCTGCTGCTTTCTACATGCCTGCATAAGCAGAAAGCCTTATGCATCACAATCTTGCCATGAATGGAAAGAGCCCTTGTACAGTCTCCCAGGACTTCTTTCGACCTAACTTGGCCTTTCAAACACAACAGCATTGCTTCAGAGGACTTGGCTTATCCATTCAGTGACTGTGCTGGCTGGGATCTCTAACTCAATGGGAATAGAGAATCTGCTCCATGTTGGGAGCCAACTGCTGGTGTAACACTGACAGATGCAGGACCCATATGCCCAAGCCTGGGTAGGATGCCTGTATCACTGGCATCTGGGTGTCAGCTTGCCTTTTCTGGCTCTACTTCTGCCTTTGCTGACAAACCTGGTTGTCTGCCTGCTGTGGGTCAGCCTGCTGCTGCCCTGTAGTTGTGTTTTGTGGATAACTCAGTGGTTCCTCTCTACTAAGGAGTACTATCTGAGCATAGTATGCATCCCTTAATGCTTTCATAGGCCACTACACATCTAATTCCAGTATTTCTACTGTTCCTGGTGATTTCAGCATAGATGATTAAATCTTGCAGGTGCAGCGAATCTGTAGAATATCTAAATGTTCATTTTCTCTCTAGTGCCTAGGAAGTCATGCTGATACCATCCATTACTTTTTAATCCTAAACAATTTTTTATTGCTAGATATACTCCCCAGAATTGCAAGTGTAAGGTTTGAATGACCAGAAAGACATTTTTGTGAGGAGGAAAACACACATCATTAAAATATCTTTAACAGTAAAAAAATAAAATAACAAACAAAACCTATGTAAAAATTTTACAAAATACTATTGACACGTACTTAGATATTTGCATGTGTCACCCTGGTAGGCACACTCTTGAAACTAAAGGAAATAAAATGCCCTTTAAGTAAAAATCTGTGCTCTGCTCTTGCTACTGTTCTTCCTTATTTGCTCTGAATTAGGAGAGACATTTTATCCCTTGAGAATGAAAAGTATTGGCCTAAGTATTTGTGAACAAACATTGATAATACAAATTAATAATTATTAACCATTTCCTTAGGCAAGAAATAGGGAAGGCTTTCTCTTTAAATTTGGAGTCTACCAAAACCAAGGTCTATCCACGAGGGAGGTCACTGAATTTCATTCTGGAACAAGGCTTAATGGTATATGCACTTCTATATCCAGCAACAGCAGCTACAATTGCTTCATGCCAAGCCTCCTACATGTAGATAATTTATACCCTCATCAGGAATAATCTATCTGGGAGTTGGGGAAACTTTTGTAGAATGAAAGCCAAATGCTGCTAATTGGCCTTGGCAAACACTGGAAACGTAGGGGGCAGTACAAAGCCAGCAGCCTAAATGTGCAAGGACAAGACAGGCAGCAATCCCCTTCCTCTTCTACAGCATGAGCCCAGCCTTATGCAGCCTAAAATGCAGCCTAAAATGCAAATGTGTGGAATCTTAAGCAGACACAAATAAGAATCCCTACAATAGCCTCAATGCAATGCCAGTGGCAAGAGCAGGCCTTTCTACAGGAAGGTCTCTTACCCCCTGCTAGCCAGCTGACATATGGGTTCAATCTCTCACAGGCATAGCTTTAAGAGCCCACAACTAGGTGTTTAACTACAATACTCTAATTTTTTTCCGTGCTAGCTGCAAAAAAATTACAGTTAATAACTACAAGAAATTAAATGCAAAAAACTGGTTTTTATTTTGAGGATGTTATGCTTGAGTTTGTAATAAACAGAATCAAGTATTTTTTTCATGCTTTGACAGACTACATTACAGACAACATTATATCCCTCAAAATTCGAACTGTTTCATACCTTCTAATATACATTCTGGTAAATATTATTTATGCTTAGGATATCTAACATGTTTTCTTCAAAGGGAGGCTCATATTAAGCATTTGATTCTGCTTAACTACATAATTGGTAAAGGATGAAAACCATTGCCTTGATCATTACTGTTTCAGACATGTAAATGTAAAAATTATTTGAGAGAGAGAACTGAGACAGCAAGTTTAGCAGGACAGTCTTTCAATGATACTTTTTCAAGTCCCAAACATTTTGTTCTCAGAATTTACAGAGGGCTTACTCTTATTCCCAGAATTGCCTGCTGGCCATATACTGTCCAGAATTAAATCTTGAAATTCTAAACCATAACAGAAATACATTTTTTATGTAAAATTTTTGGTTGCTTTGAATACAGAGACATCGAGTCCAGACTTTCAATTTAAATCTCATCTATAAATGACCTTCTTTGAAACTGTACAGAGGACATCTGAGATTCTCAGATTCTGAGGGCTCCACTAAAACTCCAACTTTGTTTCATTAATTTTCAACAAAACTAACACTCTTTTTTTATGCTGTGGACTAAGAAGCATTTGCTGTTAGCCTGAAGAAAGCTGACCAGTCCCATACTGGTATGTCCCTTCAAATCCTTCCACCTGATGTTATTTCTGGAAAGCAAAAAGCCAAGTGGCTCTATCAATGGGCTAGGAGACAGCTCCTGTAGCTAGAGGTCCTCTGCAGTAGAACTCTCTTGCACTGTGAAGAGGAATTCTGAACTCTAGACACAGACACTCATCACAGATTTTTCTTTCTCCTTAAACTGTGCATTGAAGGCAGCGAATCCACTGTCTCTGTGCTAAAAAACCCAAAAGAATTTTATTTTTTTTTCCAAAACAATTAAAACCTTCATGTTGAGCAGAAGATACAATTGAAGGGAAGAACAGAATAACAAATACAAAGTGCAAAGCCAACCAATGATACACATTTTAAATCATTAGCTAAAATAAATATGTAGGATACAATTTACAATGCATGAGATCAAACCTGAAATCTGTGAGACTCTGTCAAAGAGGTATAGTTGTACAGAAATCTAAAATGGTACATATCTAAATAAAAATCTCCTTAAAATGGAAGAAATGTAAAAGGAGAAAACTCATTGGCTAAGTGCTGTGCATAATTAATAGAGTTGAGCCTCAATTTGCAGCTTTTGTGACCTATTACGTGTGTGTACCCCTAAATGTGATACCATGTAATTAGACATAACTACTTCACTTGTGGAAATGTTATCTTTTTACCCATAGTCCCCTTTTTAATTTCTGTACAGGTGGAAATTCTAATGAAATGACATTTTAGCAGCAACTAATAGAAACAACCATTTAATCAACTTTGAGATAATATACTTCAGAACAGAGAGTATGCTCTACAAGCCCAACTCATTTATTTCAACAATGTTTGTATTCCCTTAAATGTTATGTACTTAAAAGTCTGTAAAGGTGGTTGTACTTTCCAAGTAAATCAAGGAAAAACAGAACTAAATCTTCAGTTTTTATAGTATTGGGGAAGTTTGAACACATAGGTTTCATGTCAATGTTTAATTTTCTATTTATTTAGGCCACACAGTTGGAAACAAGCAACAAGCAAACAAACAAAAAGTGATTAGCAGATACCTGATATAATTAAATAACTCAGAGTTAAAAGCAGCCTTAAACAATAACATTCACATGAATCTCAGCTGTCCATGACCCACTTAAGGGTTTTCTGTACGCAGACTAAAACCCTACTTTTCCCAGCTCTCAAGTAAAAAGAGGACACAGAGCACTGTCCTTCACATCCATTGCAGAGGAGTACAAATGATGTTTAAAGACTCTTTCTAGTGTTTTTTTTTTAGAAGACCTGAAATGAGAAATCTTTGAAATCTTTGAAACTGTCATCAATGTTTTCAAAAAAGTGAAGAAAAATATCAGTTAACTTGCCCAGCATGTCCATGAAATATACTTTTCCCCATTTTTATTTATTTATATAAAATCAACACTCCTTTCCTTTCTTGATGAATGCTGTTATTGAAAAAAAAAAAAAAACCAAAAAAGTTTTCTGAAACAAGGACACTTACAGCCCTCACCTGTATCTTTACAAACACCATAGAAGGTATAATTCTTCCTGGTGAACCCACACATTAGTTTATGCTGTCTATACTTTTCAAGCCACCTTACTTCAGAGAAATATAGGGCAAAACCCCAAATCATAGCTGAATGCAGACTCCATTATAGTTCTGCTGATGTACCTGAAGAAAAAAAATCCTCCTTCATCTTCTACAGGCTGCAGAAACTCCTCCATTTCTTTTAATGACCTATTCCCTCTGTTTGATTCAATACAGCCCACTGGCTATGGAATGACAACACTCAGCAGGTGACAACAAAACGGTCAACAAACAGGGTTGAGATATGTCATTTTCTTCAAATAGTTTCTCAGGAATTAAATGACACACCACTGTATGTGTACATGTCCTGCTCAGATCAAAATTTTTTTATTAAATGAAACTGCACGCTTCTGTATATATAGTTTCCATATGAAATGCAGGTTTAAGTGTACTGCTCCAAGCTCCAATTGCAAAACAATTTGCTGTTTCCCACGCCTCCCCAGTCTCCTTTTAGCATATAACCCCTTGGGCTGCAGGTGCTCGGATGCTGTACCGTTGCCATAACTCCAGACTGAAAGCCCTGCCCTCATGGAGTCAATCTGATGCATTTGCTATGACTGGGACAAATTGGAGTATGCAAATTAGCACCTTTTGAGTCTCCTGAACCCAGGAAATTCTCTTGCTACGTGTTCCAGCTAATGGACCTGAGATGTCCTTTGTAACAGTGCTGTCTGTGCAACTCCTTTAACCTTTTCAGATTCTGATCTAGCCTTTGTTCTTAGCCCTTTTTAGAATCATGCAATGTATCAAGTTAACCTCTGTTATAATTTAAACTGGTGTAACACCAGAGCCATATCCTAGCATGCAGTGGCATTTACACATGTTTAAAGAGCAAAAGAGCATCCAACAGCGAATAGAGGCCCACAACATTAAAATTTCTGAGAGAGCTTTTTCTGCCTACTTTCAGTTTCAAATACCTATCTTTACCCTGAATCACTTATATTAGTATAAAATGCCCAGTTAGATTTCTAAATTTCTAAATAAATTTACATCAAGCCTTTTATGACAAGAGCATAATCTTCTGAGAAGACTGTCAATGTATAAAGTACTTGAGAAGCAATTGCTGATCAAGCATGAACAGATTCCAAGGTAGATTTTATAGAAATCTATGGAAAGAAACAGAAAGATGAAATAGCATTATCCTCAAATCATAAAGGGAAAGCTGCTACTGGAGATGCCTTGTCCCTGGAAAGGCACACTGCAAAGCAAGAGAGTAATCTTTTCTTACCAGAGTCCTATGACTCTATTCACATTTCAGCATTTACACTGACTTCCTGCCTTTAAACTGTATTTGGGTGGGGTGTTTGAACAGTAAATAAACATACATTTCATATCACACCAAATTACTTCTTCCGAGCAGATCATGTGCCTATCTTTTCTCAACACAGTGCTTAGTATGCTGATAGTCTCCCCTCATGTTGATTTTTTTTTTAAATTATTTTTTTAGATTTTGTTCCTAATTTAATATTCTTTGGCCCTGTCCACTTAGAATTGTATCTTTTCTAGAAAGTTATACTTTCATCAGGATATATACAATCTCTTACACCATAAATCCATCATTGTTCAGTTTATGCTAAGGCACTACAGCATCCCATTTATTACTGTTATATCTCTGTTTTGGAATTACTAAGTTGAACTGTATAATCATCAACTACTCTAGAGAAAACATGGTTGCATACTAAAAGCTTTTGATTTGGGATAGAGATTTAGATTAAATACATGCCTTTTTTTCTCTCCTTTGTTCAGTTTCTGGACTGCATTTTGTTGAGAGCATTTGGTGTTCCCTTTGGTTTTGTACCCAAACTCTCTGGATGCCACTTAATGTCAGGAATAAGACTCATAAATATAGGCTGTACTTGACAATTAGGTGGTTCAGATCCAAAATTTAAGTACACAAAGTAGACTCAATATATGCCCTACAGAAATCATTCCCTCATAGAACTTTTATATAATCTCCAAACCTTCAGTTCTGACTTGCTGTGTACTTGTTCTGTCTCATTGCATTTATGCACAGCTCTTCGCCAATAGAAAGTTTAGCATTGCTTTGCTGAGTGGTTTGATCTGTAACAACTATTTCCTCTTAATTAATATATTTAATTTCCACTTTATTTTTGGCTATGATGCATAAATTAACCTCTAGTCCATCCCAAAAAGTTTTACTTTGAGACAGCACAGATCTATGCTCTCCAACACACCCTAAGTTTTGTCAGCCTTTTCACATTTTCCCCTTTTCATCTGCCTCTGACATGCTAACAGATGTCAGTTAGTAGTCTACCCCTTTAACCCAATGCAGACAAGAAGCTGAACAGTCCTCTTCATTCTCAGAAAGAGTACCACTGACATCATCATTAGCAATTGCCCTTCACAAATTTCCAAGCCAGTAGAAGTCTTTTCTCCTGACATCTCTTACAGCCTGGAAAAATCCTCCATCAGTACTACCATCTGCTGCTTCCTCACCTTTAGTCTTGTGTCACCATTTCTGTGTTGACTAGTGTTATACAGAGAGAACCTCATTATGTAATACTCAGAATGATTGAAAATAGTAAATGAGAAGATAAATCTCCCTAATATTTTATAGCACTCCAACACTTTCCTCTCTCTTTTCCCATTTTTAAAATTTTCTTGTCAGATGGGACTCCCTATAATAATTCAAATATTGGAAGAAATGAGACTTCCACTCAGCTATAACCTAGCCAGTAAACTTCTTTTGTTATTATTGCCTCTATCTAATTAAAACACTACAAAATTTTACACAACATTTGTGGAAGAATGGGTTTACAAGGCAAAGTATTGATACATTTTTCCCTTCAGGAGAAAGTTCTGTTTCTCCATTATACTAATTGTGTGCAACTCTTGTACCATCCACAGTTGTTCACTATGGCAAATGTGTAAATAACTTGTTCTGTTTACTGTTCTCTAATTTGTTAACCACAAAATACTTAATGGGAGAGAAAGGTACAACACAAAGTAAAAATTTCCAAGATAATATTCAACAGGGTTTATGAAAAGCTTCTAGGAATGTAGGTGGGGACCATTATGGAACAGAGGAGAATTCAGTAACTGTCATCCACTTGTTAATCAAGGGTGCACAACAGATCTTGCTATGGGAATAAATGAGATTGGTAGTTGGCTTTTTTCTCTATCTAGTTCAGTAGTTCAATTCTATCAAATCTATCAAAATTATCTAATGCACAATAACTTTAGGGACATGGCAGAAATTAACTATGGTCCTCCAATGAATTTGATTTTGGATTGTTTGGTTTGTTTATTTCTTTGTTTTTGTTTGTATGTTTTGAAACTCATTGCACAAATCTACATCATAAAAGCTATGCATGCCATTGCTCACAACTGAACATCCCCACAAAAAGAAGAAAAGGATACACTTTTTGTGGCATGGACATGTCAGTATCTGTCCAATATGAGGATTTCTTTACACAAAATGAGGTAGAACAGTATAGACAATCTAAGACAACTAGTGCCTAACTTTGGGTGTAATGTGTACGTAATGCAATATAAAGTGTTAGAGTTTCTTAACAGTTGAATAGGCACTGCTGAAGCAAAGAATGCAATTATGAAAGTTCTCACTCTTGTATGCAGAAACACAAAATTCATACTACTGCTCACTTCATTTCCGATACACATTCCTATTATTATTACTTATACCATCTTTCCATCCTAGCCTGACTTGAAAACTATTCCATTGTGATTGATTCCAAATATTTAGTCTTTAAAAAGGCACTGGTGTTTTTAAAGGAAGAAACATGTATTTTCAAAATATTGAATTTCATTTAAAAATAATATACATTATACTTTTAATTGTTTTACCGTTCAAATTGTAAGGTGTGTTCTTTTTTGTTTAAGAATTTTAAAAGCAACTAATTTAAATATGCAAAATTATCTTGAGTTGTTCATACGTGAACTTAAAAGCCATGCAACACAGGAAAATTAAGTAATTATGCCTCCAAGTTATTTACTGCAATTAAGCTCATTTATCATATGCAAATTAGTGCAAACTGGTCTCATTAGTTACTAAATTACTCAATATGAGCTGAACAATGTAGCACTCCAGTTTGTAATGAAAAATCCCTGTAGAGGCAAGCAGTATCAATTAAGCTAATTTGCATATGCAAATATATTCACTAACTTTCCCTTTTCTCTATATTTAGTTCTACATTTCCTGATCATTCCTGATTATAAGAAGACTATGGGGTTACTGACCCTTTTTCACACCTTCTCAATAGCAATATATTTACAGAAAAAAATCCCGAGGTCCTAAAAAATTGATGAAAATCTTGCAAATTTTTAAAGCCAATTTAAGCCAAATTTTTAATAGTAGGCACCAGAAATAATTTTTCTATTGGATTTATTTGATAGATATATATACAGAAATATAAAACACAAGATATTAAGTCTCATTATAACACCACTTTTCAGAAGAAAAAGAATGTACAAGACAAAAACCCCAAGCCTATAATTTGGCAAATCAAAAATCTTGTCAAAATTAATTAACATATTGCCATTATCTACTTTTCTCCTCCATTACGTCCTACTCTACTATTCATAATTCAGGTGATTTTACTTGGAAAACATTTAAAAGACATTACACTGACAGAAAGATTCTGATGTAATAGTGCTTGAGCAATCTTTTGTGGTGTCTTTTTTTCCACAAGCACAGAGTGGATAGTGTCTTTGGCTTCAGACCTTCCACTGGGAATCTCTTCAGCCTGACATACAGCAATCAGCCATGGCTTGGAGATTGTTTGGCACAGAATCTTACAACTTTAGACTGATCCAGGTTGAAAGGGTCCTTAAAGATCACCTAGTTCCACCCCCCTGTCATGGGCAGGGACACCTTCCACCAGAGCAGGTTGCTCAGAGCCCCATCCAGCCTGGCCTTGAGCACTGCCACAGCTTCTTTGGGCACCCTGTGCCAGGGCCTGCCCACCCTCTGAGTGAGGATGTGCACACTGGTCGGGCTTCATATGCAAGCCAAGTCTAAGCCTCTTTGTATATCTAGATTTGTACAAAAGACAAATGCAAAGATGCATCCAGCCTTACTCAAATGAAGCCCTTTAGAAGTATTAAGTTTCCTTTTATCAGGGTTTTTTTACTCAATTTTTTATCTCTGAATTTATGTAAAGGTAATAGCGCGTTGATTTTTTGGACTTGATGAAGTCTGCCATTAATGGAACAGAATTAACTGTAAGATCCTTGGGCACAAATGCTATCTCAGATCAAAATCAATAACTTTCTTACTTTTATTTTTCTCATGATGGGTAGAGTTTTACTTTTCTATTTTCTGCACATAGGAGAAAATCTTTAATATCTGTAACAATCCTCAGTTAAGCAGTATTTAAATATTTGATTCCTTACTAATAATAAAAAAAAATCATGGATGAAGGCATTCTTCATTCAATGATGACTAAGCATTATACGTATATACATGTATTTAATCTGTATGGACATAACTAATATATATAATGTATACCTAGACATGACTGACACTACCTTGTACACTCAAAATATAAAAATATCACAAGATGTACCTCCATTTCTGTACTTGTAATGTCATTTTAAATAAACGATATCCACTTTTAAAAAATCTACTGTATTATGCATATTTGTCTATCAATAAATTTTGAAGTATCAAAATACTAAAAAGATTAGAGAGGCTCCTTAATTTCTGAGCTTACACTTAAACCAGTCTTCAAAATATTAATAGCAAAAGGGATTACACAAACTATTAATTCAAATTCTTCAGATAGCAGACTCTGAAATCAAAATTCCCAAGGTATAATCAAGGTTGTTTACCTCACTTGCAAACAATACTTATCATGATACTCATTTCTGTGAGTAGCAGACTAGGTGAGAACATGTTAGAACTGTATTCCACCACAGAGTCTGTCCAATGGCTGTTTTAGAAACCGTTTTGTCTTCTGGTGATTATATTTCTACCTATTAGACCTCAAGGCAGTACTTCGAAGTTCATTCTGATCTGTTTAGAAGTGGTGCATTCGAATGCATGACACAGGTTTTCCTCCCAAAGGTTGATTGCTCGGCTAAAATAAGACAAAATCTTAACATGTCCTGATAAACCTGTCACCACTATTAATTCATATTGTCCTTTATCCATCATCAACAGTCTCCCTTGCAAATACCAGAGTGGAACTTCCTATTATCAACTCAGAAATTCATGGGAGCACTTTGATAAAAGCATCATCTTCTTTGAAAAGGCCTCAATTCAATAGCTATTTAATACAAGGCTGATGATAATTTCGATATAAAAATCCTCAGTTTTGAGTACAAGTGCAACACAAGGGTTTTTTTAATAGTAGTATGATGAAGTTATGTCCTTAATTTATCACAAAGAAACTAAAAAAAAAACCAAACAAACTACCCAAACAACAAAAAAGCCCAAACAAGCCATAAGTGGAATCCAGTTTAAACAAGTATGAAAGTCACTAATTGTTTTAGTACACAGTTATATCAAGTAATCTTCAAAGTGGCTATTCTAGGTTTTTTTCATTTCCATCCATAAGAATCATACTTAATACCTAAAGAGTAAATATACGTCAGTCTCAATGACGTTTTATTTATACATGAGTTATAAATATTGTAAAAACCATACCTTTAAGATATATGATATGTTTACACACTCAACATACTGACAATTTACATAAACTGAAATATCAAAAAACTGCTTCATTTTTTCCTATATGTATGAGACAGCATAGCAGTGTTCCTGCCTAATATGCAAACACAGTACTGTAGATACTGGTGCAGTACTGTAGATACTCTGACACAATAACTACAACAAACGTATTTGCTTAATCAAAAACTTGACCCAGACCTCTGCCAAGAGTGCACAACTAAGCAAATCATTTCATTCATGATTCTTGTTCCAAAGAGAAATTAATTCTACTAGTTAATTTAATGTTTTCCTAAAATTATCTTTGTTGCCATTCTGCATTTAGTTACTTTATAAAGATGTGAACATTCTGACATTATCTATAGTGCTTTTGAATACCACAGCTGAGTTAGTACAGAGAGATAGCTCTCAATCATTTCAAATTAAGTGGAATATTTCTCATGATAATATCCTAATTTACCTCTCTCGTAGCTCTCAAAAGATAATACACCAGACAATATATTTGCATCGAGAAGCTGTGTACATTGCTAAATAAGAGCAGTTATTCAGTGCCACACTTAGAAAAGACTGTGTGGGTTTTATTTCCATAGTTCTGGGTCTGCCCTACTGCAAAGCACATCACATTTTCTTCTCAACTGCTTGTACTCCACATTTGATCACTTCAACCTAAGAAAGGTTGCAGTAACCCTGGCAAAATAAATCATGCACAAGAATGTTTCCATCAGGTTTTTCGTTGAGTCTTCCTGGAATATGACGACTTGTGCCATGTGACAGAATTTTTTTTTACAAATACCAGACCAGTTTTCAGCCCACAGCTAAAGACACCTAAGAGACATGCTTCTATTCATTTTTTAATCTCTGCAGATTGCTCCAAATTTGTGATGTATAATTGTGACAACTGGGATACCATGGAGAAAAGCAGCGCTCATAAACCAAAGTGGGGAAAAACCCCTAACCCTAAATTGATACACGACATAAGACAAATCACCAAAACAAAATACCAGCTTGTACACACATTCACACAAATCTGTAAGGGCATTCTGCAAGCAAACACCTATTGCACAATTCTAAACAACAAAATATTGTGATTCAGCTAAAATAACACTTGCCTTCCCTCTCATTAACAGTCTCCCAATTATGGACTTTCAAAATAGAAGAAATATGAGCATAAAAAAAATCTCATCAATATAAGTGCTGATAACAATACTATTCAAAATATTGGCAGAAATATGACTAGGTAGATATTTTGATTTTTCTTGGAAAAGCCATTTTTTACCTGTAAAATATGACTTCCCAAATGTGACTCAAATACTTCAATGGCAAGGGCACTGGGACTTCTCCTGCGCTGGGCACCTATAACTGAATAAAAAACAGTTATGTTGTAAGGTCTGCACATTCATTTCTCATGCATCCTCATCACTGACATTAACTATTTAAATGTTTTTCATCTTAAAACACCAGTGTTAATTTAAATTTTTTCTTCTACATAGTATATAAATTTGATAATTTAATTTGTAATTTAAGACTAAAATTTGTAGGATAAAAAATATAGATTTTCAAAACCCAATCTATTTAAATGTCCAATGAATCTGAAGAAATGACTTGTTTGTCCAGATAGATCTCAAATCCCTGTAGGTTTATGGTGATGAAAGTACTCAGAATTTAGTGAAAAATACTATTGAGAAAGAGCCTACACATATTGTTAATGTTTTGAACAACTCATGAATATTACTCATGAATTGGGAAATTTATTCTACTTGTTTATCTGAGAGGTATATTTGAACATGTTATTATTTGGAAGTGAAATGAAATAAACACAACATTAAAAAGCCAACATAAACACATCTATATCAAAGTTCTCTTCAGTGTAGAGAAGTCTTCTATTATCCCAGATACCCATGTTAGTAGCTGGAATAGCTACTACAGCTATTCCATTTCAGCTTCTACATTTAAGTTATATAATTTAAAAGTACAAAGTGAGTAATAGGTAGTTATGCTTCAAAGACTGCAGTGACTACAAAAAAGGCTGAGGAACCACAAAGCTAAAATTCTGTTAAATTCTATATGCTAGGAACACAAAGCCAGAAACTAAGTCTGCATATAAACAAATGTAGCCATCTACTGTAAGCTGAGATTTCTTCTTAGGCCTAGGGTACCTTTCCCACATGATCGGAGAAAGCCAGAGCACAGAAACGATGGCACAGGGCTGCAGGAAGCTTCCTTTCCTGTCTTAGTGACAAAAGCAGGAATACCCATAGCAGAGAGAAGGGGCAAAGTTCATTCTGCACCCTTCTAACGTGTGTACAAAAGCATTTACATCCCAAGACCCTGACAAGAGGCTAATGCCTCTGAAACCATCACAGCACTAGTCCATCTTTACGTATTGCTGTCTTTACAGTGTATGATAAGAAAAATGAACACCAAGAATCCATTAAAACAAGCAGAATGAATGACTGCCATTACTGAAGAGGCCAATTTAACACCAATGGAAACAAAATACAGAGCAACAATTTCTTAGTCTTCTATGATACTGGCTGCCAAACATATCAGTAGGAAAAGATAAATGCCAAGTAATGATAGTCATATTGACCTGAAAATGTAATATCATTCCTTATTGATGTTTCATGTAATTTCCTTGCAGGAAATTCTAAGCTATTTATACTGGGCAAACAGGTGGCTTCATAGCTAATAGATTCAGGCAATAGCTCATAATTACAAATGGAGACTGCTCTAGAGCTGGTATTTTCTAAGTCCTCCTCTTTTCTCTTATTCAAGGGCATAGACACTAACGCCTTGAAAGAAAAATCTTCAAGACAGTGTTTCTTAGAAAAACTTTATCTGAAATTGTGGGACAAAACAAAATATAGAGCACTTTGAAGATTTTCAGTATTCTGTCATCATGATGCTTTGTACAGTTATTTCATTTATAATCTGTCAGAATCAAAAAAGTAAATTCAGTTTTGACTTGCTAGACATTTCTTCATAGTAGTCTCCATTAAGAGCATTGTAAAGACCAAAAGATCCTCCACCTTTAAACTTGCAACACTTCCCTGAAATCCTTTAGGTCCTTTCATTCTTCCAGCTAGACTGTGTCATATTTTCCATGTATTGTCTGAATACACCATTTGGAATTTACCTTTCAATTAATTTTCTATTTCCTGCCCATTACCACCCTCTGCCATTTTTAAGTGTATCCATTACATATTGAATCCAATTCCACGATGTCAATTACAAGGGTTTTAGCATTTAAGTCTCGTAATTTGAATGAAGTACCTGAAGTCAGTGCAGCACACTTTAAAACAATATCTTGAACCTTAAATGACACAGGTAAGTCATCAGTCCTTCACAATTAGGACCTCAGTTCTCTACCTCAAATAAAATCTCTTCAAGGTCAGTGAGCTAACTGGAAAACAGGAGAGAGTCAGATCTTAGCTTTAAAATTTCATTTAAATCCTGTATCGATGACTGGATACTTGTGGCTAGCATATATGCAGACAAATATCTTGTAGTACTTTCATGCCATTCAGTTCACTGACAGTTTTATAGCACTAGAACTCTTGGATTTATGTGTCTTGCTCTTAATCAGGTGATGTGGGATTCGAATGACAGTTCCTAATTTTACAACTATGATAATAGGTTATACAGAAAACTATTATGTTTCTGGTAGCCATGCTGCAACTCTTTTTCAACAAATGAAAAACCATTAAATATGCACCTTATTTCATGTGTTTTCATAACTATCATTCTTCATATTTTGAGGAATGAGACAAGAATACTGAGACAAATATAGAACAAAGGAAACAAATTATGTGATCATCTGGATTCACTGTCTTATTATTTTACTTACTTGAGCTTTCAAGTTTTTTTGATACCTATTTTCAGCAGAATATGTTATTTTGCATATCACATTGATACCTTTCAGAAACATGGCAATCTCTTAGTCCAGCCACAGCACAAAACCTCTTATTTGTATTGAATGAATTGTTGGCATGCCAATAGATAAAAGGAAGACATAGACTGAAATGTTTGGATTAAAAAGCAGGCCCAATGTTATTTTATCCTAAAATTTCAAAGCATAAACTATAAATACTGAACTGGCTTCCATCACACAAGCCATAGCTAGTCATCTAAATCTCTCACACTGTGGATGGAGCCATCAGCAGCCACAGCTCAGCCGCTCACGGAAAACTTGAAAAGCAAGAGATTTAAGATTTATTTCACAACATTTATAAATCAAAGTAGCTCAGCAACCTTCACAGACCTAAAAGTGTGGATGCACATCTTTTTTAGAAGTGTGGATTCCCTTTTAAATGCAGACTCTTTACAGAAACAAAATATTGAATACATGAAATAAATTTCTTTTGAGTTACAGGAAGGAGGGGAAATTAGGATGCGGAGAAGGCTGAAAGAACTGCAGAAGGAGTCACAATGGAAACAAGTTCCAAACCCAGTTTAAATTCTTCCAAGCTTCTTGTATTTCAGCAGAATGAACAAACATCTCTGAATAGACTTTTTTACATGGGGTCATATTTTGTATTGCCTATATTTAGTTGACAGCATTTAAGGCTTGAATGCACAAATTAATCAAAAAGTTGGCTGAAAAATATTTGTACTAAATATTGACTTTTAATAGTGACAAGAAGATAGAAAGATTGCTTTCCCATGTGTACTTTGTAGTGCTGGAGCAGAAGAATCTGTCTTCGAAAATGTTTTACTTTCCATGGCATTGGACTATGACCTTTAATATCCAAACTGACGTGTCTATTCCTGGCATAAGACTATTCCACAAAAAAAAATAAATCTAACTGTTCACTAGCTCCTCTTTAAAATTCCTCCCTCAATGACTAATCTGGCTATGCATGAGGTGAAGGAAGAACCACCTCCCTTTCAGAGTGTCTTGGGGGCAGTCTAAGCATGCTTAATGCAACCTCAAGAGCATTTGCAATTGTGCTACAAAAAGTGGGAAACTGTGGAAAAGAAAAACGTAGACTGCCTGACAAAGATTTCTATACATCCTTAAGAGAAAGGATTTCCTCTTAAACACAGTTCTAAGGTGTGGGAGCACGGACCAAAGAATGATGTTCACTGTGGCTTTCTACTGGTGAAGACAGAGAGCTAAAAAGCATAAGCAGTATTCTTTGATCACTAGGAATGGAAGAGCAGAACATGAGCACAATTATCAGTTTCCCCTAAAAAACTGTGAGACTTTGCATGACACCTCTCAACATAAATTGCTTCAGAGGAAATTCAAAGAAAGAGTTTTTAAATTTGGTTGTTTTAATAATAGTTTAAAAACTAAACTGAACTTTTTAACTCTTTTCCCTTAACCTTTATTTACTCCTAAAATCTTCTTCTCAATTAGCCTCAAAGTCCTTATATTTTTTTTATTTAATTTTGTTGCTTCTTCTAGGAAGAAATTTTTGTACACTTGAAAGGAGAGGTGGACATAGGGCCACCATGCTACAACCTCTTAGACCATCTGCTGTCTGAAGAATTATAAAAAAACAGAGCTCATCTTGAAGAGCTCTAATTATGACTGTCAATAAAGTCAGACTTTAATTAGCAAAACCTGAGTAGATCGACATAAATATGAAAGTTTATAAACACCCCACCACAAAAAAGACAATTATCAGCTTTATTCACAAAATACGTTACCGTATCAGGCTAATTGCACAGCAGCTTCACATAGGGTTGGCTAATATTTTTCCCCATAGGTATCAACAAAATACGTTATGGTGTCAGATGAGAGCATAAGAAACAGAGTGGTCTGATGATTGTATGTGCAAAACAGTTCACAGCATGAGTGTGGCTATAATCTTTTAAATATCCTTTCCCAGAATGTAACTTTTTTTTTCAGAGTGGGAAAAGGACCAGTAGAAATGCCAATAAAATTTCTAATATACTTGCCTTGGTGTAGAGGAGATTCTAGATGAAAATGTATCTTTTGTGATTTCTGTGAACAACTCCAAATGTCCATGAAAGAAAATTGAGCAGAATGTGACAATCAAGGTGGTTTTACAGGAAGAGGTGTGATGTCTTCTTGAAATCTTGAGACATAATGAGTAATTTTGAAATTTTTTAAAGTTGTGTTTTAGAAAAGACACTGACAGCAGGGCTAAACTGAACAACAGAGGATTCAGACTCAGGGAAGGATGAAGTGTAATCAACATTACACTCCAGTATTTCTGCATGTTAATATTCACAGAAACTTTTCTTTTTTAAATAATTACTTTACTTCATGTTTAATACATTTTGATGGATATTTTTTCCCATTGATTGTTCCTTGCTATCCCAATTAAGACTGATCTGATCTGATCTAGATTTTGAAAGAAATCTCGAGCAAGACAGAGCCCTTCTGTCTAGAAGCTGAGGACATCTGGTATGCAAGATGTATTTTCAAATCCTGATCTAAAGTGAGATAAGAGATGAACAGCATGATGTAAGCAGAGATGTTGCCCTCTGATTTAGAAAGGGTATCCAAAGAAATTAAATTATGTCACCAGTTACCTCATTGAAAGCCATCATATGATCCAAAATTTAGGTCTCTTATCCACCTTCACAGATGGGAAGAAGAAATAAATCTTAGATGGAGCTGCAACATATTGGAAGGGTATTTTATCTTGGTTTAGTAAAGCTATGGAAATCATTAATACTGTGTCATTACCAATGAAGTATCACAGCAATAAAGCATAAGAACAAATTTGCTGTAAAGGACTATAAGATGTATAGTGCAATATATGGTAATCAACTTACAAAGCTAACAATAGCACTTCAAACCTATATTTTTGTGCACAAGAATGCCTCATATTCTAGATATACATCTTCTGGTCACTGGTAAAGAGCATTAATTCATTACTGGGGAATCCATAGTTGAAAAAGTAAACCTAAACTTTCCATGGAATAACCTATTAGTTGTCAAGAATCTACTGGTTAATTAATTAAAGTATTATGTAACACAATCACAGGTGTGTTTTATTATTAGTTCATCTCTGAAAAAGCTCCAGGAATTAAAAGAATTTCTAGCAAAATTTGCTTTTCAAATTCAAGTTGCTTAACACTTTTAAACTTTTTTAACTAGCTTTTTTAGTTTCAATAATTTAAATCTGATCAAATTAAAATGTTGTCAAAAAAGCAGAAGGTATTATATCACTTGTTAACTGAACTGGAATCATTGGGTTTGAAGACATAATATGTCTTTCCCTTGAGAAACATTCAAAATTAATGGAAAAAAGAAACAAGATAAGTGACTGACATAGTGCAAGTGTTCATCTTTTTTAGGACCCTATTCCTTTTCCAATTACTTTCATTTGGTTTATGGGTCTGCTCCTTCCCACAGGATTTATTCTTTTCTGGGGGAGGGGAAGGGTGAATTGGAGGAGGAAACAAAGTTTCTTAAGTCCTAAATATCTCCTTTTTCCCCCTCTCTTCTAAACTTCTTCAAATTAGAAGCTCCAACAACAAAATGAGTATATTTTGTGTCCTCTCTTTGATAACTAGCACTGTTTCTAATTAGCAGGTACTTGTACATTTCAAAGTTTATTTCAGAGATTTTTTTTTTTTTCTGTTCACTGTAAAGGATGAAATCTTTGCTGTGCAAGAATTTCCAGTCATCTAAGCAAAGAGAGTTCTCCATCTGTGGCTGGGGGCGGGAGCACTGGCCTTTCTCCCACACTGTAGTAGTTACTATAGGAACTATTGTGCCTCCTTCAAAAGGNATGAAATTCAGGAACGTGTGCAAGAACTAGTGAGAAACAGAGAAGGAATTAATAACTTCATACAGTCTCCAACATGTAGAGGACAACCCAGAAAGTAAAGAACAAATACTTTCAATTCAAATCAATAGCAGGAAAAGAAAAATAATTAAAGTGAGATAGGAGCTTCCCAGGAAATCCATCTGCTGTAAAGAGATCGGGAATAAGTCTGCAGAAGTATGGAAGAGAAAGAGATGAAGTAGAGACAGATGGGCAAGGCAAAGGAGAGAGACACACAAAGGTGGGGTGAATCAAGGGCTTAAAAATCTAGGAATTTATCAGTCCTTTAGATAAATGTCCACTCGGAGAGATTTGGTTCTACCAGCAGAAAAAATGCACAAACATTATGATTGCATGAAGAAATGAGTCTGGATTACTTTTTCAGATATCACAGTAAAATTCTTACTGGAATGAGAGTTGTATTGTCTTATTTTTAAACTAGTATTAAAATTCCTCTGAAAACTGCTGCCACCCCTTTACAGCTCCAATGCTACAGAAATGGTTAGTGTCACTGATTCTGTTCTCAGGAGGAGGACAGGGTATTAACATCAAGTCAGAACAGTGTTATATAGTGTCAGACTATACTTGCTGGTAAAACTAAGCGGCCTACATNATTTTTTTTTTTTTTTCTGTTCACTGTAAAGGATGAAATCTTTGCTGTGCAAGAATTTCCAGTCATCTAAGCAAAGAGAGTTCTCCATCTGTGGCTGGGGGCGGGAGCACTGGCCTTTCTCCCACACTGTAGTAGTTACTATAGGAACTATTGTGCCTCCTTCAAAAGGGCTACAGACAGGGTGATTAAAATTCTTCATGGGAGAACCCCCACTCTTCTCCCTGACAATGAAATTCTTCAGGGAGAGGGCTAAGCCTCCAGTTCAAAAATGGCAGCACCTGAGGGAGTGATGTGGCAGACAGAATCACCCCTGCTTTTAACTGAAGCACAGGGGAAAAAAAATACAAGGGCCCATACNTGCTACAAATGCGGAGGTAAGTCAGGCACAACCTTATTACTTCCAATCTAACGCTCCATCCATCCACAGGGCTTTCATATGCCACTAGTATGTCAAGGCGACCAAAAGCTGTTCTATCTACATGATGCAAGGTGCAATATATTTCTGAAAGTCAAGGAGAAATCCTGCTTTGTTATGCCTCCCCTTCTTTTGTTGTCTTAAATTTTGGCAATTTTATTTCAGAATATTCAGTGAACAAAACAGGCGAGCTGCTCCTTAGAGCCAATACAATTGCCTTTTTATGCCTTAGACAGTGGTGTGTTGAAAAATTGGCAAGCTGTAATTCACATCCTTCCCTGTTTTCACTAACACTGAAACATATCCAGATTCTCCTACCAGACCCTTCTGTACTGAGGTCTGCTTTCTGGCACAGACCCCTTTTCCTTCCATACTTCTCCCATGATTTTGGTGGGCTCACTGCATCGCTTTAATGTCAAAAGTAACTTTTTTCAGTGCTCAGTGGTAAAATGCAACTCCTGACAGGCAAAAAAAATACTTATGTCATCTGTGGTAATAAAAAAGTAAATGAATAAGAAGAACACTTAATAAGATGCTTTATAACCAGCATTCTTTCTGTTAGCTTCTATCTAGTTTTTTCTATGAAGTCTTATTCTATCAGTGAACTTCTATTGCTATGTCCACAGTACTTGAAGATTCCAATATTCCACTGTTAATGGGCTAGGTGTTGTGAGGACTATGCTATCACTGCCAAGTGTCTGCACAGGAAGCCAACCATTTGCTATATGGCCAAAATCACCCACTAAAGGAATTCCTTGAGAAATACAAATAACTCTTCTGACAGCAAGTGAATCATAGCTTTAGAAACTAACAGGTTTGGATGCTCATGAACTAGGTAATAAGTTCCACAGTTGGTATCATACACTAAAAATAAGGCAAATTTCACATTTGATAAAAGTAATTTAAATTCATTACAGAAGCTGCAGAACATTACATGGTAGCAAGTAAGAAAGAAAACCTGGTGCCTGATGACATAGGCCATTGTAGGATTTGATCACCTGCACTTCTGCCATACTCACTCTTTTCTGTCTTACAGGCTAAGTAAAAGAACTCCTCATACACATAACTCTGCTAAGAAAAACACTGAAAAAGATCTCCTTATGTTACACGAACACTAGAATTTGAAAGTATATCAAATATTGCTGTTGGCAAATGTAGTAGCCACACCCATTGCTGGAATATAAAGTTCAGCTATGATATAACCTGAGAATTACTGACCAGTGCATCATTATTCTACCAAAGTGGCATACTGAAATGAATCCAACTGTTTAGAGTTGTTTCTGGTTCTAAGGTGACTTTAGAGCTATACTATTTCTACAGAAGCTTTATGACTGACACATGTAGGTAGAAGATTCGTTTGTAGGATTTTTTTCTTTCCTTTATGCGATGTATTCAGAAAAGATTTAATGAAGATTCATAAATGAAATGAGACTGGGTAAAAGTCTGCAATCAATCCACAATTTCAGGGAAGAAATCTTTATCAGCTGCCAAAACAGAACTGTGTAATTAACTGAGGATTCTGGTAAGAACCAACTGTGCCACTAGTCAATTATTTTTACTTGTCTTCCAGCTGCGGCTTCTGTCTGCTCAAAAGGGAGACTGTAAGAAAATGCAACTATAGAGAATTTGGCGATTTCAAAAAATAACTGAAGAAATTTAAGATTACCAACACCATCTGTAGTAGAACCACAAGAAGTTTTAAAAATCTATTGCAAATGCTTTGCAATTTCTCACTAGAAATTTTCATCAAGAACTCTTATAAGAACAAAAATAGCATTTCAGAATTTCTGAGGGTTGAAAAATGACCATGCATAAGCTGCAATGGAAATCCCCAAGTCTTAATGAAGCAGTCTTCAGAGGAAGTAGTATGACACTTTAGAATACTGTTTAAGTCATGACAACTGAGGGATGGAACTGCTTCTTTTCAAAAGCATTGCTGCTTATGAAAAAAAAAAATAAATTATCCAAAGCCCCTGTGGGAAAGATTTTGCAGCTCTTCCAGCACGTTGGATTGTATTTGTAATATATATGTATATAAGTACGCTACTACTTGTAATAATCTGTTTCAGCAGTTTTTAAGGAAACAGAATCTCTTGGAAATCCCAATGACTAGTAAGAAGAATAGCTAAATCTTTACCGGAAATATGATGTAGTCTTTAAGTCTTTGCTAAGATAGAAAGAATTCATACAGTTCATGATGAATGAGTTTGAAATACCTTAGAAGTAAGTTAACATGTTTTCTGTTATTATTGTTAGCTCCAGCATACAACAGAAAGTATTTCACCCTTCATTTACTGAAGGGTCTTTTTAAATAGTCATGTGAGAAAAGTCCAGTTTCCTCTGCCTTTAAAGAGTGCCTAGCAGGGAAATATAAGAGACATTTGATCAGAAGATGGAATAGTAATGGAAGTGAGAGCTTAGTAGTGAGAAAACAGGAAGCAAATTCTACAGCCAAGGAGAAGGTGTGTAGACACAGCATTCACTTCATCAGAGTTGCATTCATTAGCATAAGGAATTAATTTAGCTCAAGATTCTTTCTGCAGTGAGGGAAAACATTTCTTTTATTTGACTATATCATAGCTAAGATTCACACTTGCTGCCTGAAAAAGTCAAGCCTGTCTGGCTGTAAGAGAAAATGCAAGGCATTCACCATTCAAAATATATCTTGGACATCTTAAACATAAAGGTTCAGGGTGTTATTGGAGCCAGATATTTTTAGTATTCTTTAGCAAATAAACTTAAAGGCATCAGAATTCATTCCCCACACAGCACTTGAATCAGACATGGACACAGATGGTTACCTTGACTTTGGGAGCAAAGTTTTGTTTTGCAAGATAACACTGTCTTTAAGCCAGCTCTTTCGCACTTTCTATTAGCACTGATAAATATATCTTTTTGTTTCCTTTTTCTTAAGAATTCTACGATTATACAGATAACGTATTACATTTGGTTAGTTCAAGAATTACAGTTTATTATACATATCCAAACTTTATATAAGTATGCATTTGCTATAAAGAGAAAAATTTGCTTGATACAGTAATTCAACCATCTGTGAGCTTTTACTGAAATAATGTCCTTTAAATTCTGCTTGTACTTTACGGCTTTCCAACATCACCTTCTAATTCTCAAACATATTTCTTGTGCTTAGTCCCTCTGAAGAACTAGATTTACACAACTATGTAATTTGTAAATTAAGCTCAATAATTTAATGGACAAGATTATTTTTCTACAGTATGATATGATACTTAAAGTAAAATACAGAGTTGAATGAAGACTGCTCAAACTCAACACAGAACACACTTCTTTTTCAGTCACCCACAACCTTTATATATCCTGCAGAAAAACCAATGAGTAAGGCCTGATAATATTTATCTACTTTTCTTGTTTTTCTTTTAGCAATCTCCTGAAAGTCAGCTTGGATCCTGAGATTTTTTGTTATGACTATGATAGCTTAAGAGAGTTTTGGATTATTTTAAATTGCCTGCTGTAAATCAAAGAACATCTTATTTTGTTAATAACACCTGAAAATCTGAGAAATTTGCTTGTAAAAAAAAAAGATTCCACTCAATGTTGTAGGAGGACAAGTCAGAATTGCAGCAAGTTTTCTGTGAATACTGGCAAACAAGTCTTTCAATGCAAAGGCTTTGCCTTACAAATGCAATATTACTGCAAGGTATATTCTACTTCTTTCTACAAATAAGATGGAGAAAAAATAACTTGAGTAAAACTGCCCGAAATTTTTCAAAAGTATCACTGAAAAATTCTGTTTTGAATGTTTTTGAGAATAACTCTGTCATAATATTGAGTCTATCTTCTACAAGAGAGGAGAGATCTGGGGAATGAAGAGGCACCTACACAGCTGGAGAGGAAAAGACACACTGCTGTGACAGCTCATGGACAAATGGCTTCTGAAGAGAAAGGCTTATTCTGGTGAATGATGGCTTCAGAAAAAACATTTTGACTAAACGAAAAAGTGAATGGCAGAAATAGACTTAAAATTAAAATACTTGTAATAAAGCTATATTTTGAGGAATATGAATTGAACCTTAGAATTAGGGATAATCAAAACATAATTTCAAATCTGTGTCTTATGTTCACCAATTAGTTGACACTTATGACTGCTTGATTATCTCTAACCACAGCTAACCAGGCAAGAGGGACTCAACTGCTCTGGCTGCATACACAGCACAGGTGTTGCTAATCCATTTGTTTTGTGAGGTTCGAATATACTTTTCACCTACTGGCACAAAATACTTTGAGCTAAGCTAGGGGTATGTCTTTATAGTCAAATGAAGGCAAATGTGAACTAGCTGTAAATGTGGTTAATGTGGGCACTGATACGGTCTAGGTGTGCTAAAAAGGCTGTGAAACTTTCCCAAGGAGAAAGGTAAAGTAACTTTTTCATCTCTGTTTTACCACAACTGGGCTGCTTCAAGTCCCTAAACTAACATGTGCTGTTGTGCAAACATATTGTGTCTAAAGATTTTCTAGTTAATCCTTAATTAATTTGTTAATAGTTAATGAACAAAAGCCCATTTTACAAAAGAAAAACAAACCCAGAAAGGTCTGAGCACACCCTTTTTCCATCTCATATGTTCCATTTCTACACTACCTCAACTCATCTTTTCACACTTTTCTTTTTTCTTCCCTTGATTTTCCTATTTCACACCTGCTTACTCGAATTTGCACTTTCAACCACACACATTTCTTAAGGGAAAGTTCATTATGATCAGAGGACCCAAAGCTGTGTTGTGGGAGGTGAAATGGATCACTTTCTCAGGCATCTGAAGCTCCAGAAGGCAACGTAACTGGAAATTAAAATACTGAAGTGGGTACTTCTTAAGTTGAAACAGCCATACAATTTAAATTTACTCACTAAACACAAACTCATATTCCCAAACTCTTGGTTGTTATTCCAAAAAGCCCTGTCTGGGAGGGAGTTAAAAAAAAAAAATCAAAGTTAAGATCACAGCCCAGAGAAGTTACTATTCACTCCACTGAAGATTCAAGAACTTATCATCAAAGGGGAGGTGACCTCTTGCCTGTTTGTTAATGATACTGGAACTCCAAAGTATCACAATCTACCTTTGTTCTCAGGTTAATCACCTAAAAAATAATAATTTCTCTCCACTGGGGAAAGCAATATATTTAAACTCTTCCTCAAATAGTGCTGACTAGAAAGGAAAGTGAATTTATAGTATTCCATCTATCATCAAAGAACAACAAATCAAGTGTCACAATACAATTCACAATATAAGCTTTTAAATTCTATCCCCTTAGAATCAATATTATTAATGCAGGATATGCATTATAATTATTAAATAATAATAATAATTAACAAAACCATAATATCACCCATTAATTTTTTATTTTGATTACTATGCTTTATTGTATAGTGTTGACAATAATAACAGTTTGGACTCAACACAGGAGCATATTTCCGTCCATTGGTAAACACCTGACAAAATTTCCAGAAAGTCCAAAATAATTTCTGTTATCAATCAGAAAATAGAACCAGACTTTTTATGCTGTCCAAATATCACACTCTTATGACAAAATGTCATCTTTTGAGTTCCAGCTCTCTTCACAGTGGCATACTGAATCCACAAACCAAGCAGAGCACTAACTTGTGGACAAAACCACCCACCAATTTTCCATGGAATCAGAATGGTTTGGGATGGAATGGACTACCAAAAATAATTTAGTTCAAATGCCCTGCTCTGAGCAGGACCTGCTAGGGGCAGGACTGTCCCTCACTAGATCAGGTTGTGCAAAGCCCTGTCCAACTTTGAACGCTTCTGCAACTTCTTTGTGTAGTCTGTTGTCTCACAACTCTTTACATAAAACTTTTATTCCTTATATCCAATCCAAATTTACCCTTTCAGTTTAAAACCATTGCCCCTTGTATTGTTAAGGATTGCACTATAACAGGCTCCACCCGAGGATCCCACAAAAAGTCCCAGTAAAGGTTTCCAATTCCTTTTTTATTAGTTCTCTGGTTACAGCTTGAGCTTAGTGCTACTAATGCTGAGACTATTCAGAGAGAAGAATGCAGTTAATCAAACTTATTCTATGACAATCCTGTCACTACAGGCTCTGGTAAAAAATTCTTCCCTTGTCTTTTTTATAAACTCCCTTTTTTAAAAGGCTGCAGTAAGATCTCCTAGAGCTTTTTCTTATTCTTCAGGCTGAGCCACGTCAAATTTGTCAGTCTTTTTTTCACAGGATAATTTTCATGGCCCTCCTCTGGACCCACTTGAACAGGTCAATGTCTTTTTTGTGCTGGGGATGAAAAAGACAGAGCTGGATGCAACACTCCAGGTGGGGTCTCATGAGAGTCAGAACAGAGCAGGAAAACCTCCTGATCAGCTGGCCATGCTCTTTTTGTTGCAGCCCAGGATATGACTGGCTTTCCAGGCTGCAAGTGCACCTTGCCTATTTATACCAAACTTTTCATCCACCAGTATCCCTAAGGCCTTCACAGGGCTGTTTTCAATCCATTCCTCCACTATGTACCGACATTGTGAATTTTTGTAGCCCAGATGCAGGAGTTTGTGTTTTGCTTTGCTGAACTCCATGAGGTTCAAATGGTCCCATTCATCAGTATTTATGCTTTTTTCTTCCTCTGGAATGACATGAATGATGGGAAGTGGCATCAGAGCAGCACTTCAAGTAACACTGCAGAGGCAAAATGCTTATTTTGGACATTCTTGCCTGCAATTATCAACAGACAAGAGACCAAATACCAGCACTTGCTAATCAAACACTTTTGCATCTGTTAACTATCCAGTTTGAAACCACTTTTTTACTCATTTCATGCCAGATCTTATATGATACTCCCAGTTAATATTTTACTGCATTAAAATTACAAAAACTACTGTCTGGCATCAAGCCTTTTTGGCAATTCTTGAAAATATTTAACTGATTTATTGTCTCTGACTTTTCTCCTTCAGTATCCTGAACTAAAATTATTTAGCTTTAAGAGTTTTAAGTATGGAACATAAGAGGACATTTGGAGATGACTTAATACAGTACATTTTCTCTAATCACATACTTCCAAAAAGTAAATAAATATTTAACTATTTTCTGAAAAGTGTGACTGAAGTGGGCCTTTAACAATGTCTGCAGTATGTTCTACCTCAATCCAAAAAATAGTGTTTCATTTTAAATTTAAGCATGCTGGTAAACTAACCCAAATATTTTAAATACTGAAGCAAAAAAGAAGAATATTTTAAATAACGTGCAGGGTAGGTGTCTATTCAAGTTCAAGTAACATCTGTAAATCTCTCCTTTCTCTGAATTGCTCATCCAATAAGGATGTTCTTAGAAAATAAATGAGATATGGGCTTTTCTGGTATTTGAAGTATTTTTGTTCCCAAACCCTTTTATAAAGGAGCTATTCAATAAAAGTGAATTTTGATTCTATGTTTCTTATTGCAGTACTGCATATAATTGTGTGTTCAATAACTTGTCATAATACAAAATTACCAAAACTAATAAATGATTCATAGTTCTAAAAATATTGTGTTGTAGAAGAAGCTTAGCAGAGAGAATAAGCTTTATTTGCATTTAAAGTTAGAACAATGTTGATGGTATTTAATGTTTCCTAACATGTAGAAATTTCTTGTTCCTTTCTTTGTCAAATAATAATCCTCTTAGTTAATAAAAGGAGAGCTGCCGTGTCAGTTTAAGACTTGACACAAACCTCTACGGAACCCCTTGGAATCACTTCCCAGAGTGATTCCAAAATTAAAATGCACTAACTCAGCTACGCCCAATCACATAATAGCATAGATGTAGAGGTCTACATAAACAGAGGAAGACCCTGGAAACATCCCCCACAGCCTTCTGTCCACCCTATTCTGCAAGCATGATTGACTGTGTCATGTTTATTGTTAGCCCATCTGGACAACAGGTGCAGCACTTAATGGCCACAGTGCACTTGATCATTGAGTAGTGAATATTTCTGCACAACACAATAGGTCCTAGAATGACCCTCAGTAGCAGACAGACTTCCTACCCATTTCTACATTCAAAACTTCACAAAACCAAAGGAAAGAGTTTTCACCCTATCTGGAAGTTTGGTATAGAGCTTAAACAGACAACCCACATTCGTCAAATACTTAGTTTGCCAGGCTTGTATAGAGTCAATTTAAGGAATAAAAAACCAAGTTATATGAATTCCAAGCTTGGGGACTTCTAATTACTTCATGCTTAAAGTTTAACTATAAAACACAGATAAACTGCTGCACTAAAACCACAGAAGATCCTTCACATGATTTGTGCCAATGTATCTAAAGCTCAGTGAAGCTGATCCCGGGGAGGCTTCCCATTTAGTCCTCAGAGAATTCATTTTGGACCCGTTTCTAATGAGTATATAAAGGATTACTTGGATATTTTGGTAAAGCTACCCAATAAATTAGTCAATCTCAAATTTTATTAGCCACAAAGTATTACTGCAGTCATATAGCTGAAGAACACTGAGGGAATTGAAGGCATATTAGTCATTTATTTAGGCAGATACCAGAGATTAGTACTCAGTACAGGATGTTAGTTGTAACATTAAGCTAATTGGCTAATAGTTGTAGCAGTCCTTAAACAGTTTTTGTACTGAGAGGTGTGACCCCTTCTTGAACCAATTTATGTAAATCCAGAGGGAGTCCTAAATTTATTCCAGTTTCATGAATGCATGGTCTGGATTAAGAAACCAAAAGCAAGAAAAATATGCATAAAACCAACCGTGTAAACCAAACACCTAAAATTTACATGCTGTCAGCTTGAAAACTTCCTGTTTAACAAATTACTTAAGATAATAAATATTTAAAATAAATTTAACAATTTGGTATTGAAAACATTCCCCTTTCATCCAGCGCATATTTCAGGGTTGTAGTTTTTGTCTTCTCAACCCTACCTTTGGCTATTTATCTAGTTGCAAATTTTTATAGATGTGAAATATTGTAAGAGGACCTTTGGAAATGGCCTGAGGTAATTTCAAACTTAACAGACCCTGTCCCACCAGAGCTCATTACAGTGCATTTTATAACAAAGTACCCTCTACTTAATTTTCAGAGCTTAGCCAAGCGTAGTAGAAATGCGGCTGCATTAAGTGCAATTAATGGTATAATAAAAGCAGTGGAGGGCTGTTTAAGACCCAAGAACCAGCATTAAACAGGGAATCCAAGTTCTCTAACAGTGACAAGTCAAAGTTCCAGAAGTGTAAGAGTTCCACTGCTAGAGAAGGAAAAAAAAAGAAATGAAATCGCATGTGTTGCTGGGGGGGAAAAAAAAAATCTGTCCTTCAACAATCCCAAAAGGTAGATTAAAAGAAGATTAAAAAAAAATTCCCTCCAGTTATGCCACAAGCATCCTCCTCTCTCTTTGAGCAGGAGTCCAAAACAATAAACTTATATTCCCACCAGCAAAAAACCCAGGCAAATTCAATTCCAGTAAAAGCGAGATTAATAGTAAGTGACTCATATAATACACAGAAGTAACTAACTTAACTAACAATGTTTACTTTCAAATAACAGAAAGAAAAAAGAACATTTTTGTGTCAGGAAAAAAATGTATTTTAAATAAAAATACTTTATTTAAAATAAAACAAGTCACATCACAACTGTTGATTATAAAAGCTCTTCAACTTTTTAGTATGGAAATACCTGGATAACTAAATTATTATTCCTGGGAATTAAGGTAATTCTTGTTTGAAACTAAAGAAGAAACGCTATGTTAAAGACAGAAGACAACCAACATCTCCTGACTAATTTCTAATAGAAGTCAACAGACCTAGCACAAAGAAAGCAGTGACTACATTTTTCTATATGGGACTAATATCCCTTTTGTTTGTTTCTAGTCTTGAACCTTATTTTCATGTATTTAACTCAATTATTTACTTTGGCAGAAAAGATCAGTTAATTCATGTGAGTGGTCCTTCTGATTTGCAGACAGTAAGTGGCTTACAACCTGGCTTTATGGTAAAATTTGAAAGCACGAAATCCCATGATTACGCATGGCCTGCAGATATAGTAATTCATTTTGTACACATTGCATATAAAAAAATCCTTTAATGTGTGCTGAAGGTAGAAAAAAGTTATGATTTTGTGCTCTGCACAAGAATAACAGATTTCTAAATTGTGAAATAAAAAAATTTCCAATTTTCAGTGCATAAGTACTATAAATACAAAACTAATAAGAAAACCCTCAGAATTTCAATTTACCTTCTCCCAATAATGGATAAATGAAGTAGACCAGATTTTGTTTTACACTTCTCTTTTCTAGTAAAAAATACAAGCTAACCATGTATTGCTTATCTTTAAAGCTGATTTCAGGTGTTAAGGGACAGAGATAACAAACAAACAAAATAGCTCCTACACCTGTTCTTTGTGGACTAGACTGCTGGCAATTTCCAAGCCAACTCTGGCTGAAACCCTATATATGGACTTGGAAATAATCAACGGTGTGTAGAAAGATAAAGCCTACTTTGACAGCAGACCTCATGACTCTCAGAAATACATAGGAAAAATAAAATACATGCATATTTTCCGCTCACAAAGCACATGAAATCTATTCCTGGTGTTGTAGTTATCCAGTGCTATATTCTGAGTTGTGGAAACATTTCAACATATTTGAGTGTTCTCTCTTTCCTGTCCCCTCTGTTTGCTGAACCTCACATGTAGGGGCTGTTCTTTTTATTTACAGCATTCTGCTGCCTCTATCATTCTTCACAGTAACATAATTCTACAACCACCACTTTAGTATCATACGTAAGTAACTTTATTTATACAGGCTTAAGTAGACTGCGGGGAATAATTGATCATATTATTTCTGTAGATTATTTAATTGACACTCACATTTCCTACTACTCTCTATGATCACACAGTAGAGGATGTATATTTTCATATTGCATTTACATATCCTATGATGTAATTCTAAAAAAATGTTAGCTACTGCCCAGTAAAACACTATGATTACTGCTGAAATAGCTGCAGTGGTGTGGACAGTGTTGACAAAATAATGATAATAAAGCCTAGGAAATGTAAGTCTTAGTGTAAAAATTTTCTATAAAGACTAATAAAGAAAACTGAAACAATGGTACTAGAACTGTATCTAAGGTAAGGAGTTACTACCTCTGCCATTAAAGAAATGATGGTTTAGTGTGTCTAAAGATACATTAAACATATCACATCTTGCTGTTACCAGGAAAGTAATAATAATAAATAAAAGTGATTCTCTGGGATATTATTTAGTGTTAGCAAACTGTTGAAAAAAATTCAAAAATACAAAGAAGGAAATCTCTTCATAATCTCATTTCAGACTGAAGATGTCATGGTGCATTAAGGAAATCAAATAAGCTCACAAGATGGAAGATACAGAATTTGAAGAGCAGTACAGCTAGTGACAACCTTGAAAACTAGAAGGAAGACCAGATAACTCAATTTCCCTTTGGGAGACCTGAACAGTTAGGTCTCATAGAGCACTTGCAGGTAGAATAATAAAACAATACAATTAACCAAGGAAGAATAAACAGGCATTTAAAAACATAAAACATGAAAGATGGAAGTACAATTATTTTCTGAGAAGAAAGGGAAACGTTTTTAAGTAAGACAGCAAGGATTACTACTTCAATATTCATAAGCTGAGGGAAACTAGATGTTAAAAGGAACTAGGAAGTGATGACATGGCAGAACCTTTGTACAGCAAGGTGGACTTGGAATTGAGTTGATATTTCTACTTGGGAACTTCGACACAAGTTGGTGGTGTCAGACCAGCTCTCGGTAGACAGGCAAACCCCAAGGGTGGGGGGCTCTACACTGTCCCCACGACAAGGCAAGGAAAACTGACCAGTCTTAGGAGTCAAACTCAGACACCTACTGATACTTCATAGCCAGGTTTGAACATCTCCCTGAAGCAATGAGGAAAAGAGCTTTTTAGAACTATCTGCTCTGGTTATACATCTTTTTTTTTTTCCCCTTGTAAAATGTAGCTAGCTGTAAGGAACAGTTTACAGTTTAACCTTTTCTAAGGAGTAAAACAAAACAGCCTGGAATAGGATGAAAATATTTTCATACTGGCTGAATGAAAAGCTCTCAGAAGGCTAACAAGCATGTTGAAAAATCTAAGTCCATAGAAGCTGAATGAGAACTCTCCACTTCTTCTTTCTTGCCTTCATCTCCTCCCCATTAAGACTGTTTTGCAAAGTTTTGTGTACCTGGTCATGGCTGGGGAGGTGAATACAAACTTCACTGAAGTGTCAAACCATTTATGTAAATTTCCACATAAGCTCACAATCACATAATCATCACCAAAAAACAAATCAAATTAAAAAATAGTACAACCACCCCCCAACAAACAAACAAAGAAACAAACAAACAAACCAACCCTACACAAACCTGGATGCCAAATCACTTGAAAAACTTATTCAGGGCAGGTATGGGTTTGATGACCATATGAGGTAGTTCACTAACAGCAGAGATCTTCATCACAAAATAAATGTTGGCACAGAAGCAAAAATTTCAGGGTTGAAACTAAAAAATAAAAATCTGAGCAGAAGTATAAAAAAGTTAGAATGAATAAAAATATGTTCCAGGCTTAAGATGGATAATATTATCTAAATATTCTTAATACAATGATGATCACTACACTGAGCACTGGGAACCAGGTCATGGTAAAGAATAAAAGAAAATTGTATTAATCGCAATCTCCAAAGGCAGGCCATAAAAGCCATATCACACACACTGAAAAATAATTCATTAAACTATATCCCAGCTGGAAGTAGTGAAAAACAAACAGAATAAAAAGACACTAAGCAGCAGGGAGAAATAAACTTTATGGAACTGTCAAAGCATGAACAATAGGAGGAAAAAAAAAAAGCAAGAAACAATAAATGTGTCTGGTTTATCGGTAAAATAGCCACATTAGGACACAAATGAGAATTAAATTTAAAACAAAACCTGAGAATGCAAGGCTGAAGTATCAAAATTATCCTATTGCAGTTCAGGACATCGAGTACTTGCAAATTGTGGCTTGGCAGTATCTTGCAGAGAGAAACATCACTAAATGCTAATCACTCATGGAACATCAGGCACTTCTCTTATGTAGCCCAAGATGAAGTGAAAGTGAAAATGTCCACATTTCAGGATTGATTGGTAAAGCAAAAGTATGCACAGCCCCTCTATGGGAAAGAGAACACTTTCTCAGCTAGCTTGTCTCTAGGTTTGATTTACTGATGAAAAGTAGTACTTTGCATAAACATTTCCATGAGTCCTTTTGTAATGTTACATACAGCTTTCTTTTTCTTTTTCTTTTTGAGGAACAGATGGGAGAAGGGAACACTATAGTAACGCATTCCATTGTATAATAGAATTAAAAACAAGGAGGAACACCACAAAATATATTCTGTTTAAAGAAATTAATAAAAGGCACTTTGAGTCTTTGCTAGCTAAATTTAAATAAATTTTTTCTCCACTTTTGGCTTTGTCAGTTTTTTGCAGCCCAAATGTGTGATTTACAATAGTGTTTGTCAGCCACAGGTTTTGCAGGCTTCATCTGGAGCTGTGTTTTATCAGAACAGATGAAAATGCAGCCTAAAGTACATGGGCAAAGAGGCATCCAAAGCCACTGGCAACTTTTGAAAATTTCAGCCCATCCATCTACCAGGTTCTGCTGCATCTGATGGTCTTTATAAGCAGAGATGCCAGTAGGTACATAGGTATGTATATAAAAGCAATGTACAAATGGCAGTGCACTGTAAATGTAAATTATGTCAATCTTTCCATTTGATCCTCGGTTAATTATTTTTTTTTTTATATATGCACTGAATTCCACACAAGGATGAAGAATTTTTCAGATGAGCCAGAGGGATTATAGGTGCCTAGCTTTCAGTGAAACACAGAGGAAGCTGAGGCCCCAGATTGCTTTGGATTCCTTCATGACACTGTTGCAAAGTATTAAATCCATTACATTTGAACATAATTCATCCACCAGTCATTGACATATGACAGAGTAGACCTTAAACTATGAATTACTGACTTTACTGAATGAAAGCATGTTTTTTCAATTAAAAAAATGCTGTATATCCCGGATACAGTTTTATGAAGACTCAGTAAGGATCCATGGTAAATGTTCTCACGTAAGACATTAAGCATCTGCAAATGCCAAAGTCTTGGATGGTAATTCTTTCTCTCTCTCTTTTTCCCCTTTGACACTCTGAATCCCTACTCCATGTTATGGACTAAAAACCTGGAAATTATATCTTTGTAAAGCAAAATTGTTTTTCAGCTAGAGGAATGAATAAAATTATATTTGACACATAAAAATTTCTTTCCTCCACCCACCTTTTTATAACTGAAAGAGAGCCAAACTAATTTAAACCAAATCTGATTTAAAAATCCTGCTGAGCTGAGACTTTTAAATACCAGTTTTCAGCCTGGAGTGAATTTTTATTGCTGTGTTATAAACACCTGAAAAACAGCAGGTGCCATAGAAATAGATACAGTTTGTGTTTTTATACTAATTCCTTAGTTTCAAAAGTGGGTTCTAGTCAAAGTGAGGTTTTTTTCCTAATTTTAACTTGTTATGGTTAGTTCAGTTCAAACGAAATGATTACAAGCCAGAAGTAATTTGGAATGAAAACACATGTACATATTTTATATACAAAATTATCCAATTGATACATTTACCATTTGGCTAAAATATGAAAAACACTTCCACAGGAAATTCTGTAAATAGTGATCAGAAAAGGAAACCCCTGCCAGAGAAAGTTGGTTAAGCATCTCTCAATAGTGTGTGTGTGGTATTTTAATACACTTTTCTAGAGTCCTCAGTTCCATAATGACTTCAAGATTCAGTCAAGTTCTTTTAAAAGAATAAGTATCCTTTCCAAAAGTGATAAAGATGCTTGTATTCTTTAGTTAAACATATGTATTCTTAATCTTCCAGGCTTAAGAGTGTAACTGTTTGGAAGTACTCAAGAAAATGAAACCACATAAAGTAACTGAGAATGCAAAGTGGATTTGTCAAGTTGCATTAAACTGCTGTCTGGACAACCTCTTTCAGATGTAAAATATTTTTGATGCCTTTATAGCTAATACATTTAGGAAGAAAAAATAATTTTAAATAGTCATAAATAAAAATTATTATGAACAAGAGTTTGGCTGTGTGAATTAGTATCTTTAGAGTAAAGCAAATAAGAACTTCACCTGTTTGGCAGCTTAAATGCACACACTTACTGCAAACCAGAACAGTTTCTTTTTGAATAAAAGGTAGTCCTAACTACACAACATTTACTGGGGGAAAAGCACACACCTGGACTTTTCCAGGGAGTCATCTGATGCTATAGAAATTTACATTCTTCTTTATTTCAAAGTAACTTCTCTGCACCTGTCCACAACCTGGTGCACTTTATTACTACACTTTATACTGAATTTTGCTGTATTTTCCTGACTGAATTGAGAAATTCTATGTCTAGCTTTTAAACAAATAAAAGGCTATCCTTTTTATTAAAACCAACCAAGGCCTGATTTTTAAAAAGTTTACACATGGATTTCCACTCACAACTTTCAGTTACAGATGTAGAGACTGTTCACATGCAAATGATTGTTACTGCATTTAAAATTATTTGCATGAAAACTTGCACATACAAGTGAAATAACTCTGCATTCAATTTTTTGCATTTATAGGTCTAAGTGATCATCTTTAGGTTCCAGCCTATCAAAGCTTGTAAGTACAAACTTTTCTTGAAACGAGGCAGACTAAGTTAGATGGATCTACTTAGGAATTTACAACTTAAACACAGGTTTCAGTGGCTTCCTGGTAAATACTTTAGTAAAATTTCAATATATTTTAAATGGATTTAGAAGCAGATTCAGAACAGAATTTGGGACATCTTAATCCGAGAGCCTTGATCCCCAAGAGCTCCGTTAGTTGCCACTAGAAATATCCACACACCTGATTTTCTGCCTTTCCATGTTTCCACATCACCAGCACAGCTCAGTGCCCATTTCACACAAAGCCCATGGCTGCCTGCCAGAGCACTCAGGTTATGCCTTCTGGATTAGGTACTGGCAATAAGTGTCAGCTGGCTGTCTTTTTCTTTTAATTAAAATATAAATTTAAAAATTACCATCAAAATGATTACTCAATAACCTATATCAGCAGTTGTCAGAGGAAAGAATGAAAACATGGCTTCTTCTAGCAGTTCATCAAAATTACTAGAGGGGAGCATTCATAGCAAAAAGCATCCCTGCAAATCCAAGGTCAGTCAATAGGTTGGGAAAAGTGGGGAAAGTGAACAGTCTTCCAATAAGGGAAAGAAACTTCAGCCTTCCCAGTGAGAGAGTGGGATCCATCTCCAACCTCCTAAGAAACAAACAATCGGTAGCTGAAGAGGCCTGGGGAGATGCTGCTCATTTTACTTCAAGCAGTTTGTTCTGCAAAGGGATGTGAGAAAGCCTTTCCAAAGCTTCACTTTGGAGGGTGGTTCTGTCAGGAGTAGGCAGTGGCCTCTGCAGGGGAGATTGCCTGCCCATACTACGTGACTGCTGCCCTCAGAGCTTCCTTCAGGTCTGGCATCACCCGACCCACCAGCAGCCAGGACACCGTTTGAGGGGCGGATCTGCAGTGGGAGAAGCCCAGGCTAACCAGGCTCCTGAGGCTGCTGCCTTCACCTGCACAAGCGACAGCTGAGACCCCTGCTCGGCTGCACCTGCACTCCCACACTTCACAGCCTGCTATTTTAAAGTAAACACGCAAAATTTAAGTCTGAAAGAGGCAGGCTAGAAACTGCAGCTTTATGCAGGATGTGCTCAGCTCTCTGTCCACCAAGAGATGAATGAACTGTTGGAAAGCCATGCCTTCATACAGAGAGAGGCATTAGCATCTGACTAATGTAACATGAGCTGTAGAGACACATCCTATGCCCTCATCTCCAGATAAACACAGTATCCCAGAAAAAAAAAAAAACAACATCGACACGAGCGCCAGGATTATCATTGCTGTTCAGGCAAATCCAGCTAGGTCGCATAATGAACATGTTAATACAGAAAGAGAGGTAGCCTACACAAAATAGATAGGTTAATAAAGTCCTTCTTATTACCTTTCTCTCCCTGAGTTTGTCTTTGATGTGCCATGGGAAGGCTGAAGAGAGAGTGATTGCCACTGGGGATTTTGAGAAAAAGTAGCCTCTGGCTTAATACAAAGCCTAAAGATTAGGGTGGAAGTATGTAGACTAGAAGAATCTGCTAGCTAAACATAATCACATGTTCATTTTAATTTAAAATATGCAATTTCTTTCTTATTAATTCCATTTCCTTCAAGAACATGCATAAGTTACCAGATGCAGACATTGATGCACTAATATTAAGGGAAGAATATGCACAGAAATCTTTTATCAATGAGATTGCTATTTGAAGGAACACAAAGATACTTCAAAATATAATAAAATCATTAGTACACACAATATTACGGGGTTTGACAAATGATAAATTTTAAGCATACCTCCAGAGATATAATTTGTCAGCTCAAAACCATCATTAGTCTGAATCATTCAGTTCTTATAAGGCTTAAGGCTCCTTGCTGGTTGCTTAAACATGCGTTTACCCTCACATATTCACCTAAGGTTCGCTCATTTGAAAAGAGTTACCTATGAGGCACTGTGCAATAAGTGGCTAAGCACTAACAGAATGTTTTGCCAAACAGGAGTGGGTTTAAGCATTCAATACTCTGCTGTATCAGGACTCTGTTTAGCACCTGCTGCTCTGCTGGTGGGGGTTGGTGGTATGGTAAATCCAGGACTAACATTCCTATCGACACACTGCAGCCAATGACAGAAGGAATTAGGTTACTACAGACTCCCTCTTCAACCTCTGTTGACAAGTGTTTTGAATGCTTACTTCAAACCCTCAAATTTTATTCAGGGATGTCCTGTCTTCCTCCAGCCAGCAAGAAGTTTGTATAAAATGATAAAGCATTAACCTTCTGAAGAGCCTTTGACTAATCCAACAAAAATGTGATTGTGCATTCATGCCTAAATTAATACAAATCTATGGTACTCTGCTGATATTAATAATTAAATATCAGTGTTTGTTGAACCACAGCCCAAATGTATTTCCTCTGCAAAGTAGCTATTTCATTTTGTTTACAATAAATAAATGTTGGCCCTCTGCACCCTCAGAGCTTATTTCTTATTCTAAAATAATTCAGTTTAATTTTCCATTTCTCTATTGTTTATTGAGAAGCAGGAACATATATTTATGTGCAAAATTAAAGGACAGAGCACTAGTCTAGCAAGAAAGACTCCTTTTGTTAAATATACTAGTAGCTTAATGAAAAGTCTCTGATAATTTTTTTTCACCTCCCGGTGCCTCAGTTTCTACTTTACCACAGAGAATTTGCCTGCCCCATTTTGAGAGATTTTATGGATGTTTTAATAATCTGTTAAAAGTTAATCTGAATTAATATCTTATCTGGGGCTAGTAAGCAAAAAAAAAAAAAGGTAATTTTTCAACCAAATTATGTATCTATAAGAGATAAAGGATGGCTTTTATAGCAAAAGTCCAAGAATTGTTTTATACTGCTTATAGTTTGTATTAGAACAGGAGATATAACTTTTTTAGTTTGCACAATCCAGTCTTTGGACTGTCCTCCTAATAAGCATTAAAATATTTTTTTCTGAAATAAAGAATAGCCTGACCTAATGTGTTCACTACTTGTGTAATCACAACAAAGAGGAAGTAATTTTAAAGGCTGCATTTATTTAGGGTACAAAATACTCATTCATTTTAAGTCTACTGGAAAAAAATAACAAACTGAACCAGAGACCATCATCAAATATGCCCCGTGTTACAAACTGTGCACTGATATGTTATTACTTATGTTCAATACTATGAGACACATGGTATATCATGAGCCACAATCATTCAATGTCATTCAAATAATTCAAAGCCTGTAGAAAAGTCATAATTTACAATGACTCAGCTCAGGTAGTTTACCATAGAATAAGTTTAAATCAGAAAGCAGGCTCTAGAAACTCTGCTAACTCCTAAATGTGGCTGATCATGAGAACTTACCTGTGCAGGGCTAAAGTGCACAACACTCAAAACAGAGAGGAAGGACAACTCCCTATACCAATATGAACTATTTTCTCATCCTTGTAAGGATTTCCATATTTGCTGCAAAGGAGATTGTGTTATTACACAGAATAATGCCCTGCATTCTTGCAGGGTTTATCATCCAGGAATTTCATAGATTACTAGAAAACTAGTATGGGTAATTAATATATTTCACACATGAATAAACTAAGGTAGAGAGAGATGGCTAAGACTAATTCTGAAACATCACAAATTCATGAAATTTTCCATGTTGAGGGTTAGACAAGTCTTGCTTGAAAGACAGCACTAGTGCCAAGATAGAAGCTCTTCTGTTCCTGGCTCGTATACTTATGCTTATGTCAACACTTCCAGTCTATTACTCAGTGTCTAGTGTAGGTCAAAAAAATTCTACAACAGTTAAAGACATCAATTTAAGTTTGAGAAACCTCCTGAACGTTTCTTTTAAATAATTTTAGATTGATTTTACTCAAAGGAAAAACAAGAAAACAAAAAAAACCAAAACAAACCCAATGCTCAGCTCTTGCAGTCTGTCCAAGATCAGCATTGGCAAAGTAGCCAATACATACAGTAACAATACAATAACTGAGATTACATTAATCAACATGTAAATTAAGATATAAAGTGGGAAACCTTACTTAATGGTATGTATTACACAAGTATCAAAGAGGACAACAATTTCAAATGGAGCTTTTAATTTTGAGAGGTTAGTATCTATCCTGTCTATGCACACAGTAAAAAAAAATTTCAGTCTTATAAGTTAATTCAAAGTAATTTTGTGATTTTAATTATCTTCTTTCATTATTCAAATAATTTGTTTTCAGTAGTAAAAATATAAACTGTGTAACCTATCCAAGAAGAAAGAGGGACTAACAAATGGTTTAGGTCACTAAGCTGCTTAAAACTCCTTCATCTGTTGCTTCTCTGTCTGATTTATTCTCAGCTGCTTCAATGAACATAGTGTAAAAAGTCATGCCAGTATTAATAAATCTATATTAATTAGAACTGACACAGCATTGAGGTTTTATAACAAATTTAAAGCAGTATATGCTTCTGGAACCCTGACAACTTTTTTTCTTTTCTTTCATTTAATGGGAGTTCTCCAGAATTATTTTAAATGAAACAATGTATCAGCCAAGAATATGTCCTGAAGTCCAATTCAGCAGGCCTTGTGGAAAGAAAATAGGGAAAAGAGAAGTGTAATATGTTGAACAGTAAAAAAATTCACTTCTGATCATTTTGATAGTAATGATAATTTCTAGTAACTTTGTTTCTGCTGATGTCTGAGAAGCAATGAATTTTCTCACCCTCTGATGACTATTTCTAAAACTGCCTTTACTGGTTTTATGTGTTAGTAATACTGCACTTATTTTCACATAGTTAAATGTGTTTATGTAGCTGCACTAGTCTAAGAATAAAAGCAAAACAAAGTTGGTAGGAAGATGACAGTGAACCTGAAAGCATGGTAATTTTTTCTCCCGAATTTATCAGCTGTTGTAAACACAAAGCAACATTGAGACTATTACAATAGCCTTTTCCAGCTATCGAAGGCAAACTGCAAAATGTTTCAGTGACTCTTCTACTTCTTTTACACTTTGCCCACTTGTGTTGTCGTCTGATTTAAGCTTGAATTAATGTGGATTGCCTGAGGGCTTGTACACTATGCAGTTTGCATGCATTTCTAAATCCCTTATGAACTTCATAACTTTATGCCACAGCTACAATGGCAATTGCTTCTTTGAAAGCAAAATGTTTCTCCTCAGTCTGCCTTTTCCTTCTTTCTTCTTTTTGGGGTGTTTGGAACAACTAAGTGTCAGGAAATATGAATGCCAAAAGGCAAGTCATGGGGCAGGGCCTCTTGTCCCTCTTGGACAGGTTCCTTCAGATGTGGAAGAAGGCAGGCTGTGATAGATGGTCCCAGCTCAACCTGCTGCCTTGGCGTCTAAGCCCTGATGGAACAGTTTGACCAACTAGTGAGCAGGCACAATGCCATGCAAGCATATGGACAGGAGTACACGCAGCCAAGTGACCATGTAGGAGAATCAAATATGTTTGCTGAGGGCAGGAGTCCCAGTCTGAAACATCCAAACAGCTGTCTATCCTGAAGTTTACATGCCTGTGGTTAAGGGGATGTGACACAGCTAATCCAGATTTTGGCTAGATTAATTTTAAAATACAAAAATCAGCTTTTTGGGCGCAAAAGGCGTTTTTGGGTCCTAGATATATACAATGTCTCCAAAACAGTATTCCAAATTAATTCTCACCTGACATTTTAGAATTAGTGTGGTGAAATGTCCAAAAACTCTAAGTGTTTCACTTGCATAAAGTATTAAAGAAATAAAGAACATTCTTTCATGCAAGTTATTTGTTTTACATCCCCAAATGTTCATCCAGAAAATAATTTTAATACTGCAATTCCATATAACAAGGGGGAGTAATTTCTTATCAGGGCTACAGTAGTACAAAAATCCCACTCATAGCCCTATTTTTCTATCAGGCTCCAAAACATTAACTTTTCAATTGGAAAAACTATTTCCAAAAATTAGAAAACAAAAAAAGTCATTCAAAACTATTTATCAAAAAAGTGACTTAACATAAATTCTACTGAAATGTATACTGCTACTGAATTGACATTACAAAATTCTGTATGTTAGAAAATTTATTATATTTTGATGCTGCTTTCAATAGTCAGTGATTATAGATGCACAAAGAGATTATTTTTATTGTTTATGGCAAAGAGCAACATCATCAAAAGCACCATATGTTTATTGATGATAGCAAACAGTAAGATGTTCAAAAGAGATTAAATAATTCAGTAGCCTGAATCTAACTTTCCAAAGTAAAGGAACTATTAGATGCAGATTCCCAAGAAGTACCTCCTGTCACTGGAATCAGTAGATTTTTAGGGATCTAAATCTAATATTTGAATATTTGGGACTGAAGCTGAAGCATCCTTGAAAGAAGAACAAACAAAATAATACCTTGTAAACTCTTTTTTAGATATTTCATTATATCAGGCAAGTCTTGTGCCAAGGGGGAAAGAACATGCAGTCTTCATTACAGAAAAAAAAGCGAGTTTGCATGCAGCCTCTTTCAATACTCTGATTACCTGAAACTGAAGGAGTTACAAGTACTGTAAGCAGCTTTCATGTTCCACTAGGAAACTGAGACATAAAAATACAAAACAATAGATATAAGATTGCTTGTTACAAATTCTTAGGGCTTTATGGTCTGAAAATTATCAGTATCTTTAAGAGAAATATTTTATAAGCCTGGTTAAAAACAAGATCTCAATGTGATTATTATGCAGTACCAACAACAACAAAAACCCCACCAAAATCCCACCAAACCAAAACAAACCAAAAAGCCAATAGAAAAATAAAAAAACCCCAAAACATCAAATTCACACACTCTTCAACACAGAGCCAGATCACACCACATCATTTTGAAGAACTGGTATATTCTAATTTCTTATTGTGGTCTATTAGATGGCTTACATGTAAATGCAATTTTTGTTTTTTTCATCATATGCCCTTTAAGAATGCATAACCACCTTTTTCTTTCTGCAGCAAATGCAAATAATTTCACTTCATGAAGTGATCAAAATCTATATTGTTTTCTAGACGCACAGTTAAAATAACAAAACAAACATACACAATGTTAAATTTTCTTCCAACTTTAGCCACAAAAGGTCACAGTAAATACCTAATTCTGGATGTATTTCTTCTAAATCAAAACTTAGCAGCATATGTTGAAATTGCCAAACTTGATATCTGAAGTTTGGATTAAGAATCAAAATTCCCCAACGCTGGACTAGGTAGCATCCAACTGTTCTGATCCCTGTTCAAGAGTTTAAACAGGGTGATATAGAGCAGAAAGAAACCCTGTGCAATTCAGATTGATAGCATTTATAGAAAATTAAACTGCTTGTGATTCTTGGAAGAACTGTGATCATATTTTAGTGTAGGCTAAAACTGTAAATTTCAGATTATATTCAAAATTTGACATCAAAGGTGGTTCAGATATATGGCTACAGTAAAGCTTCATCCCTTCTAAATGTGCCTCCATTGCAGGGGTAAGTAAAAAAATCATCAAAATTTATGCACAGAGCTGTAAGGATAATTTTCCTGCTTAAGTCTCCAATTGCTGCAACCCCTTATCACAGAAAAATAAAAAGCTATCCCAGCTCAGATGAAAAAAAAAAAAACTTTTTCACTTCTCTCTTGGGAGAATCTGAACTCAAGCTGTGAAGTATTCTGAGTTCAGGCAGTATCTACTTCTCCAGCTGACACTATTGGATTATGTATAAATAACTGAACATAGAGACCAAGGACTCCCATATTCTGACAAGTTGCTTTCACTCTCAAGATTAAAAAAAAAAAAAAATCTTATTCTTACTCAGTGTCTCAATGACTCTGGGACACTGTTTTGCAGAAACAGAGTATCTCCAAAATAAAGATTCCAAGAGCAAGTCTCTTTGAGCTAGTATGCAGACCCCTTACCTGAGAGGAGCAGAAACTTGCATGCAAATTAATTTGGCTACCTGATGCAAAAGTGCTCATTTGGAAAATGTTTTGGGGGTACTAAAACAGAAAATTTCAGAGGATTTGTACAAATATTCTTATAAAGATCTCAGCTCTTTCTTATCCATATTGCTTATTACATAAACAGTTGCACAAGAAAAGTGGGGATAAAATAACAATTGGGGTTATAAATTCTGTTACAATCTCCTGTAACCACACAGTGGAAGATTTCACTAGACACTGAATATCATCAGCAATTACATTGCAGAACTGAAGAGCAGGAAGATTTTTTTAATTGCTCTTTATTTAGCAAGACTATCATGTTCTCTCATTAACTGATATAAAAATGAAAGTGAGTACAGAACAGTGAATCCTAAACAGATATATTTAATATTTTCACCAAAGGAACGCTTATTAGACTGTTCACATAAACACATGGATTTACGTCTGTTCAGAACTTTTGCAGTCCTCTTTGTCTTGGATACACCTTCACCAATTATTCTTGCACAATAAATAATGTATATATGGAGTCCTTCCATGTTTTATACCACACTTCATAGGGTAAGAGGCAGTCATAAGTGTATGAAGCTCAAATTGTGAAGCTGGCTTCCCTGGGGAGCCTCCAGCCTCATGCAAGGGAGACATAAACAAGCACAGTGAAAACAGTACAGGGAGATTTTCTGTCTTTTTCAGTTCTGACAGGGAAAATATGAAACTATCGGTCCAAGTATTAAATTATATGTATTAGAGAGAAAGTGTTTGTGTTTTGCTGACACATAATTGAAAATTCACCAGAAAACAAAATAAATTAACAGGCTGCTTCAGATGTTTGTGAAATCTTATGAGAGAAAAGAGAAGAGGTTCTGAGGTAAACTTTAGAAAGATAGAAAGTGAACACAAAGTGAACTGCTTTCTACTAAATTCTGAAAAGCCAGGAAGAGCTGACAAAGATAAGTAATGGAAAAATCAATAATATGAGTCTGGAGTGGAGGGCATAGTTCCAACACAGAAAGTCTTATATGCTATTGCTTTTGAGTGGGTGAGAAATTTCAGATTTAAATTGGAGGACTGAATGCCACTAAAGAGGAAGAAAGACATCAGTTTCTAGAAGAAAAGAGACTAAGCACAGTCACAATCTTTAGACTACCTGATGTTTTGATAGCGGACATTTAAAAATTTAATAAACCTTAGAAGAAAAGCAAAAAATTGAAGTTATTGTTGAATACAGCTGGCAGTTTCTTCAGAGGCGTTTCTGCAGGCAGAGAAATAATCCCATTCTGCATCAGCTTTCAATGCTATGCAAGGCGCTTCAGTTTTTACCTAGGCAGTTCTTTATAGTCTGTACTTTGCCTACTTTGAGCATAGTTCTCTCAAACTCTTACCCTGCAGTAAGAGGAGTTCACAAAACACTCAGCTGGCAGCTAACGGAAGAAAGAGAATCCAGGAGGAGATAGCCATTCCCCAGATGGATTCAGCATGGATCAACACAGTCTAATTTGCTGACCTTTTGGCTGCCCTCTACAACTTATTTATCTACTGAGCTTTCCCCTGAGATAAGAGGCAATTTTGATCTTTAGGGCTTCAATGAAAGAAAATTCCTCATCAACACATATATTGCTTTTTCAGCTCTGCCTTTATTTTGTATAATTATCCTAAGGATAATAGCTATATAGTATAAATTGAAAACCAGTATGTAATAAGAAGAGAAATTCCAGAAGCAGACTTGGAAAGGACTTAAAATCCTCTAGGACAAATGGGTACATAAGCAGCATAGTAACCTGGTTGTTCTGGGAATACACTTAAAAGTATTACAAAAATTACACCATGTTTCTGGAACATGGTATCTTCTACAGTAGGGTTCCTCTCTGTTTCTCTCCTTTACAAGTGAAAAAAAACTGGTAAGGAAAGACTTTACTAGCTGTGTTTTAATCTGCTAACAGGAACATGCTAAGTTTCCAAATTACAGACAAGCAAGTTTTATCCAGTATACCTCTATTTTCTTCTCTGCTACATGTGTAAATTTACACATGCCATGAAAGACCTTGAAAATTTATATCCCTTCACAGTCATTTTTAAATTCTCAACTTGATAACATTTAATCAAGCAATGTTTCAACAGGACTACTTTGTACAGAAAATTCCTTTTCAGACTGGATACTGATCTATGTAAAAATGCAATAATTTAATATAAAAAAGTTAATATAAAAAAAAGGTTTTGGAAACCTATATTTAAGTTTCTAAAACTCTGAAGGAATTAAATGGCAAAGGACTTTCAAAGAGATAATATTCATTGTTGTGTACTACAAATACAAATCATGTGTAACCCAATTGAACTACATAAGATTTTGTCTGAAGACAGATAGCAAAACCTTCCAGTATTATGTATCAGGCCAAATCACAAGATGATTTTCCTTCCCCCTCCAGAAAGGCATTGTATTTAGTCATGGGATAATTAATTTTTTTAAAAATTACAGATCCAGAATATCTAGACTGAATATACAAGTATTCTATGAAGCCTAGAATTGTTAGAAGTAGTTTCCAACAAATATTATGGGACTTGTGTGTGCCTGAAGAAACAAAGAAATAAACAACCTCACACCTTACAGTCTAGCCATGATTATTTCCTTCCTTCCTTCCTTGCATTAAGGTGGAAGGCCATGGTAAAAGAAAAAGAGCCATCAGTTAAAGGTTGTCTAGGTAAGAAATCTATTTTCTATGTACATTCCTCATATGGATTCATATTTTCCTATCCTGACTTTGCCTTCAATTCACCACAAATTAATTTCTTCCTTCCATCTTCAACAGCACGTACAATACCATGCTGTAACTCCTGTTCCCTGTAATTTCCTTTTTTAGTTCATTCCCTAGACCATTCCCTGCCAAGCCTACCTCTCCTCTACAGAGTGTGCTGTACACAGTGAGTTTGGGGCTGAAGTGTTGGCCATTTCTCTCTGAGCACTGGCTAGAGCAGTGGCTTGCACAGCATCCTGCTCCCAATCCAGTGTTAACTCGTGCTTTTGTTGTATCTCCTCCTGCCTGACTTTTACACTGTCCTTTTAAGCTGGATACCATCCAAATTTTAGTTGGGCATACCTCTCATTGAATTCCTTTTCTAGAACAGAATTCTCTAAGATTATTATTTGCATTCCCCAACTACAGAAGAAATACTGCATTACAGTTCTGGCGTCCCCAATATAAGCAGGGCATGGAAGCAAGGTTAGAGTAAGTCCAGGGGAAGGCCATGAAGTTAATAGGACTGAAGCACCTCCCCTATTGAGGCTGAGAAAACTGGGGCTGTTCAGCCTGGAGAAGGCTGCATGGAGACCTCACAGCAACCTTCCAGTGTCTGAAGAGGGCTTACAGGGAAGCTGGAGAGGGATTCTTCATCAGGAACTATAGTGGTAGGACAAGAAGTAATGGGCAAAAATTGAAGGAGGGAAAATTTAGGTAAGATATTAGGAAGAAATTTTTTACTGTGCAGGGGGTGAGACACTGGAATAGGTTGTCCAGGGAGGCTGTGGATGCTCCATCCCTGACACTGTTCAAGGCCAGGGTCAATAAAACCTTCAGAAACCTGGTCTAGTGAGGTGTCCCTGCCCATGGCAGCAGGGTTTGGGATTAGATGATCTTTAAGGTTCATTCCAACTCTAACATTCTATGATTCTATGAAATGTCCTGCAGAAATATTTGAACTGCAAGCTTCAGCATAGATCTTTCTGCTCACTTGCTTCACACCAGCTTATCTTAGCTTTCCTCTCCTTTTATATGCCTTCTTTCACTTTTGATCGCTTATGTAATACTACAGCCACTACAATACTGTAGTTTATATTAAAATGCAAATATTACTTGATGCTAATACAGGCCAGCTGACTAGAATCATTCTGTTCTACATCCCACTCTAAGACCACAGCAATGAGATGAAAAGATATTTTCCAGCATGTAAGTTATTAAACCTATGCTGTTTTAGACTATTTACTAGGTAGGAAATGGATCAGACTTGTGTGCTTCATCTAGTCACTATGGCATCTTATGAATCCACATGTATTATCAAGATAGGAAAGGCCTACCAGCTCTTGGGATCTCCACCTGCTCTTCCATACAACACTTGAAGTTTCTTGGAGCAAGAATACGAGCAGCACATCTGCATGGAAAAATTAACCTTCTGACATGGAGCAAATGTGCCAGCTTTGAGGCATCTGATTTTGTTTTTAAGCACTAAAGATTGCAAAGGCTCTAGTCTAATACGGTTCATTCTTATGTGGGTTTTGGTTACTATGATATTTGGACATCAAATCACCAGGAAGCGTTCACAAGGGTTATCAAAACATAATAAGCTTAAGAGAAAAACAATAGTTTGCTGATAAATTGTCATTTCAGACAGTGACATTAGGTACACTGGAGAAATTTAGGGATGAAGTTATCAATTGCAAGTTCAACTATAAAAAAGAACCTCATAATTAACAATATTCATCTATGACTGAAAATTTTGTTTCTACTGTCACTCAATTACTGATAACCATGGAAATCAGAATCTCTAATATTTCATTAAGTTTTTTATCTGTATGAAATATTATAATATAACTCAATTTTTACATGGCATGAAGAAATTAAAAAAACCCCACAGATAAATCAGAAGAGTCTCACACTAATAAAACAGGGTAGCTTTGACACTATTGCCTATTCAGACCATGAGATGATACTATTTAGGGTATATAATACTGAAAGGGCAATCTGATAATCACACTAGAAGCAATTTCAAACCATACTACTGCTGAAAAGTCAATTTAACTTTCCAGCTTTATAAGACTTTGTTATTGCTATTGTTAATTATTTCTCATTTAATGGGAAATTGGCAACAAGGTCCCCAACTGTCATTTTAAATCTGCAATAATATCATGTGAAGCTTTTCGTCCTTATTCCCAAGTCCTGGATTATCAGAGCTAAATGGCAGCTCCAGCATTACAAAAGCTCAGGGGCAGGTACTGTTACACAAATTGCCAATTCAATTAACAGTGTGTAAATGCTCCACTGGCAGGCTGAGGGAAGGACAGCCATTTTGGCAAGTGTCATTCCTAATTTATCAAACTGTCAAACCTTCCACTCAGGTGCCTGCGGTCACTGTCTGCCTCTCAATGCTAAGTTGCAAAGCTGCAGGAACCATTCTTGTAGCTTGACAAGGCACAATACTCAAAACTGATTTTAAAATCAAATGTACAGTTGTCTTAATTATTCTCAGTATAAATGATGTTTTAATTACAAAATCAGAGTGGGAATATTCAATCAAGATCCAAGATTACATTTATATACAAGGAGGCAGGCAGATCAAAGCCTGATGCCTAGCCTCTTTTCAGAGATAGCTATTCAGTTTTTCTTAGTACAGTTGGTGATTGCCTCCCTCCCTCAGATACTGTCCTCTAAGGTCTTCAACCTGGTGCTGCACTTGGCTCTTACCAAACTGCTAACAACTATTAATGCTTTTCAGAGGAAAACCCCAAAACATCGCTTTCATTTTCACAAGGCTTGCTCTCATTCCTCCAGCAGACATGACCAGTCACTTGATTTAAGAATTTTTTTTAAAGTCTTTAAAAAAAGACAAAAAAAACCCCAAAAAACCAAAACAGGTTGGGAGGGTCTTCTCTAAAAGAGAAAGGCTACATAACCTCCCACTTGAAATCCTTCCCTCATTTTTTTTCCTTGAATTTTTTCCCTGTGTCAATAGAAACAGCATACAGAAATGATTGCATATGCAGATCAGAGCCCCTGCAGTGAATACATGCACTGTGCAGTTCACTGGTGCCTGCAGGATAGCGCTTGAACAGTACCCCCCTTATGTACTTTGGAGGGGATATTACATCAGAGCATCTGTAAATGTTTGCTTTTGGGTTGAATACTTGCTGAGGGAGAGCTGTGGAATGTTCCACTTAAATCAAGTTTAAATAGATATGACTATTTTAAAGGAAAAGAAAATGGAAGAAGAAAAAAACATGCAGAAAATTGTCATTTCAGTGCATTGTTAGTAAAAACTGTAGTAAAAATGAACAAAATTCATGGCAGAGTAACAGCAAAGAAAGCTCATATTGGATTAGATTGATGTGTTTTGTAATCCATCTCTGGACATCATGGGCCAACAGGAGGTGCTTCAGAGAAATAGAAGAAATCCAAGATAAGTAATTATGTCATAGATAGGATCAGCTAAAGTAGTCTGTTTATAATAACTAGGTTTAATGAAAACTTGCATTTATGTACATCTTCCAAAGTGATCATTTTTTTTTCACACATAGCTAATTTAATTATATAGGTATTATTATCATAGTATTAGGAATCTGAATACTTTTTCTTGTTATACAACACAGCTGTAGCCTTTGAGACATTTCTATGATGTCACTGCAAGGTCCTAACCATGCATTCTGTGAAAGAATGCATCCAGATAGTAACAAGTCAATTATGAAATGACATTTTAAAATGCTGCTTAATTCTTTTCAGAATTAAAAAAGTAATTCTTACAATGCCTTCAACAGACATGGTAAAAACAACTGAGTTTGGCATTCACAGTGCTATTTTTTCATCCATATGATCAAAAGTGTGAATGAAGAAAGTGCTCTGGAGCACAAGATGACCAGGAGTGAAACACTCCTATGTTGAAAGAAGGCATTTCTTGCTTTGGTAGAAAACAACTATTTGAACTGAACTTGACTTCTAAAGCTTTTAAGGATTGGCCCTAAATCAAGCCAAAACTGTTTATAAAGCTCTGCTGAATATTTAAGACTATGGACTTCATCCAATGTCCCATAAAATAATTGGGACCATCCTAAATTCTTTACTTTCCCTATTGCAGCCATATCTATATGAAAAGATGGAACTCTAACTGGTTCCAACACATGAAGGAAAAACAGCAAGCATTTGAGAGTGATGAGGTAGATTATTTCTGTCACTTAAATCACTTTGCATAATTTCACAAGAGCACACAATTAAACTAAATTTTTAGAGGAAATGAGGAGACTAAAAATAGAGAACATGATTCCAACAAAGTTTCAAAAACAAATGTACGCTTTGAAAATCCTGACAGGCACTAACTTTTGACACTTTCATATGTGAAACATATCTGCACAGAACTGACTTTCCTCCATAGCAAGTTGTCTTTTGCCAATATTATTATTGTTACACTACTTACTTTTCTGCTAGTGGTCTTTTGCAAATCTAAATCATTTGGAATAACGTCATACAGTCTGAAAGCACGCACATACTTCTTTTGAAGTTGAAAGTATGAGAAAGGAGAGGCAGGACAAAAAAATAAAATCTTAAATCAGCAAAATAAAACAGATGCCCCTAGGGTTATACATGAGAAACTTTATCATCTCTATAGATTTTGCATAAGATTTCAGGAAATTACATGTGAGAGCTGAGGGTGAAAGGATGTATACTGCACAAGAAGTATCAAGTGTGACCCAAAGAAATACTAAAGTAAATATAACATTACTAAATCAGTTTCAGACTCAAATCTCTGATAGCTATTTCAGTTTTCTAGAACTGAAAGCTGCTGAATGGAGAATACCTTAATACAAGAGAAATAAAGTTTAACCATTTAAAAACAAATGGAATATTTTTAGTGTCCTCTGTAAATCCTAACTGTAGGACAAAGCAGTCTATGAAGCTAAAGTAATTACAAGCAGTTCATGAAAATAAAAATAGGTGAAAAACTGTTAATAAATAGTTTTGTATCTATAAGATTATTCCAACTGAATTTTACTTTCAGAATATCAATATAGGCAGTGCTGTGATCCAATAAACCTGTGTCCTGCAGCTTGAACTGTGCAAGAAGTTGAATCAATCTGTATCATAATCACGCTTCAAATGATAGATTGTTTCTGGGTCTCAGTTTCTTCAGTCAAGAATATTTTGCAGAAGAGGAGAATGAATACTTTGAGAGATAAATCCAGGAGAGATAATAATTCATATGTATTTAATCTGATCTCTATGCATTATAAGACTTTACTACTGCATCAAGAACAGCCTTTTGTAAGAAAGCAATTCACTGTACTGAGAAGCATCTCAGCCACTGGGGAATGATTATCAGCTTCCACATAGAGAAATGCCAGTTAAGGGTGTAGAAACTCTAGGTACTGAGACTCCAAAATCTCACTTTGGAGACAACCACCACAACTTGTATCCAAAGACCACTCTGTTTATATTAGCAACTAGTGCCAAATAATCTTAATCCAGACAGCATGTGGTATCAGAGTTCTATGCTGATGTATATGTTCTATACCCATCAGTTCTGTCCTGATGAGTTACCCAAGCTATTTTCAGAGCTTTGAGAGAAGCCTATGGCCAGCTGAGGAGCTCACTGTACACTCATGTCCAGTGTAGACATACTCTGTGTCTTTCCCTGGAGTCTGTGTAGGTGCACAAAGGAAAAGCAGCTGAAACATATATGACGGGAAGTTTCTGAAGAAACCTATGCAAGTTCAAAACAAATAATTTTTCAAACAATAACACTTTGGCCTGGTAGCTGCCACAAAGTATACCAAGGTAAGAGCTGCTCACAACCCATGTGACAGCAATAAATTTAACTAGGTGTTTCCTTAAAGCACATTTTCCTTCAAGACTGCTGGACCTCCTAGTACACCCTTATGATATACCCTCATCAGGCCCAAATTACCATGAACACCTGCCAAAAGGTGTTTAAGAAACAGAACACAATGTGTACAGGTTCTCTGAACATATGCCATGTGTTTAGGGCAACTTTGGGACTGGTATGGTAAGACAGAATATCCATTTTGGTATCCTGGATCCTGTCCTTAGGCAATACAAGATGATTCATATATAAAATTTCCAGAGCAGGAAATGGTGAGTAATCCTGCAGGCATAGCACTCCACATTTGCCTAAATTCTAAGGGTTAGAAATTGGTTTAGGCTTTAAATCACCTACATTAAAATTCTGCCCTGCAGTTTTGGAAATAATTAGTGATACTTATGTATTGGTTCTTAGTAATAGGCTTTCAGCATGGGAACCTTTTAATACATTTTGTGGGAGAAGTGCAAAAAAAAAGATCTGTGACTGTGTTTCTTAGCATGCTCCTTGAATGTTTGAACTAAATGAAAATCCTACTGAATATGGTCCTCAATTTTTCCTGTGGAGTAATCATTCAGAGGGCTAAGCACATAATATGTTTGGAAAAATTATGGGGAAAACAAAGGCACAATAAGATTCAATGATCCTCAGTCTTTTTTTCCCTTACACAAATACAGCTGTCAGTACTTTAAAATTGCTGAAAAAGAAGGCCTCACCATCCTGTCCATACACTCACATGCCATTATATGCTCACCCTGGCATAGCAAAGAAGCCAGAAACAGGAACAAAGAGGAAGGCAAGACTACCCACCCTCTCTAACTGCAGGTGGAGTCAGTGAGATTTAGGTCTTTAGCTAAGAGATCCCAACGTTACCATTCAGGAACTTTCTGGAGATCTCAGAAGTCCTCCCATCAGAAATAAGAAAGTATTAAATATTCCAGTATTCTTCGTTGGCAGGCAAAAATAAAAGGAGTTTGGTATTCTTCTTATTATATTTAGTGCCACATTTTAGAAACATATGAAGAGGTTACTGAATCATAGCCATATCCCAAAACAATCTCCCTACAAGTTACATTACTTTTATTAGAATTAGAATACATATTCCCACTGCTTAAACTTTAGAACCAAATTCCTTGATTTGATGTATTTAGATGAGTGGAAGACTTTTCCAGCCTCACCACTATCTTCTCTGTTATATCTGGTATCCAGTGACAGTTATATGAGGGAGAGCTGTAAAATTATACTGTGATTTCTAAAATACACTGAAGTGTTTGATATCTGCATGATGCCTAGAGGATTCTAATTTATTCTCAGGTAGGGAAGTTATGGGTTTCACTCCATTTCTGCAGAGGTTTGTGCTCAGAGTAGCCTGTAGGATTCACTCTCTTGGTGTCCATGAAATATTCCTCTAATTATTTCTTCCCATGGATTTGAAAAACAGGAGTTTGACCAAGGGCTAGGATCAGCCTGGTCCTAGACTAAGTATTCTTTTTCAAATGTATGCTAATCTTCACATGGAGCTAATTGGTGCTTAATTAATTGAAAAAACAAGAACAACCATGATAAACTATTTGGGTAAAATAATTTGTGTCACTACTAAAAGGAGTTCTAATCTCCTTTTGGCTTTGACAAGCAGCAAAATTAATAATCTTGGTGAAAGATTTGCCTGGGTTCTGCCTTGAATTTAATATAGCAAAGTGGCAGCATTTGCCCATATGGAGTTAAAGAGAAGCCAGTACTTAAAACATCATTAACACTTTTTTGCTCTTTCTGCACCATCTTTGCTTCTAATCCAAAAGACATTGTTTCTCCATTCCTACATCACAGCAAAAGCCTAAGTGGGCAGAGTAGAGAAATGCACTAAAAAGTTGCCAAGTATCAATCTACCTAAAGGTTTAAGGCATTTCTCCTAGACTTTGCTGTCCTGTAACCCATCTGCAGTTTCTCCCTGTAGTCACAGCCCACGATTCTTTGAAGTTGCTCTGAAATGGCACCTCAGTATCTTCAGTGACTCAAACACAAGTGCATTTGTAAAAAAAGAAATAACTCTCAAAATGCATTTAAAATGTATCCAGGTAATTTGTAGGAAAGTAAAAATGGCAACCACATGATTAGTTCAGAGTCTCATGAAATACTTACTTTGCAGTGGAGTCATGAGTAAGACAAACATCCTGGTCAGTCTGAAAGAATTGGTTTGGTGCAAACCAGGTAAAGTCTTGCCTCACAAGACACAAATGTCAAACAGAGCCATTTGCTTGTCTGTGCATCCCACCAAAGCATTCCTTTCACTGGATTCAGTATCAATTTTCCTAGAGCTGTGGTTCTCTGCTGTTATGCATCCAATTCAACTTCATCCTGAAACTGTGATCTATGCCCTACTTAAAACACCGCCTCTGGTGCCTCAGTCACCTTTCAGAAGGGTGGTCCTCTCCCCTCCCTTTTCACATTCCTGGGAATGTGGGTGCTGTAAACCCTTGACAGTCAGCTAGCTTGGCTGGCCAGCACAGAGGAAGCAGGCTAATCTTTCTACCTCCTGTCCAATTCCTGCTTCTGTAAGCAGCATCTCTAAACCAGTCCTTTAATTAAAAAAAAAAATAAAAAATTGAACTACATTTAGCCATGGCAAGGAAAGCAAAGGGTATTTCTTCCTACTGGCCTGAACATACTAATGCTAGTCACAACCTAGACATGAAAGAACAAATTAGAGTAACAGATGTCCATATATCACTAAGGTGACTTCCCTCCCTATTTTTATTTTTTATCAAAAATGGTGAGTCTGAAAAGTCAAAACAAAATTAAAAAAAAACCAAAAACAACCAAAAACCCTGCAGCATCTGTCTCAGCAGAGTTCAAGCTGGCTGACAGTTCCTTACACTGAGAAGCTGAGAATGATGCTATAATTAAAATTTCATGAACAAGACAAAAATCTATTTTACTTGGGAGAACAGTTATGAAAGTATATAGAGAAAAACTGAATATGGTAATATTAGTTTATCCCTGGCCCTGAATTTAATGATTAAACTTAAGAATCCTGAACAAAATAATTGTTACGAATATCTCATAACTTAATTAATTATGAGTGTCATCTCTGTTAGGCACGGAAGCAGGTATTAACCATTCCAAGTGAATGCATGGCTATTGGCACAACACTGCTACAAGTTCTCGTTTGTTTGGTGACTGAGGATTAATTCTTTCTGTCCTCATCACAAGATTTAAACTTAACCCAAATAATTTTCAGTCTAGAAAGGAATAAGCAGGAAAAAATGAGTAATCATTCTAAAGAAAAAGAAAAAAAGTAATGGCACAGTCAGAGGCATCTTATTGGTATTTTACTTTTCATATTTTTTTTTTTACAACATGCATTGCTTTTACTGAATTTCAGTCAGCTCCATGGGAGACAACACCATCCGTCTTATTTCATCTTTTAACAAGGACTTGATGAGGTGACACAGGACTGATTCTTAAAAACACATTACCTGTTATGTGAGGCATTGTGTGACAGGGAGAACTATCTCCGTGACAGGCACCTGACAGCAGATTTGTTGATTTCATGGTCACTTCATTTAAAGTAACAACAGGGTGAAATATGCCATCTGATAATCTGTTTGAATGTTGACTGTGAAAAGCACTTAACATTTCTGCCAGCTACTACTACTACTACAGAATCTGTTCTTCAATATGTGCAGTTTTACCACTCTCTTTAATAATTATAAGTCAGAAACACTCATCCTAGATTAAAGGAGGGGGAAGGGGGAAGAAAAAAAACAACTTTAAAGTCACCTAGAAAGTCTGACATTGCAGTCTGAAAAAAATAAGATTCAAAATTTAGGGCATGTCACACAGTGAGACTATTGTCTGCAAGACAACTGGCTGTTTGCAGACAATTGCTGCACCTGCACTGCATAGGTGATTTTAGAAGAGATATGTAGGCTTTCTCAATCACTTTTCTTCCATGTGAAAGTTTAATCCAGATACTTAAAACCAAACATCTCCCTGCTTAATTGTCACTAACAGGTAATGATAGCATAATGATAAAAAAGGAATAGCTTGTTTCAGAAAAGTATTACACTGAATTTGATACTACTACTCAGGATGAAATTTTGGTTATGAAAATGGTATTATACATACACAAAGTTACGTATGGGCATGACAGGAACTAAAAAAATTAAATTATTAAAGCTTCCCTAATTGTTTAGATGCTGAGCTTGTATCACAATAAACCACAATGACACAAAAACGTTTAGTGACTGAATTTTTGAAACCCTTGTTTGCTTTCGAACAAATTTGAGATAGGCACAGATAGCTCTAGATTAATCTGGCAGCACTCAAAGTTACGTCAAAATCTGTTCTTAAACAGAGACATTGTCATATAAAAATGCATGGCATGCACAAAATACAAACTCTTAATTCAAGTAGGGCTAAATGAGACAAATTCTAACAAATCAGCACTGTACCCCTATCATAATTAACATGTACTCACACATTGAACTATCTTGTTGATTTATGCTAACCTCCACGAAACCTGATGAAGAAATACCTTGAATCGATGTGATTTAAGCATTTAAAACCACATTAAATATGAACCAGAAGCAGGCTGGTTAAAATTTACACTTTCTCTGAAAGATTTTTGACACATTCAGTGCTTGTGAAAGCTGAGGGGATGACGGCCCTAGTCAAATACAGTTGAGTGAGCAGACTGCAAGCATCCCACATTCCACCTCCAGTGCAGTTCAACCGTGACGTGGAGGGACCTGCCTTCTCTTTTACTTTCCTCCTCACACTCACTTTTATTTACTGTCTTGTAAATATTTTATTAACTAATTCCTGCTGTTGCTAAGTGGAGGTTTTTTTAGTACTTTTAGTATCTTGCTATACTGTTTAACTTAAATTCACCTAGCGTTTCCACTTAAAAATTAAAATTCTGACAAGTTGACAGTCTAAGACTATACCAAGTATCTTATTCCTAATATACAAAGATGCTATCAGAACCATTTTATATGAATTTGTTTATCTTTAAATCCTCTTTACTCAGGAAATAACCTGAGGGGTTCAGATTTCCATCTCCTGGGATCACACCAGTGTCAGCAGAAGCATGTATTTGGAAACTTCAGTGTGGGTTATGAATGTTGTTTTTATAAACAGAACATTCTGCATGTGCTTTCATGGCGCTGCCAACTCCAATGTTTCCTGCTAAACTTCAGCTACATTAGAAATAACATTTTATAGTTATTTTGTAAAAATAGCTACTGTCAGCTTAAAATCCAGTAAATTAAAAACAAAACAAAAACAAACAATGAAGCACTGTCAGGTGCTAAACCAACCCTTGAGACCCACTTGCCAATTTCTGCTGTTCTAAAACCATATGCTTTTATTTTAAGAGTGGCTTTTCTCCTTCCTATTTCTGCAAAAGCCTCGTGGAAACAAACAAAAAACAAGGCATAGTGAGAGCTATCTGAGCAGAAATAGCTTGCAAAAGTGCCTAGGAGAAAAGTAAAGAAACCAAGGAGAATACATCAAAAGGGAAAAATGGCTTATATCTTAATCTATTTCACTTAGAGTGCTCTCTGGAATCACATAAAACTCTACTAAAAGAAACCCCCTACATTTATGGAAAAAAAATCCTGTTCAGAGGTCTAGTGTGCTCCTTCAGACACAGACTTTGAAGCACGGCATAAACTCCCCTGTGGCCCAGCTCTTGGGGTACTTGCTGGCTGCTCTGAGGTGCATCATGCACTGTTCTGGGCAGGAAGCCAGTGCCACTGGCCAAGCCAGGTCGCTCACAGGCACAGGGATCTCTGGTGGCACCGATCCAGCCTCCACTGCGCCTGCCACACTGCCCCCCTTCCTCAGCTTCCTTTGAGGAAACCCTGACACGTCTACCCCAAACTGCCCCAAATCCTCACTTGATGCAGCACTGGGCAATTTCAGGAGCCATGGCAGCACCACCATGGACATACAATTCCCGCCCCCAAAACTGTCAGAACTGTGCTGTTACTCAGCTGTTGAGGAAAGTCTAGACTAAATTAACTTGACTGACCAAATTGGAATTGTGATCCTTGTCAGACTCAGTGGGAAAATATGCAAACTATGTTTACAGGCTTGTTAAGCATAAAGCCATTAAAAGTCATATACCCAGTAGGTTTCACAACAATGACAAGGAAAACCAGCTGCCTTTATGAAATACTGCTAGCTGTCCGCATTACCTTCCCTGGTGTTAAACTCTTAGTATGAAGTCTCCTTCTATCAGGAGGAACAACATTTGGCTTTATATTACCAAGTTGTAGAATTCATCACTTTCATCTCTCTGCCATCTGCAGGATATTGAAAATGAAATGAAAACAGAACAGGATTTTTAACATGAGGGGAACACCTGATGTATGAAGTTATTCAAGCCCCAGGAATGTGTGGTATTGCACATTCTCACTGTCATAGCCTTTGCTGAAAAGGATTTCCCTGACCTTTTCTCTAACCAGCAAACAAATAAGCCCTATCTCTCAGCAGGAGAGAGCACTGCTCCATTAGATCATTAAGCAGTTCTATTCAGACTATCCCAGTCTCCTGTCCTTGGCCCTGAAGAAAGAGCTGGCACTGGTCCAATCAGTCAGATAGAAGGAAGGCAAATGTGCTTTCGTATGGTACAGCTTGAAATGTCACAGCAGGATGAAAGTCGTGGAACAGACAGCAGTGAGGAAAAGATGTGGTGCTACATGAGGGGTAGTGTTCCAACAAGGAAAGGCTGGTGTTTCAGTCTGCCAAACAGCGTAATGACTCATCCAGGCAGAAAAATATTACCACCATGGGAATATTTGGAACGTCTCAGTCTGAGAGTAATTAGGGACTAAACTACACCGGCATGCTTCAGTGATGAAATGAGAAAATAAGCAATACCTCTGTCAAGTTCTGATTGGCGAGTATTAAATGAATATGGGTTTCTATCAAATCTGACCACAAACTAGTAACTTGCAGCAGATTGTGAGAACGGAGTAATATTTCCACTTTCTCATAAAATACGATGGCACAAAAAAAACCTGGTGAAGTGAAAAATGTTACAGTTGGCAGTGAGAGTTTTAAGGAAAATCATTACCGTGATTATATAATTTAATCCTTGTAACAGGCGTTTGCACATAGCATTTTCAACCTCTAATTACTCTGTCTGCAATGGAATAAAAAAGAGTAGGAAGAGGATGGGCAAAAGCAGCAAATGCTGACAGTTTCATTTTATTAATAACTACTGTATACAAATCACAAACTGAAAAGCACAAATGTTTCATGAATATAGGTAATGGAATTATTGTACTACTTATCGGTTGTAAAAATGTAAATACTTTGGCAAGAAGGACAAATGTTAATTTTTATTCTTTTGTATTTCCAACTTGTGCACAATTTGTATTCATTAAGCAATGCAAAAGGCCTTTTTTTCTTTATAATTGTAAAGTGACATTATAATTAAATTGTATAACCTCAGCAGCATCTGCAATTTAAAGGATCACTTACAAGCTGGCTGGACAAAGTGCACCACATTAAGCCACAAACTGAGTTACACATCAATAACCCTTCATTCCAGTGGCTGGGTCAGAACCTCAGCAACATGAAGGGAAAAAAAAAAAAAGATTATTCAGAGTGAAAAGGTTTAGAAGGTCAGAAGGAAAACCGCTTACAAGATCAAAATTCTCAGGATTCTTTCACTGCATACACAGAAACCTCCTGTGACACCTGTTTGACTTCTTTCAGCTGCATGGACACTTGTAGTTCAGCTGAACTAAATGCAGCTCCCAAATTAAAAGGAAGGGCAAACACAAATTACCTCTCTGCACAATATGAACAGCCCCCATTAGACTGGCTTAATAAACTCTAATAGATGTATAGCTTAATACAATATTCAGCTATTGACATAAACATAAATATAAATTTCAAAGAAAATAACCTACTTTAGTAAAATTACCTGCGCAATAAAAATTAATGAACTCCAAATGATTCTGCACATCTCCACCAAATTGCATTTTCAGGCTCACATCTTCAGGACATGCTGGGTGGTTTGATGCATTCCCACAATTCATCTTCCTGCTAAGCCAATTTTAATTTAAATGCAATTAAAGGCTCAAAATGAACATTATGTATTAGATAAAGCCTTGAATCTGCAGACTATCATAAATATGATTTTCAGAAAAATTAATTACAAGCCATTAGGGTACAAGTCATCTTACCGCAAATGTTGAGTTAAACTGCAGAATCAGTTTGTTCCTTCCATTAAATGTTAAATACTGATTTTAAGCTTTGCTCCAAGTTAATAGCAGAAGGTCAGAATAAAAGAAAAAATGTTTCTGAAATAATCCCCAGAGATACTGGAGACTTATCAATCCACATTAATTGAAAAAAATGTATTCTCTCTAAATGCTTAGTGACAATTAGCTTCTGATCTACTTTTGGTCAACTTAAAATAACAATAAAACTCTTGAGCATTCCCCTCGTGCTCTGAATATAGCACAGGCTTATGCAGAAGTTACAGTGGGTTTGTAAGTGCTTCAAACAAAAAGTCCATGGATGATGTGTGGTTTTGTCTAACCAGTAACCCCACAAACCACATTGGAGATATCTGCACAAGACACACCACAGACCTGGTACACAAAACCAAGAAAGTCAGCTAAGAGTGCTGTCATTTGCTCTGAGTGGAGCCTGAGGATTCACTACAACCCCAGCATTCAAGCAGTAGCTGTGGAAAATGGTATGATTTTGGACCTTGAGAGATGTTGAGATCACAAAGGCATCATTTTAGATGCTCCTGAAGAAGATTTACAAACTTTCCTGTAACTCCTAGCAATGATGATTCAGGATTTTTGCATTCTAACTTTTTCTATACACTTACAGAAAAAGTTCTACATACCTATATACCAAGAGGTATATAGAACACGTTTCAAAAATAAAGTAAAAGAAAATTGTATGTTGTATATCATATATTTCAAAAAGCATTTAGCACTGTAGAGACAAAGATTTCTCTCAGAGTTAAAAGCAGTTTTTCCAAATTCATGACTTCTGAATCTCACTGCTAGCTGTGTTCAATAACACCATCCTATAGCTACCAAGTTCTTGCCAATAGTAACCACAATAGATTCAAAGGAAAACTGTGCTTAATTCCCATCTCCCAAACTGACATATTTTATACACAATATGTCAAAACTCTGCATTTTTCATTAACTTCTGTTCTATCATTAAACAGAAAAGCAGCGACACGGTTGGAGAAATTCAGCCATTAATCTCATAATAATTGCTTATAAATGTTCATGCTACACTGACAAGCTGAATGCATCTCATGTAGTTGAGGGTGTCAAGGTAACTTTAAAAAATAAATCTTTATTAAATCACAGCTTTCTTTTCTGACATTATTCAATTTAGGCACGAACACTGAAACTCACACCTTCATCATCTGCACACTTGATCCAACTTAATTTTATCTGCTTGAATATCAAATGTTTCAATATGCACCTCTATATTCAGGCCCTCCTCCAGCTGTTAGCTACTCCAGCCCTCCAGGGGACTGCATGTGTTTGCTTCAATCCATTTATTGTCTTTTGCTTGTCTACATCTATCCCAAGACATTAATGTACTCACTTCTGGATATCAGCAGATAACCTCTGTGCAGTGGGAGTTTAATGAAATATCCGGCCATCAAGCTGGATGAAAGTTATTTTGGCAATTGAACTTCATAATTTAAGGGCATTCATATGACAGTCTCTAATTTCAAGGAAAGTAGAAACTTTTACACTTTGCAGGTATTATTGAGATGTTTTGTATGCCTATGGAACCTTAAACAATTATACTTTGGCAGACAGCAAAACTTCTATGAAATTAAATTTATTATATTCCTTGACAGTCCAAAATCAAAGCAATGATTAGTGCTAATGAACGCAGAAGACAACAATTTCCCCAATGAGTTTGTTGGATAGTTCTACTTTTCACTGGCAAAGTTCTTCTACAGCTGATGAGGTGTGATACAGTTACAGACACAACAGGATCCTTTCCATGATGTGGGGTTCTGACAACAAAATATAAGAACAGAGAGTGACTTTAAAGTGACACTAGAAAAGGAGAGCATAAACGCTCTTGATCCAAGCCTCTGTGCTGCGGTACTGTTCTATAGGGCAAAAAAAAAAAAGCCACAAACTTTCTTCATGAAGGTAAAGTTGATGTAAGCCTAGCACCTTAGTCCTTCACAAAAATGGGAAAACCCTCAGAATATTATTTCTGCTGGGATATCATGCAATTTTCACATTTTAACCTACATTATCCTGAATCCTAAACTAGTGTTCAGAGTTTTATTTCTGAATCTTTTATCATACACAACTATAAAAATAAGAGATTCAGAAGGCTGATCAGGGTTCACTACCATCAGTGGAGATTTTACATTGACTTCAGTGGACGTGAACTTGTTAGTAAAGCCAGCCTGAGAGCAATTAATCTGAACATACCATCTAGAACATGGAACAGATCCACAGCATGCACTCCTCTTTACCTTTTCCGGTATACTCCTGCAAGTTAGCAAAGACCAAGTTAAAAATGTTGAAACCTGAAGTAAACATTTATCTTGCCTCAGTAGGACAGGCACTAACAGTCAGGATGCACAAGCTAAAAAGAAGGGCAAACACAAATTACCTTTGCTCACAACACAAACAACCCCCAGCAGGCTGGGTTAACAAACACTAATGGCACTCTGCTTGGGACAGGGTGGTCCTTTTCACCACAAGGCTTGCAACTTAAAGCCTGGAAGCATGGTATCTATCACTGATGATGAAATACCCTGTACAGTAAGTCCAAGGGGAGAAGCAAGAGAAGGAGATTACTGCATTCACCAGTGAGATGCCTCTAACTCTGCAAGATGAATGCATAGCAATGCTAGGGAGGATGTAAGAGAACACTCCAGAACTAGTACAGTGAATAAAACAGAGATACAGTGAGCTGTTGTCCAGATTTTCAAACACAACCCCCTTTCACTCTCTCAAGCTTTCTGCTGTTTGCCATTAGATTTTTCATTTCCAAATAACTCTGCAACTAAACAGGTGTAAAAAGTCAAACTCTGCCAAGCTTGGCTGCCCAGGAAGCTGTTGAAACCATGAGGTTCCCATGCAGAACACGGTCTTTGTGACAGCATGAGCTCACTCTGAATAGCTGTTTGTTCAGCGATGTGCATGTTAATGAATGCATTGTTCATTGTTATCATAGAATGCTATTCAGGGTTTCACACAAACATTAATAAAGGTATTTTCTACATCTTTTTCACTGCAAATTTAAAAGACTTTTATGTTTGCATCATTCTGGTCACTGCTTTTTACCAGTTCTTAGGGAAGTGGTTCTATGCCAATTCTCTAGCCATTCCTATGTCCCATTTTCATTTTCTGTTTTCAGTATATTAATCAATTCCTACTTCCATTGTACTCTGAATGCAAAACTCAACCCTGTTTATGCCAAGACTCCTGTCAAATTCCCCATGCTGCAGTCTAATCTGCCGTCAGATCCATCCTATTTTTCAGCAGTTCTCTTAGAAATAAAAATTATCTTCCTTCCCCCTAAACTTGATCTTCCTTATCTTTCTTTTAAAGGCTGAGAAACATCATGATAGATATTTCTGATGAACTTGAACAGTGTTTTTCCCCAAAAAACTTAAGCTTAAGAGATTTCTGTTTATCAATAAATTTTACAGGAGTACACACTCAAAATCATCATAGCTTCCAAAAAACCCAAAATATTATTGAAAAACACCCTATGTCTCATGAAATTTTGTAGTCCTGAGACTAGACATGGCACTGCAGTTTCCTAACTCTGTTACTACAAGAAAAGGAGCTCCCTTCTAAATCACCATAATAATAGTATTTTAACCTTTGACTAAGATTTGAGNTATTTTAACCTTTGCCTAAGATTTGAGTAAGATGTACATATGCTTAAACAAAAGAATTTTAGAGGCAGTTCTCCCAGAACAGTGATAAGATTTGAAACAGTGGTTGCTTGACTGCATACTGAGGGCTAGAGCTTGTTGCAATAGTTTCCACATAACTTCTAGTACTACACATCAAAGACATCCCCAACAGTAATAGATTGACACAATACCTTCAGGTAATCAAGGCAACAAAAGTCAGAAAAAATTACCTAAATTCTTCTAAAATTATCCTTGATGTGCCTAGATAGTTAAAAGGTTTATGTATTCTAGCAATTTAGGGGCTGAATAGAAGAGTAAAACAAAAGAGTTGTTGTGTTGTTTCAAAAAAAAACTTTTCAGCACTCACAAAAAGTTCTCCCATGAGTCTTTTATCTCTTCCATCCTAGCTGCAGGTTTAATTTCTCTCTCTGTGATTGGTTAACCTGTCCGCGTCAGCACTTACATGACCCTGTAGTAATAGTAGCAAAATACCTCAACTACAGATGGATGTTCTCATCATTTCATTGAGGCATACTGAAATATTATTATCCACATTTACTGACAGAGACCAAGACAAGGACATATTAATAGATTTGTCCAAGGTCATTCAAGAACTAGGAACAAAGTTATATGTCTTCAACTCCAGTCTAATGCTTACACCCTCAAGCTACTACTCTTATTTCTAAAACAAACCTGTTGTCTTTTTTTTCCTATATATTTGTCTCATTGGCATGCTTATCTTTCTTTCAGTCTTAAGATTCTAATATGCCCTTTTCCTAGCTTCACGACATCTTTCCTTACCATTTGGAACAAGGTCATCCTTTCTTGCCTTTGTCAATGTTTCAGCTACCAGGAACACACTCTCCTTTTCCCTATTTCCCTAATATAATTTTCCTTTCATATAAGGTTACATTTTGTCCGCACATCTCATACACAACACAATGAATCACCAGTCACTTTCCAGTTAAACATGCCTGGGGGATATGGTCTCAAAGACTATTTCATATATATTATCAAGTCATTACATTAGTTTGTAATTCAGTAGTGTGTAACCAACTACCAAAGTGGTCCACAATGTGGTCAAGTCTGAAAAGTCACCACTGCTTCAGGCCTGCAAACCTGGCCCAAATTGTAAATGGCTTACACTTGAGGTCTGCCCTCATAAATCTTGGCTCAAACCATTTGGCTGTGTGAACTCAAGCACACCTGTCAAAAGCTCAACAGGTACAGCCAGGAGAGCTCATACTTTTAGCAGCTTGGTTCATCATGTGCCTGGTTTTCTCCCTTCTCAAGTACCACTTTCAGCAGATAGATATTTCCTTTATTTTCAGATCATTGTGTCAAAGACTTTTAGGATAATTCTAGCTATATTAAAGGACTTCTAGTCCTACAAGAGAGTCACATACTCTTTCACCCCTTGGCAACCTTCAGCAACATCAGTCAGAAAGAAATACTTTGTCCTAAAGATCTGACAAGACAAAGCCTACTGATGAGCTCCAAACAGTTTTTCTGAAATTTGTATTGGAATAATTTCTGTGGAAAATGGGATGTTAACAACAGCTCACTTTCATAGCCCTTAGTCCCCCAAAGATTTACCAACTTAAGCAACAGAAATGCTGCATCAATAAAAGAGAAAAATGTACCCTGGGAAGTACAAGTATCAGGTAACACTAATTTCAGAGTATTTACTGCATTGCACATAGGCACTGTCCTGTTTGTCCACTATACAACAAAGTTCAGTCTCTGGATAGAAACACAATACTATTGAGAGAAAAAATGAGTCCTGGTAAACGCAAACAAGAGAAAACAGTGCAAATGTGATGACAGGCAGAACACTTCATGGGACAAAATAAAATCTCCTTTCACTGAAGCCTTTGATGTTAGCTAAAATATTTTATTATCTTCTACACCCCTGCTGCAACATACAAACCTAACAAAATAACCAATTGTCAAAATAACTTCTATGCTGTACGCTGATTTAATACCTTGTCTTCCACTTCTAGCACTATGACAAATTATGCTTAAGAAACATCCATCCAACCATTGCTACTCAACCAGCAGTCTACAGCATCATCTTCCCCAAGAAAGCCATGACTCCTGTGTTCCTTCCAGTCAGTGAGTATCCTCTCTGAATCCTTACTGAATTCATCTTTTGCTAAAGACAGAAGACCTGCATTTTTTTTTTAGCTCTTGGTCACTAACAATTTGACATAAACCAGGCTTTTACAACTGGATCTGCTTATATTTTCTGGAAAGTGAAGAACATGAAGACTATTGATGATTCTGATGAAATTCAAAGGTCTAAGGAAAATGTTTCTGCCCTTGGACAACTGGAATTATCTCCTCTGCTTTTCACTATACATGTAAAATACATTCTCAAGTAGGTTATCAGTGCACACCCAGTGAGCTCAATACTTTCTAATGGGTTTATAACATAAATAACAGCTAGAACATTTGCAGGAAAAGGCCTTCAAATGAAGAATTTTAGGAGGAGGCCGTTGAAGGGTTTCTTGTGTACTACATTGCTAAACCACCTCATTTTCATGTTGCTTTACTTGATCACAACTCTTCACCTGGATTTCATAATAAAAACTTACCATTTTCTGTTGCACTTTTAAAAAATGATAGGATACTATTCCTACTCCCTACTCCACTGACCAATCTGAGAAGGTACTCTCTGCTACAACCAAGCTGTTAAAATAACAATAAAACTGGACAAGACAGGTACTGATGCTATAGCTGTGCAACTCTTCCTTCAAGTCTCTCTTTAGTTCCTGAAACTCTTACTACACATAATCAAATGAAATCAATGGGATTTGATTTTTAAGTGATAAAAATATTGTTTGCTGTGAGGCATTCTACTTCAAGCAGGATCAAGTACAGCTAAAATAGTACAAGAACTCGAATTATTGTCCTTTTATACATAATAAGGGCATCAATCTAGGTTTGTTAAAACAGAAGGAATTATTTAGACTTTTATAATTAAGTTATTTTTATAGTTAGAGTCCAGTGCACCTATAAAGATACAAATTTGCGATGGCTGAAAATCAATATAAAAGTCTTCACACTGGGAAAGCTAAAACCAACACAGTGAATGACTTGGAGGCTAATAATGTAGCAGAGGAAGCAGGAAAAAGCAAGCACACTTGTGAAAAGATCGAAACATACAGCCTTTAAAAGTCTTAGAGAGATACCTACCTTGAAATATGCAAATATCCTGGTGCCTGTAATGAGCTTACTCACATGTTTAATCAGGAGTGTTCATTTTGGAAGATTTGGATCAAAAAGAAAAGGGATGTGTCATAAAATTTTATTTCTTATTTGGAACTTAATTTGACTAAAAATTTCTTGAAGCCCCATTCAAGGAGCTGAGTACCAGATTCAGCTCTCATTTCAGTATAACTCAGTATCAAGTTCCTTTAGAAGATGCTTTCAATATGTAAGACAAAAATAATAGTAGATCTCCAGTCTAAAAAAAAAAAAAAGGCAACAACCATCAAAGAACCTCCAAAGAGATGCAATAGAACACCTTGACCTTCAACTACTATTACCACAAATTTTTCAGGTTTTGGACAGGAATACCGTGTGAACTTGAGTAAGAATACTGTTTTATGGCTAACTACTCAGCACTGGCAGTTTGTAGGCTTCCTTTTATTGTTTGATTTTTATAGAATCCTTATAACTTCTTTAAAATTTAGATTAATAATAATGATAATGGTAATAGAAGTAGTAATAATAGTGATAATAACAATAATAATGTTTCCTCATAATAACTAGTTCTTTGTGTGCCAATGGCAATACACTTCATAACACTATTATGGGGTCCATAAAAATGTTTATTGCAACCTACCTGAGGATATCCTGACATCCTTAACACTCATGCAGCTGTCATGATAGTTATTGTTTTTAGAGCATTATGAACACAATCTGGACTTTTATAATGTCCATAACTTACGACAAAAGCTTATATAATTAATAAGTGGTAAAGAAAAGCCAGAAGCAGATATCTATAATACATGGACTTCTGCACACATCTGCATGATGGCTTTATAAAAGTCAGATACACTCTAAAGCTTCTTAAGACTCAGGTTTGCAAAGAGCTAAAACCCACTTAACTGAGTTGTGAAAGCTGCATAAATATTTTGCTATCTCTGCTTCTTAGATACCATTTCTTAGATGTTGCTTAGATTTTAGAGCACAAATAGCATCAGCAGGTAGAGACCAGGAAAGCACAATGATCGAAGGAGCTCTTCTTGCCAACTACAATGAAAGGTCACAAGACAATCCTAAGCAGGTTCTTCCCTCCTTATGCCTGCACTGAAGTTCCTCTATTTCCTTTGCCATTATTTGATTGGGTTTTGGGTTTTTTAGACGAACCTTGATCATACAGAGTATTCAACAGAGCTTCTTCCATTAAATTTTGTATTATCACTACATTTGATAAAATTTTTCTTTATGATGGACAGACACCGATTGAATTACCAGAATTTTCTGTCTTCCATTGCTGTGGCTTCCTTTCAAGGCAACTCACACATTTATAGACTTTGTCTAACTCCAGTTCATAATGCGAGTATGAAAACACTCAAGAGTATGTGGCTGTGATAAAAACCCCTCAATGTTTTGATAGAAATATGAAAATACATTTTTTGAGGTTTTCTTTTTTTTTTTAGTTTATCAGTAGATGCTGAGTATTTTCAGTTGCTAAAATAGATTCTTGATTCTGCAGCTCCACACATGTGGTTAACCACATTCTCCTGAACTACAGCATTCAGAAGTAGGTCTATAAAATCGGAGGTTTATCCATTTACACTGAGTGCAGGCTCAGTTGGCAAGACATCTCACAACCTTACAATCTAGAAAACCTGCCCATGCTCCCATGACTTTTCACATTCTCTTTCAATACTTTTACTGTAGAATAAAAAATTATATTAACAAAATTCCATAGCAAACCAAGGGAGGTTAATTTACCCATTACCAGGCATGTTAAGAGCAATAGTAATTTAAAACCCTGTAATTATGATGCCTGCTAGACTCTTGATTGATTTC
>VZTB01004084.1:1895-19783 GCA_013397245.1 Thryothorus ludovicianus | reverse complement strand
TTCAAATACACATAGTCTAGTCTAGAATTATTTTTGTTTAAATTTTCTTCTAAGGATGTTTGCAGATCAGGACAAGGCATCAAGACCTATCTTAAGCACTACAGAGATATGATATAGTTTAGGGCATTAAAAAATCAGTGGGTATCAATTCTGACTTGCAACCTGACAAACCAGTCTGTGAGCAGCAGGTGGTGGGTAGCTATTTCATGCCCTGGGAGGCAGGAAAAACAATGGAACTTAGTATTTGAAGGATGGCTGTTCATATAGTTTCATTTCACTGGATGTAACCTGACAGAAAATGGTGGAAAAAACAGAATGTCAGGAAAAAACAGTTTAAAAAAATGTTTTATATCAGCTATTTAGAAGGTCACCTTAAGTTTCAATATTATCTACTGAGATTTCCTGCTCTGTCAAGATATCATTAAAACTTCCTGTAACTCCTGAAGTATTTGAGCAATATTCTCTTTCCAAGTAGTGTTTATATCAGAGCTTATTGTTTCTAACAAAGCCATCTGGATAAACTTCAGGTATCATTTTATTAGCTTATGTAATATTTAATTGGTAATCAATCTTTGTCAAGATAAAAGGGTTGATCAAACTTAGCAGAGTATTGTATTCAGTTGGGAAGAGATAAAACTAATTTCATTTGTAAACTAAGGAGAGTATTTATTCTATTAGGATCAGTTCTGGTTTTGCCAGTTTCCCAGTTTTCCCCAAATTACAAGTGGAAAGGTCACTTGAAATTCTTCACAGAAGATTACATCAATGAGATTGCTGCACCCTGTGCATTGTCCATTATGTGTTGATATGAAGTGGTATTTGGGTGAAACAATTACTGTCATCCAAAAGAATTGCATCCTTTTACTGTAAATTCCTGTTACAAATTTGTGAAAACTTGTCTCTATAAATTGACATTCTTAGTTTCCTGAAAAATGTAAATAAAATTTTAAATAGCTTTGAAGCCTTCTGCTGAGTGAATGTTTCATTACCCATACTAGGATGTGTTTAAGATTGGTGTAAATTTAGGATGGTGTGAATGATTTAGGACAGGAGTTAATAGAGATCCCTGAGTTACAGCTCCTGCTGCTGAGATAGGAGGAAGGTAGAGACTAGCACAGTACTTAAAATTAACCAAGAAAATTCTGTTAATGAGGCTCATTGGCCATGCTTGGAGTTGATTTGCACTGGAGACTTGCTTTTTAGGAGGATCTATCAGAGTCCACAAGGGATAGAAGAAATACCAGGATTAGAATAGATCTAAATCTGACAAGGATTGATGAGATTACAATTAAGGTTTAGATTCTAGCCGCTGGGGACCAGTGTGTGAGTGCATTTTTATACATGGAAGGGATACAGGGGTTTGGCTGTGCCCCTGTCATCCATGTGTTAGGTGTCAGAGATCACATAACTAGGATTAAGGTATTGTGTGGAAGTGGAACCAGCCTGGGCAGCTACCATTTTGGATTTAATGGTCAGTGAATCAGAAATACCAAAACTTCATTTATAGACTTGGTTAACAGGATGTATTCACCAATGTTAGTTGCTTAGTGGTGTTAATTTATCTGGCAAAGAGTTCATGGGTTGGGGTTGTTGGATTTGGTTTCAAACAACCCGGTCTAGTGAAATGTGTCCCTGCTCATGACATGGGGACAGAAATCAGATGACCTTTCAAGCCCCTTTCAGTGCAAACCACTTATGATTCTGTCATTCTATGAAATAGAAAACAACCAAACTTATGAACCAGTTTATATTATTATTTATTATTTTATTTTATTATTTATATTATTATTATTACCAGTTTATGAATCAGATCACTGATTTCCCTCACTAATTGGTGGCTTTTGCACTTTTTTGCCTCTCTTCCCTTCCTGTGAGTTTTAGATTTGCAGCATCCATGGCCTGAAAGGGTTGGAATGAAGAACACGGTCAGATTTTGAAAAGAGCTGTATTTATTGTAGCTCTGTCAGGGTTCATTTGATTAAGTTTAAGTTTTGGACTTGCAGGGGTCACATGGGTCATGTACAGGTTTGGATTGGGTTCCTGGTAAGCATGACTTCTAACCAGTAGTTCACATCAGCAAAGGTACTGTATGCTATCCACAGTCTTCCAGTCAGTTTTTCCTCCTATCCTATTTGTCTGCACACAACCTCATACAATTTTATATTGTGGAGGTACCAGCCCTTTCTCTTATCTTTTGGTGTAACATCAAAGGAAGTGCAGTTTCAAAAGAGGAAAGGTTTAAGGTCATTTTCTGCTCCACTGTCTGAAGAGAGTGTTAAAGAGGGTGTCAGAGAGGGGAATTCCTCTAACTGAAATACCTGCTTTTGAAACGTTTCTGTTGATGAATAGCTCAGTGTTTATGGGTAGGAATTCACATTCTAACAGGAATACCAGTATTTGGAAAATCTAAAGCCTCTGTACAAGCAAAGAAACTGACAAAAAGAGATTGAGGTAGAGATATAGACATACAATTAAAAAAAAACTCCAGTAATGTAGAGTAACATAGGAAAGGTGAATATGGAATCACACATAATATCTGGTTGCCACAGATGTATTTCAATAGACCAGACCACAGATTTATACAGACAAAGAATTTCCTCCAATATATGATATAGCTTTTCTGAACAGATCAATTGGTCCTCTGCAAAACAACATAATTTCTTTTAAAATCTACAAAATCAGCTGTAATTTTATGACTTAATGAGTCATTGTAGGAAATAAACCCATTCTCTTTTTCCAGTATTTTTCCTGTTTCGAAAACATTAAGTAATTGTAAAGGAGAACAGTGTCATTTTTCCATGTAATTGAACATTTGCTGTTGATAGTGGAAAGAGGACATTATTATATTTAAATTGATATGGACACAGTCTTTATTACTTCTCATCAAGTGCACTAAGAAATATTTTTACTGGTTTGCAGAGAACCTTTTTCTTTTCTTTCATCTTCTTTGTCAGAGTTGTAACTCAGTTCTTCCTACTCCTCCATGATAAAATTTTGGGTTGTTTGGGGTTTTTTTGTTGGTTTGGTTTTGGCTTTGGATTCAGGTTTTTTTGGTGACCTTTCTATTCCCTTTGGTTTTTATTAGAACTTTGAATACTCCTCCAGAATCATAGAGATTGTTTTCAGTTCTGAGTCAATGATGTGTTTAAAAACCTTAAAAATCAGAACAAGTGTATATGTTTATTCAGTTGAAAGCAGTGGTGTATAAACACTACTAAAGTTTATTTTTCCTAAAAATTTAATATCTATGTGAAACTCACTAGATGCTCTCTGAAATAGATAAGACAGACTGTCAAAAAGTGATTCATCCAAACAGCCTTAGACAACTAACTTAAGGTAGAATGAATTTCCTGCTGGAAACTGCTAACTCTGTCCATTTATTTCAGAGAAAGCATAGATGACTAATTTAATCTCTAAAAGTCACTACTCTACAAGCTTAACTTATATTCAAAAAATGAACCTTTCCTTCAGTTCTATTACAAGAATTGCCTAGCAAACTAATTAAATATGTAACAACTTTGCAATACACACTTTTAGCCACGGGTTAGGGGTAAATAAACCCCTACACCAAAATAGCCTAGGTGTTTGAAAAAGGGAAGATTTAAAGTATTGTAGTACAGTTTGGTGTCTTTGAGCAGATAGTAAAAACTCTTCTTTCTCTACTGGAGATTCTGTCTCATGATTCTCACATTTCTTTACTCTTACTGTGCAGTCATCTCAGCTTCTATCCACAGAACTAGTTCAGAAACCAGGTCTTTATGTGACCAGTCTTTTTTGAGACATTCAAATTATTTCCTTTGATTAGAAGTTTTTATTCTGGATCTCAGCAGGATACTTGTTCAGAAATTCAGCGATTTTTTTTCAGAAAATTAATGTGCTTTTTTTCAAACATCTGCCTTTGTCAAGATAAAAATATCTCAGTTTCTGTCCTGAATGTCATATCTCCTTATGAGACTTTTAAGTGGAGACTGTCTTCCAATGCTACTGCTTTCAGAAGTTTAACGAAACTCTCTTGCAGTAGTAATATCAGAAACCCTTAAAAGAAAGCTTCCTTCACACATGTGCTCCCTGCTTTGCAGAATATTCTCAGAATATGAATGTCTACCTCCTGTTTTAAATTGTTAACTGACAATTAATTTCCCTGCATACTTTTGTCTAGTGAGAGCCTACGTACGTGTGGTGCAGGATATCGTCTCCTGGCAGTCTTTGTAGCAGGCAGATGTTAAATCTGACAAATTAAAGCCAATGCTCAAAACCCCTTCACTTTTTGCCCCCACCTCTTCCAGCAAGCTGAATAGTAGCATGCATCTATTTAATCATGTACTCAACAGGACAGGTTTTTTAGTGTTGTTACTGCAGAGAGAGGACCTAAAGGACAAAAAATCTGCTATATGGTATGATTTTGCTTGATTAAGAAAGCTTTGCTCTTGAACACCATGAGGATCATGGGCACATGGTGAAGATTTGAGCTAAAGGCAGTCCTTTGGATAGGTAGGAATCAAATATCAATAACTAGAAAAAGTGGTAAGAACATTTTGTTCAACATAGAGTGTTTTCAAAAATAGGTCCCTTGCCTTTTTCATGCCCTTTCTTTGTAGGAATATTCTTTGTCTTGCCTGCCTCAAATGTTAAAGTTGTAGTTTTCCTACCCCACAAATTTATTTTTTTCCTATTATATATCAGTTACAATGCTGTCAGAAAGTATAAGGGAACATATTATATGTTAGTTTTGCCTGATAAAATGTGGACCAGAACGGAATTACTCTAGTAGTCCTGTGTTTCTAGGAAAAGATTTTATTTCTTCAAGTGAAAAATAGGATTGTGTTGTTAATTTGTTGAAGCATGAATAGTCCACTAAACTTGAATAAGATTTACTTTGCTTTACTTAGCAAATTTAAAACCATTCTGAGACCTTTTATCCAATGTCTGTTTAATGTCAATATGCAAACATTTCTGAGAACAGGAATCAGATTGCAGGTTTTCCATTGCTCAGCTGAGCAACTGAGCATTGGCTAGAAAGTCTCTTGTTTGACTATGACAGTAGAAGACGATAAACTAGTTGGTTAAGCTTGAAATTACATATGTAACTTCATCTGAACACCAATTATCATCCCCATAGAAAAGCCACTGAAGTATGGGCTGGACGAGTAGACTGTAAGATGGGCTGAAACCTGGATGAATGTTTGGGCATAAGGAATGATGATGGGTGAACAAAGGCTAGTGAAGGCAAATAATGAGCTGTATACCCCAGGCATCAATACTGAGTCCAGTCCTGTTCAAAATCTTCATTAACGAGCTGGATGATAATGCAGGGTTTAGTCTCCAGCAAGTTTGCTGATGATCCAAAACTGGAAGGAGTGGCTAAATCATGAGAGGGTTGTCCTGACATTCAGAGGGACTCCAACAGGCTGGAGATGTGGACTGATTTGAATCTCATGGAGTTCAACAAGGGGAAGTGCAAAGTTTTACACCTTAAAAGGGAAAATCCCAATCCCGCTCATATATGCTAGAGGAATAGGTCTTATAGGGGTAATATTATACAAGAGATTTGCTAGTCCTAAAAAATAGATGAAACATTGCTTTTGAAAATAAGAAAAACTCAGTAATTTTCTAGATCATGATTTTAGGAATTTTTTATCTCCTCAGATTATAGGACTGATATAAGGAAGGAAACTAATTTTAACTTCCTAGAAAAACTGACTGTTCAACAAAACTTTTCATAAAGTTGAATACAGAACTGAATTATGTGCAATAATAACGGCAACTAAGTTACTAAGAATGTGGTCATCACTGCACACTCAAACTTGAAACAAATTCTGAACTTAAAACTTAATGTCATTGTTCTGAATTTAGTAAATGGTACTTTAAAGACAATGAAGCCATAAAGAATATTGTGAAAGAGATTTAGACCATCATATATTAATGTAAAATAGCAGACAAACAAGGAAATAAAGTCCAGAGTCAGGATACCTTCCCTCCGTCTCTTGCAATGTCCTGTCTGGAGTTTTGCATCTTCATACTCCACAAAAATGAAACTGGGATTAAAATTTTCTCCAGATCTAATTGCAGGGTAGGGATGTTTTTTAGAAAACAGTTCAAACAGAATATGCTTCATATAAGCTGAAGGTCAGCACCCTGCATATAGCAAACTATTTATTTAAGAAAACTCAAGAAAATCAATAATATAGCTTTCTTCTAAAGTTACTGTTTTCCTTTAAAGGAACAAAAAATATTTTTTTGTTTGAACTGTTGAGCGTGACCCTGGTGTTAATTGAGAAGGGGAGGGAGAAGAGACAATAAGAATCTGTTGTTGATAGTTCTGCTTTTTTGCTTTATATGTGCTACATATTGGCAGAAAATCCACTGCTTGCTGCTTGTAAACAAAAGATTGAGCAGGTTTATGTTATCCACGAAAACTATAAGCCTGTATGACACTGCCAATTTATCTGCAGAAAGATCACATAATATTTGAAGGAGATCAACAAAACTGTTATAAATTCTCAGAACCAAAAGTAAGTTATCTTAGAAGCCTTAGATAAGGATGCTTCTCAAGCTCACCCTGGATCTCTAGCAGTTAGATGCCCAGCACTAAACAGTTGGTTAGGCTCTCTCAGTCATGTTCAGCTGAAAAAGTACAAAGGAAGAAATGTACTTTGGAAATCCAGTCTCTCTTCATTGGCTATATAAGAAACCTAAATATTTGTCTTAGACTATTTTTATTCAGTAAAGCTGTGGAGGATGCATCTTCTTTTGGATCCAGAGAATCAGAACTCTGTCCTTTGGGAATGAATTATTTTTAAAACACGTGACAACCAACAGACATTATTTCATTCATATGAAATAATGATTTTCATTGGCTAGAACTTTTCTATAGAATTGTCATTCTCAAATACTGTTTCTTAATTAGTTTTATCTGCAACAGGTACAAACTACAAAGAGAAAAAAATACAGTTTGTAGTCTTTTGTTATAATAACAATTGCATAGCTTGGCAATTTCCAATATACATATTTTAATACATTTTGCTATTTTCCAATGTTTTATGCTTTACATATTTGATATGAATCCAAAGAGCTTTTAAAATTAAATATATAATTGGTTGCATTTCTAAAAATATATATATCTCCTGTTTACTTGATTTTTGATCTATGGGATTATCAGACATATCAGACATTTGTCTTCTTTTGTCATTCAATCAGAAATTTTAGTGGGAGCTCTAAGACACTCCTTTTCCTGGGATATCTGTTATAATACATAAATGCTGCACTGCACCAATATTAGGAAGCTCAAATGCTCTCTATGAAACTCAAGGAAGTCATTCTGCCTCTCGACTCCTCAGACTGCTTTTTTCAGTGTGCTGATTTGCAGAACTGGGTTACTGGTTTCATTTCTAATGATGAGATCAGAATAAGCTGTTGCTGCTCTAGCTTCATTGAGTGACAGATACCCCCCTGCAAAGAACAAGTTTGCATGAATTTTTTTCTGAAGAATCAAGCTGTTAGCTCTGCTACTAAATGCCTATATCAGCAAAGAATTTTAAAAACCAGTCAATGTGTTCTGCCTTTAATCCCCAGAATAGAGTACTTCCATCTATCAACAAGAAAAATACACTGTGTAAAACCTAGAGGTATACATGAAAGAACAAAAGAGGTGGCTGTACTTAGTACACTTAAACAAGTTTCACATGTGTCTGTATCAAGAAAAGTTGAAGATATCAAAGAACACTAAAATATTTAAAAGGTTGCCTTTATAAGGTATTTGTGAGAGACAATGCCCTTTTTCAGGTCAGTTGAAGTGACAAGAAAAAGCCATGCACATTTTATTGACATATATTTGTGTAGGTACTAAAAGTATACCGATTGGTGTGTTATCAACTGAACAGTCAAATAATAACAGTAAAATTCTTTCCAAGGATCTCAGGTTCTTAAAACATTTTTTACTTTATTTCAGAACAAAAAAACCCATCTGCAATCCTAATGTGAGGTGGTTGCCCTCCCCTCTTAGATTTTAAGAAGCCTAGAACTTTAAAGTGGCTGTTTACTTTTAGTGCAGCACACAAGGAAAATGATTCACCAGTCACACTGAAATTGGCTGAAAGAAAGAGGAAACCACAGACATGAGGACAATAGAAGAAGGAGACAATAGAGGCAGGGCAATAGATAAAGGAATGTAACATGGAGGAAAATGCTTTCAGAGCAATAGCCATGACATCTCTCATGGGCTGTGATCCCAAAATCTGTCACAGAATAAGATACTTTAATCATGGTCATTTATTGTATGTTGAGCTCTGAAATTTTGCATGATTCTGCAGAAAATGTAGCTCATAACTGCTCCAAAGAACATGGGAAATTAATTCCAAAAGAACAGTTTCAGGAGACAGACAATCATAGAAAATGATCCCATTGACACTAGAATGTCATTTTCATGAACTACAGAATTACCTTATTATTTAAAAAAACCAAACCCAGAAACAATCAAGAATTTCAGCAAACAACTATAAAAATCCACCAACAGAACCAAACAATTATCCGAACAAAAATGGTGCAAACTTAAAACCTTAAAAGCAAAATACAAGGAAACAAACAAAAAACCTCAACCAAATAAACCAACCAAACAACAAAAATCAAAAATAGAAAGAAAAGAAAATCTTAAATTGTTGCAACTCATAACAAATTTTATACCACTGGAGGGCTTGCCCTCAAATAGATATTTCCTGGCATATCTATAATCTATGCTGCTATAACTGTGTTGTTTTAAGATCAGCATGGACATTCTGTTTCAAAATAATAGTAATTTTATTTGGAATAATTACTCTAGTGTAATTATTCTGGGACAAAATAACAGTTTTGGCATACAGAATGTCCACATGTCCACATGGGAGCTAAGACTGATAGAACTATGACAGAAAAATTAGTACAGTATATCTATGCCAGGAAATATCTGTGTATACAAGCCAGCATGTCAATATTATATTCTTTTTACTTACATTCCCCCCAGGTTTTTGTGGGTTTTCTGCTGGGTTTTTTCCTCCCCTGGACTTTATGTTGCACACAGTCTATCCCATTCTTCTCATTTACATTACAGGATCATTACAAAATGTTCATATTGAAGATGTGCAGCTGCGGAGCAGGGTCTGCACCCCCGTAGCAGCTGAGGGGTTGGGAACCAGGTCCAGTGAAGCACTCAAACAGGCTGAGCCTGAGCCCTGGCTCAGCAGCAGGAGGAAAGGGTGAGTGACAGCAGTGGGGGACTGCTGTTGGACGGGGACAGAGGACACCCCTTCCCACCTGGCTTGCTGCCCAGGAAGGCTTCCTGCTTGCCAGGTGCTTGGATGTGGAATGTTACAGAGAAACTGCTTAAGCTTGTCCAGTCTTTGGACTGTCACCCCTTGCTGTTTATCCTGACAGGCCCCAATGATGCTGTCAGGGAGATGTGGAGCAAATCTCAAGTGTGAATGCAAGACTGTGGGGGTAAGAGTGAAAAGTATGGAGCCTGGGGTCCCAGGCAGTTTTCCTCTCAATACTGAGATGGGGATAGAGGGTAGACTCAGATTAGCTATTTGGAAGAAATTCTTCCAGGGTGGTGAGGGTTTGGAACAGGATGCCCAGAAAATGTGTCCCACCCCAGAAGTGTTCAAGGCTAGGTTGGATGGGGCTCTAAGCAACTTGGTCTGGTGGAAGGTGGATGTTCGTGGCAGGAGTATCGGAACAGATGATTGATTGTTAAGGTCCCTTCCGACCCAAACCATTCTGTGATTCTATGTTTTACTGTGAAGATGGTTGAAAACTTGAATTTGGTTTTTCAGGGAAATCTTCAGCCTTGCAGATATTCAAAACCTGGCAGGAATGACCTGAGCAATACACTCCAGCTCTGCCTGCGTTGATGAGAGAAGCTGAACTAGATGATCTCCAAAAGTGTCTTTCAGTATCAAATATTCTGTGATCCTTTGATTCTGTAAAATTCAGATATTAAAAAACTGTTCTTACTGTGATTATCAGAATTAACATTTCTGCACTTTTCCTTAGCCTTGATGAGTTCCAGTAACCAGGAGCCCTTTTCAGTATTTGTCCTTATAGTGATAAAGTTGTTCTGGGAAAAAGACATTACATCCTCATTAAATATTCAGCATCACTCAGTGATTTTAATTTGGTATCATAGTTTTTAAAACAATCTGTCTTGTTTAATTCAAAGATTATAAAAATACCACAGGCAGTGCAAGATCAGACATTTGATAGTCTAATACCCAACCATGCAGAGAAGAATCTCTGCGTCATCTGGGTGGGATGGATAACTTTTTTTATTTAAATTTGAGTATTTGGAAGGATTAGTAAAAGATACATTTTTGAGGCATAAAGTTTGATACTTTTAACTCCAAATTACATTCATTTCTATAAATGAGAAATGAAGAAAACATAGTGTCAAAAACTGTGTATAATTTGGAAATTTTGCGATGCTGTGTCCTCATACCACACAGGTCTTTTAAAAAGTCTCCCTTGTTAACTGCTACCCCATAGTAAAAAGATTTAACAATGATTGTGGCTAGTAAAATGGGCGAGTGACCTTTTAGGAACCTGCAATGGAAAAGTCAAAATTCAATTGGGAGAGTTTTTCTCAGCTTCTCATAAAGAATGAATACACTAAATGTCAAGATTTTAGCTCAAAAGGAATTTAAAATTCATTGACAGTCATTCAAAGAATGACTTATGAGCAGCATCAGACTAGACTGAGCTACAGGAAAGGAAACCAAGTGTGTCCCTTGTTCTCATCACTGGAAAGTGCCACTTAAAAATCTGGTGAAATATTTTAAAGTAACATTTTTCAGACTGCAGTGGGTCGTTTTCCCCCTGCTGCTATTTTCATCAAGGATCTTTTTTTTGGCAGAAAACAAAGCAAGGTGGTCATTAGTCTCAAATATTTGTTCCTAGATCTTGCTGAAAGACAGAACTTCTGTTCTAATATGAATCCCAGTGACTGCATCACTCTGGAAAGGAAGAAGCTCATAATGTTGCCAAGAAAATTCCCTATCACACTTGCTGATCATGTTATTTTTGGTGGGGGACAGCTTGATGTTGACTGGAAGAACTTCATCTGGGAACTCCAGAAATTTTCTGTGCTTTTATAATTTCTCCTCCTGACATTCATTTTTCAAAATATCATGAGGCAGTTATGATGTTAATTAATGTAACATTACTTATTATTAATATAGTATCAATACCTGTCTATTTTGCTTGTTGCAGACATCCATTCCTAGTAAAAGAGGGATCCTAACACAAAGGAGAATCATTTGCATCTGAGATAGACTTTCAACTCCTGTTCCTGCTAGTAAAACATGAATCCATGAAAGGCTTAGAACATTTAATATTATGATTCTTAGTTAGTATTTATTGCTACAATGATGAAGGTCATATTGAATTTAGGTTTTGGGCCCACATCCAGAAACTATTGTTGTTTTTTTTTTATTTCTAGTTGTGCTACTGATCCACTGCTTCATACCTTAGGCATGTTGCCTTAACTTACTTGTAGTACCAAGTGACCAGGATGATTAATTAATGAATGGGCCATACTCTAAGGAATTATATCATGAATTCATGTGGTTCAGTCTTTCTACAATACTCTTTCTACGTTGAAAATATTCAAAGTTCTGGGTATTAAAAGTGAAGAGAATAGTAGTATCTTGATATTCATTCAAATAAGAAGACAAATCATTCTCTGTATATATTTCCAGTTGCAAAATTTTAGTTTTACAATGAAAAAGTTAAGGTTAGATGAGAGGCTGAATTTTTAAATTAGGATGGCAACCACATAAGGAAAATGAGAACTAATAGAAAACGAGATGTATGTTAGAAATATAAAGTACAGGAAAAAATGGAGCTCTAAAGGGGTTATCTTTCATACAGAAGAGAGAAAAAACATCAGAGAAAGCAGATTCATAAAATATACTAAGGCATCAAAGTGTAACTTGCCAAGTACAGAAATGAAAGGTTGAGGATGATGTGACGCTGATGAAAACAAGTAGCTAGAAAGAGTAGTATGAGAATTAAAACAGTTTGTGTAATTGCTAACAAGATCCTGCAAGGAAGAAGGTTGTAAAGTACACTTAATTAGAAAGAAAGGAGGTGTATATGTGTGTATATGTATAAGAATATTCCAGCAAGAGAAATTTAATATCACCAAAAGAATAAATCTTAGATGATGTTTTACTTCAGCAAGGATGCAGAGAAGTTTTTCTCTCTCAAAATTTTTGAAGTTTCCAAAGCAAAAGAGTTTCTAAAGAAACATAGACAATATAAGCCACTTAGCCTTAAAAATCAATTTACTAAAGGCGGTACTGGAACAAATCCAAAGCTGATTTGAAAATTAAAGTGGATATGATTGTGGTGACAGTGGTGCCCTACAGAACTGAAGTGTTAGAGGAAGAACAGTATTTCTGCATTGATTGTTTGACCTGTATTGAAAAAGAAACATGAAAGTCAAAGCTCTGCTAGGTACTAACACTGATAACAGGATAGGTGTCTTTGTAATTGAAGCAAAAGCTTGCCAGGGAACACTGTGTGCAACTCCATCTCCAGCTGCTACTTCTTCTAGCACAGGTCAATAATGATGATACACATCCCTTAGGAAATGGCCTAAGATTTTCTGTTTATTCCCCCACTGCTTGGCCTTTCCAAATTCAGGGTTTAAATCAGTGAAACAAGTGACTTAAAGAAACCTCCAGGACTAAAGTGGGACCACAATTACTGTCATTAAAAACTTTCCTTCAATGAGGTAATAATTTAAGAACAAATTGTCTGGAAGGTTTTTCATCAGTCCAGGGCAGAGTGTGACCATAGACAGCATTGAATCAGTCTATCAATAGGAATCATGGCTGGCAATTTTCTGAAACCAAGCCTGATATATGCATGCAGGTTACAAAAATATTTAAGTAACACATACAGATGGACAGATAGATGCGTGCACAGGATTAAGCTAACCATCTTGTCTTTAGTGCTGCACTTGATTTCAAGCAGAGCATGATACATTAAACTCTTTTGGACACTTAGTGTCACATTCTTTAACTAGTAAGCAATTAATCATTATTATAGATATGGTGTTGTGCATGTTTCAACTGCCAGGACAAAAAAAAAATCCTTTTTACACAATTTTGCTGTCAACTAAAACTGTTACAGTTCACTGGAAATTTCATTCTTGAGGGTAAATTTCTGGTGATGTTATTAATGAGTAATTCATTAGATAATATATGGTTTGGATAGTATTTGGCATTATCATCGTTGATTTTTATTTCCAAAGTTGTATAAGATGAGGCAAGCTCTGTAAATCATACAAGCCTTACATGAAATTCTTTGGTTACATAAATAGTCTTTTAGTAGATTTCCTAATCAGGATGCTCTAAGGATGCAATGCCAACATCCACTCAGGTAATTATTGCAGGATTTCTGTAAAACCTTTCAGCACCATGCTTCTCACTCTGTTGACTTTAGAAAATAATTTCAAGCAAGCAAAGGCTTGGGACCAGCAGGACAGCCCTTTTTGAGGATCTGAATAATAATTCAGTCCAGGGAGTGCATCTCCATGATGAAAAACACCAAAAGCTATCCTCAGGTGTTGCAGAGGCTCACTGAGCTGGGAATCAAATTCATTGCAAAGCAGATAAAACAGTGATGCTTGAGGCAGGATGAAACAAGATCTAAGAAAATAATCAGACCCCTAGAGCAAACAGACTTAGATGACATTTTCTGAACTGAACAAGGATCTCCATTAAGTGATCATCCACAGTCATATTTATTGACAGGATCAAAGTAGGAGGAAGCAGTTTGAAGACACAGATTGTTCTGGACCGTGGAGTCCTGCTAACAAGGACTCATAACAAATGGAGAAAGAATTGAAATTATACAGAGAACAGTTCACAGAATTATACTCCTTTGTATTGCCATTGTGCTTTATCCTTCCACATGTGACTAAAAGATGCGGTTGATTACATTGGATCCCTGCTTCTGGCATTAAAAGTCATTCCTGTATTTATTCCTTTAAGACAAAGTTGCCACAGAGGACACTCTACCCATCTTCTCCCCTATTATATATGCTGAAAAAGACACCATATACATAGTATGAAATGTCCCTTTTGTCTGTTGGGACCAACTGTTCTGCCTGTGTCCCTTCACAACTCCTGGTGCACTCCCATCTGTCTCACTGGTGGCATGGGCTGAGAGGGAGAAAATCTTGGATGCTGTGTAAACCCTGCTCAGAGCTAATGAAAACATCCCTGTATTATCAACACTGTTTCCAGTAAAAATTCAAAATTTAGCTATTATAGAGAAAATTCACTCTATCTCAGCCAAAATTAATGCAAAGCTGATAAAATGGGACCACATTAACATGGTATCAAGCCTGCAAATACCCTCCAGTAGCATACATCAGGGACACACTACTGTTCTTTTTGCACCTATGCAGTTTCAGAGTTAATTTATCTTTTATCCAGCCCCCTAGAAATATCTGCACAAAGATGTTGCATTTTTCTATTTCCCCCTTAAGCAAAATTTCTATATTGTGAAAAAAAAACCCCATGCAATCCAAAGAATTACTATGCTGTTTGAGACCCGAGGAAGACTGAGAATAATATGCTTTTTTGCCTCATCATGTTAAATACAGATTACTTAGTATGAGCATTTCTTTAGTATTACGGTCTTAGTTTATTCAAGCAAAATGTCCATAAATAGGTTAATAATTTTTCCAGTTTCTTTTTTCTTGGTGACTAATAATAATTAAAAAGCCAATATCTATGATATAGTCACAGGTAAGCAACAAAATAATTCAGTCTTTTGATAACTTGATATTATGCATATCTGTCTTTAATGAATTTCAGTTATGCATTGCCAAACTTGAGTAATACAATTGTAAAACAAGTGCAATGTGTTTACATGACACATATTGAAAAGGCAAGTTTATCCTAGACATTTTTAGCAAAGAGAAACAGGCTCTGTGGTTAAAGCAGCAAAAATCATGACTACAGTTAGTCTTTTATCTTTCATCACTCTCCTTTTTGAGGGGACTTAGTTCTTAATGTTAGAAGAAGCTTCCCGAACAAAATTGCAAAAAATTATCTTGTTTTAAAAGCCCAAGGTCCCCTGACACTACCAGCACAGTCTCCCTTTATCTTCAATGAACTGAGTGGAAAAGGAAAAAGTCAAGAATAAACACATTGTCTTGGCCAACTAATATCAGGCATTGGAATAGGGCTTGTGCCTTTCCCTTGGACAGCCTTAGGGGAGAGCATTACAAAATTATAAAGTATTAAAACAGTCAGCAAACTGACTAGCAGAGATGTGGTGTCCCTCTGCTACTGTGGAAAATACTACTTAAAACTGCAGAGATGAAAGACCTTTTAATCTATTGAGGGACGAATAAGATTCAACTGAACTGTTATAGAGAAACTTGCTATAATTCTGCAGATATTTAGTTCTGCTTATGGCTTTAATACCATCAAAAGAACCCTTGGAAACTAAAGTAGTAAGAAACTGACTTTTACAACGTAAATATTTAACTTGTAGGGTGGCCAAATTATTACTTGTAGGTAGAATGTGACCCACATTTAGCAGCTCTGCAATGCAGCCTGAAGCAGTTTTATTACTTATTGGAGACATACAGCTTATAGACAACCATAAATCCCAGGACATGCCACTCCTGAGAAAACAGAAACTCTTCTTATCCCTCCTCTGGCTCAGAAGCAGATTGATCAAGCTTCAGGCACTGTATGCTGAGAGCCACTGGCCCTCCAGATTATCACGGCTCCCCTCTTTTTAACATAGCTATTAGCTACTCTTAATAAGCTGTAGATTTGCAGTGCAAGCAAGGAGGCCTTACTGGGGTGATGCTTCACTAACAACCTTGAACACTGGAAGTGCCTCAGTGAACTTCTGGTTGCATTTTAACAGGGAAAGAAGGTACTGATTTCCTGATTTCCACTTCATAGCACTGTTACTCTCCAAGACCAGGAAAACACATTGATTAGCAACTGTTAGTGATTAGGAATCATCTTCATGATAAAATTTAGCCATGATTAAGATGCAGATAATGGTATGAGAGTGGAATTTTGACCAATGACAGTAGGAATTTCAATCATTTCCTTTCTCTTAGGAAATTCACAAAGAAAACCAAAGAAATTCTCTTCTTATCCCCAGCTTTGGTTAACTGAGGTTTCATTTCACCTGAACAAGTGGAACTTTAGATCGAGACACATAAGCAACAAGAACATACCTAATTCAGCCTCCCAACCATTTTTTAATTCCCAGTATATAATTCTGTGATTTTCTAAACTGAAAATGACTTGTCATGACAGAAATAATCTTTTGGCATAAAAAAGCCATCAAGTTGCACTTTAAGATACAAGATAACAATTCTTTTTTGGGGGTGGTATAGTTTTATTCAGAGACAAGCTACCTCGGGAGGTTCTGGTGCACCTGGCGCCAAGCTCTATCAAAAAGGGACCCTAGGAATAATTATTTAAGCAGGACTGGGAGACTGTGATGAATAAGCCAGTGAAGGGAGCTGTAAAACTTCTAGATATTTATATTCAATTTTTTGAACCCCCAAGCTATATATTTTGCTAAATCTTTTTTTAAGTAAATCTTATGTACTGAAGTGGGCTGGAGTAGAAAATGGTCAGAAGGGGAATTTATAATTGTGGACTGCTAAGATATATTAATATTATATAGTGTTTTATATAGTTGCTTATGTAATCTCTCTCTGGTTATAAAAAATATGTATGCTTCTAAAATCCACCAAAATAATGAAAGAACATGCAAAGAAGATGCAAAGGGACCCCCAAAATCTCCCGTTATTTTATGAGTTTTATCTCCTCCTGTCTTGTTCTCTTCTGTTTTCTGGTGCTTATTTCTATATGCCACATTTTGTTTATCCTTCTATTCCTTCTCTACTGTTTCTCAGTGTGTGAATATTTGAAATGCCCTCAAGGTACGTATCCAGTCTTGTATATTCAATTCAATTTCATTATGTTTGTAGATTTTACTCCTGAAATAATAAACTCTGCAACATGTGGTGAAACTATAAACTTTGCAGACTTGTGGCGCATTCTAAAACTCTAATGACATTGTTACTGATGTACCTGTCTCAAACCATACAAGATTTTAAAACCACTCCAGTTTTGCTCCATCCACCTTTTTTTCTCATTTTTTGTATGATATATGTTTACATGCTGTATAATAAACCTCTTGGTTCTGCATTTATACACTAAAGCAATGTTTAGCATTTGTTTATTATAGTAATAATATTAGTGATCCCATATTTATACTACAAAAATGACTTAAGAAAGAACTAGGAGAGTTATCGTTACTGCTGTTATTCTAGTTTTCAGAATGTACGATGTAGTTTTTAAGGACAAAATAAAAAGTCTTTATACCTCTGTGGTCCCCATTACCATGGAGATTGCTCTCCTCATGAACAATGCACTTATCTTCACAACAGAGATTGCTTTGGAAAGAACAAGTGCTACTATTTCCATTCTGCTTTTCAGAAAGATGGTAAACATCATAGTATTACAAATCAGTAAGGTATCTAACAATTCAGATTGTAGTTTTCAGGACACTTAATTGCCTAAATCTCAAAGGAAACTAGAAATCTCATCTTTGACCACCTAAACATGTTTCTAGGTTGGTGAGGTTTGTTTCACAAATGACCTACTTATGTAGATTAATTTAGCTGTGCAGATGCCTTTTATTGTCGATTGAGAGTTCTTCCATAAATATTTGGGGTTAGATAGGTGTCTCAATATGAACACCTGTTTTACAAGAGGGTGAATCTCTTTCAAGGTGCCTGGTTCTCTCCTTTGCAGCAGAAGATTGGCTGATCATCTTGACATTACCTGATGGAAGCTGGG
>VZTB01004062.1:121861-136905 GCA_013397245.1 Thryothorus ludovicianus | reverse complement strand
ATTACTTGGAAACCAAAGAGTATCATCTTATTTGGTTTAATGCAAAGATCAGTGAGTTATTCAATAGGGGTATACTTCAATTCTTCAAAACAGATAGGAAAGTAACCAGTCTGAGAGTACTTGCTACATACAGCCTCCTTACACCCATCCATCTATTCAGAACCCATTTTCACGAAAAATACCAACCTTGGACATAAAGCTTGAATACTGTGTTCAGCTTTGTGACTCTCATTACAAGAAAGGTGCCTTTCACAGAACTAGTGAATTAACTAGAGAATGAGCTTTGTAAGATTAGCCTAAATAAATAAAAATATTTGACTCCTGGTTAAAAATTGCTGCTCACCCTACCAGCTACCAGGGAAGCAGGAAGCAGAAAAAGTATAGTGTCCCATTGCAATGTGTCATTCCCCAAGAGAAGAGAGATGGACGGAAAGATCTATAAAGTACTAAATGGGATTTATAGATACAGCACTTCTCAAAATGGTACAATAGCTTACTTAAAACCCATTTGAAAAGGTATATTTAAGCAAATATCCAGTCTTCTCAAGAGTGGTACATCAGCTTCTAGGGAAGGCCACCTGAACTACATGAACTATAAAAATCATCTCTTAAGTTTATTAAACAAAGAGAAGTAAGACAGTATAGTTACTACAGCATTTGGAAATCCCACTGCCAGCCCTCTGCCCTAATCTTGCCTAATGCAGGCTGGAGGTTGCTGTGATTAATCCTAATGGAGTGTTATTCCACATAAATGTCCAATTTGTCTTATTGATGACTTTTTTTTAACTGAACCTTGTAGCCATGTGGGGATTTCTCTTTTCTCCCAAGAAACAAGTGATAGGACAACAGGAAATAACCTCAAATTGTGCCAGGTTTAGATTGGACAGTAGAAGAATTTCTTCACAGAAAGAGCTGTCAAGCACTGAAACAGGCTGCGCAGTGTAAGTGCCTCAGCCCTGGGGGTATTTAAAAGATGTGCAGGTGTAGCACTTAGGGGCATGGTTTAGTGGTGAGCTTGGCAGTGCTACATTACTGGTTGGACCTGGTGATGTTAAAGGTCTTCTCTGACCTAAATGATTCTATATAAATGGTTTAAAGAATACAGAACTGTCCTTTATCACAATTTGGAACTGGAGTGCGTACCAATCACCAAGACTTCAACAATCCAGCGTGGCATAAGCAGAATACCAAAAGCATTGATTTTACTTCTAGATGGATGCTTTCGAGCCTGATGAAGAGTCCAGGTGCTTTATTGCCACCAGCCTAGAAAGGGCACTGACATGGGAAACAGATGGTGCAAAAGTGGCCACACATAGCACCTCCCATTATAAAGCAGTCTGATGAAGCTTTTCTGCTCCAGATCAAAAGTTGGCTGAAGCATTTTTTTTAGCTGGCTGCCATCCAGATAGTATTCAGACTACTAGATACCTGGGATGCTGGGACCAGCACAGAATTAATGTCATAATGGAAACCACACCCTCCATAGACTCACGGGTAGTTTGACTCTGTATGCTCCCATTTTCAGACAGGCAGTACCTAAATGAGTACCTAGCCAAGTGTCTAGACCAATCCAGAACATTAAAGCCAGGCAGTCTTCAAGTTGGCATCAAATATATGAACAATTTTTGTGGCATGTTTAATGTCCCAGTGAAGACTAGTTCTCAGCACAGACATTCAGTGTTACTGCTCATTTACTTCAACAGACTCAGTATGAATTTTGAACTTTCACAATTTTTTAATTACATTATTTAAAGAAGTGGGTGGAGGAGAGTAGAGTAACATCCTGTACAGGCCTGACTAGCTGTATACCCATTGAATGCTGCATTTATTTTAAGAATCATGTTTCACAGATGTTACATTGTTCACAACTAAATGAATACATATATTTTAGGAAACTATTATGCAGATACACTCTAACCAGCAGGAAACACTTTAAAAAAAAAATTTAACAGCACATATATTTCAACTATATAAGAAAGATTATTTGTCTTCTATAATTTTTTTAATTTGTTCAAAAAGCTCTAAAAGCAGACCGTGTACTTATGTGCAAGCTGACCTCAGTTGGGCGCATAATCCAAAGCTTGATTTAATCACAGAAGATCAAGTCTTACATTTCCTTTGCTAATACTTCCAAAACTTTCCCTGTTACTCGTATTTTTTATGTACTTAATAAAAACATTGTGATATGACACATAACCATTTTTAGATAAAATCAGCCATAAAGACATTTTTTCAGTATCTTCATAAGCTTCTTCATACTTTCGAAATAACTATAGAATACCCTATTTTCCTATGAATTTAGATTGTCAGAAGTCTACAGTATTACCTGCCATTTCCAAGAAGAGTTCTAAAGATTCAAACTGAAGCATATTCAGTATCACAGGTAAAACTACAGATAGCTGCTTTCAGAGAGAAATACAGTACTGCAGACAGTAGTTTTAGATACTCCATCCTTTGTGCTGAGAACAGCAGTCCTAAGAGTAAAATATTTGACCCTCCTAATGATGCACTGGCAATATTCCACAATGAGCTTCAGACAATGAGTTATAAAGAAGTTAGAGTACATAAAATCAATATGCAAAATTTTAGCAATTGAACTTAGAAGGCAACTTTATTTTTTTGCATTAGAACATGCTTAGAACTGTTTCTCTTTAAACAAACAAAAGAAATCATTGTTAAAAGCAAATCCACTCCCACATGTCCTGACAATAAGCAGAAGTCTCAATTACATGAAATCTTCACTACAGGCAAACTGCTTTTCTCACTCTTACAAACATGTGGTCCTGTACTTAAATGTCACCCATTACAGTTATGAGATTAAGACTTGCCAGGATATCCAGCTGTTCATATGATTGCACTGCCATCAATAATCCTTACCTTTGTGGTAAAAAAAGATCAGTTGCATTACTGTAGCAATAAGAGACCAAAGCCTGACTCTCCTACACAGATCTAAAGTACTTTACTGATAGGGCAGAAATCATCTAAGAGAACACAAAATGTAGATAGAGAGGGAGGATGTCATAAATAAATTAGATAATACTGACTAGCATGGATCCAGCCCTACATCTATCTAACCTCTTAAGATTTAAAAAAGATAGAAATGAATAGTGAATTCCATACTAACTTATTTGGAAACAACGCCACAACAGACCACCTACTGAGTGCACAAAAAGTGTCCAGTTTTTTTCAAAGAGGCTTCTGAAGACAGGGAATTGAAGTGTATGCTGATGGACTGCCAAGGTTATTGTCTGGATTTGGGGAGAGTTTTTAAAATGGCTGTTTAAAGAAGAGCTGAGCTAATTCAACTAATTAAACCAAAAGTACAGATAAAACACAAATAACAAACAAGTTCAAAGTTCACGTGTACTCAAAAAATTGAACAGCAAACAAAAGAAAATCCAACAAAGATACTGGAAAGCAAACATGGGGTGTTTAAAATACAAAAAAGTAAGAACACTTCCATTGAATGTGTCATCTAGGCCTCTAAAGAGCTGCTAATACAAGATGCACCACATTATTCCCCTTTAAACACTAGTTAAAACAGTCCTTTACCTTACTTGCACACAGCGAGCCTGGGATCTCAGTACCTGTGTGCAGAGATGTTCCAGGCAGGTGGAAAGGGCTTTGTATCAGGAAACTACAGAAGTGGCATCTGTGACAAGATGCCAGAAGCATCCCCCATATCCAACAGAGATAAAGCCAGCAAGCTCCAAGATGGAAACATAACCGGGCAAGGCTAAATCCACTATCAGCCACAATAGTATCTCTGCTATTCAAGATGGGGATAACACATATAAAATGGGGAAAAAGTATGGGCACAACTGCAGCCCAAGAGAGGAGCAAGAAAAGGTGAGAGGAATAACTCTGCACACACCAAGATCAGTGAAGAAGGAGCTGGAGGAGGTTCTCCAAACACTAGTGCAGAGATATTTCAACAGCCTGTGGAAGACCACACATTGGAGCAGATGGGTGGGCTTTGATATAAAATGTCGTTTCATAGAGGACCCATGCTGGAGCAGGCTCCTGGCAACCTGTGGCCCCATGGACCAGGGAGCCCATGCCGGAGAAGTTTTCTGACAGGATCTATGATCTCATGGAAGACAGATACTGGAGCACTCTGTTCCCCAAGGACTGCCCCCCAGTGAGATGGACTTACACTGCCAGAAGTCCATGGAGGTCTGTCTCCTGTGGGTGGGTCCCCATGTTAGAGCAGGGGAAAAACATGAAGAGGAAGGAGTGGTAAAGAAAACACATGATGAACTGACCAAAACCCACCTTCCCTCTCCTCCTAAACCATACAGGGAGAGGAGGTAGAGAAATCAGTGGGGAAGTTGGGCCCAAGATGAAGGGAAGGGAGATGTTTTATGATTTGGTTTTATTTTTCATTATCAAACTCTGATTTTTTGGCAAAAGATTAAATTAATCCCCCCAAAGTGATTCTGTTTTGCCTGCGACAATAACTGGTCTATGATCTCGTCCTTATCTCAGCCCATGAGCCTCATTATTTTCTTGTCCTATCCAGCTGAGGAGGGGAGTCATAAAGCAGCTCTGGTGGGCACCTGGTGTTCAACATCTACACCCTGCAAGAGTGCACCCCACAAGTGTATAACCAGCACAGACTGCTTGGTCTCTTTTCATTCCTATCATTGATCCTCACTTATACTCAGGTTAACAGCTCTGGGATAGTAACAATCACCTTTGTCTAGTTCTTTTACACTGCCTACCAAAACACACCTCATTTCAACATAATATAACTCCACAGAAAAGAACTGAACTGAGTAAGAAAAACTGAAGTAGTATTTTAATGCAGCCAAGGGAGCCAGAATATTACTTCCATGTATGCATCATTACTGAACAATGCAACTTCTCTCCTCCCACACAAAATTCTAAATAGAAATCTCAGCAGAACTGTATGTACATATATAACATGTTGGAAAATCACAAGGCTCAGGCATAAAGCTGTCAGCTCTGACAACAATGTATGGCACACTAGATCTCTTCTGAAAGCTCAGGAGGGAGATATCAACAACTAAAAACTATGCATCTCCTTCCCTGCAAACAAGACAAACATGTAATACCATGTGGGGTTTTTTTAAGCTGGTACTTTTCTGGTCACCTTACTTTACTGTGTGATGTGCCTGTGCCACTCCTTAGTTAGACTGTCATGCCAAATGAGTGTCTATAATACCAGGTACTAGTTTGAATTTAGTGTATTACTTCAAGTAGGATAGCTGCAGATGAGCTACAGAAATCATAGCAAACAAGGGCTAACTGCACGGAAGCACTCACTGTACAGGAGTGCTAGGTTTTCCTTTGCCTGTTAGTAACCCAGAACTAGGTATTTACATTGTAACATAATTTCATGAATGAAATAGATCTGTTTAGATCTGTATTTCAGAATTATTATGGCATTTTGGGACCCCTTTCCTTTGGAAAAAGGAAAATAATTAAAAGATAAAGTCACAGTAATGAATCACTGGTTGGTTGGAACATGGTAACTCTGAACAAAAAGACTTCTAGGCAACACCTCACCCTGAAGGCTTGGCAAAGAACTTACTTTATACCTATCCTAATGAGTTCTAAGTAATTTTTTTTTCTGCAGGTCAGAAAACTGAGAACATATATTACATAAGTGTTCAGGCTGTGCTGTAAAATACTTTAACTTTTGGTCCACAGATTGTCTTCTTCTATCCTGAACTACACTGTTAGTGAGGAAAATATACGCAAGAGCATCAAAACTGACATCTAAACAAATTAATATTTGCATGGAACAAATACATTTAGTTAATAGGTATTATAGCGCTATTCTTAAAATCTTTCACATAAGATTTGCCATGTCAGGACACAGGCCTAGCCAAATACCCACCTCCAGTAAAGAGGAAATGTTCTTTTATGAAAACAAAGAATATTTGACAGGAAGAAAAAAAATTAAAGAGGTACAATAAATTTCACTGTGAAGTCAGCTCATGGGAATAAGATCAGCAGCACTGAATCAGTGCTCTCAGCAGTTTTACAGTCCATTTGGCATGGCAGCAAATAAATATCTGATAAGTCTACTGTTAAGACATTTAAAATCTAATTCAAAGCAGGTTAAGCATTATGACAATACCAGATCCTAAGTACTTGTGTAGGTGAATTCACTTTTTAAAGCTGACTCAATAGTTTGCTCCTATTGAAAGAAGATTCCATTTTCCATCCCCTCTTGCCTCTCTTCTTCCCAGTCTACTCCAATTCCACGCTCCTTCTACTCTCAGATGTCCTTCACTTCACTGAGTTAGTACTTCTCATATCCTTCAACAAACTAGCTCAGTGTCTGTCAAAAAACTACTTTGTGGTCTCTCCTGGAGTAATTTACTGAGGTTTATTGAGTTCAATCAGCATATTGCAAGGACAGAGAAGCAGAACAGGAAGGAACACAAAGCTGACAGGGGGAAGACAAAGCAATAGTATCCCTCCCCGGCAACACCAGCAAGCTGATGATCCAGTTCTTCAGCTCCCTCCAACAACACAGTTGATGAACCACCTTTAAGCCCGGGTGACAGATGAGAGGTAACTCAAACGGCCTTCTGTGTATTCTTTCAATGCTGGTAGAGTTCAGCCTCTAGAATACCTCATACAACAGTGCACTCATGGAAAGACAGGCCTAATGAAACAGCATTTTGCATCCCTAAATGCAATTTTTACAGTTTCCAAGCTCAAATAATGGGGATTTTATTTGAAAGTTGAATATACCTAAAAGAAAGCCCAGTAGAAAGAATGTATTTACAGTCCACTATTAAGAACAAAAGACTAAATAAGATACCAAGAAAACCCTTAGATGCACATTTTTCCCCCTACCTTAACAGCAAATACAGTAAATTACAAACCATTAAACCACTTTCATAGCAGAACAGTATTTCAAGGAAAAGCAATTTATATTAGCACCAGGGGAACACAGACTTGTATTCTGTGGTGCTAATTGTTTGAGTTGGTTTTGTTCCTGCTCTCATGGTGAAATGAATGGAAAAGGATACTCAGTTTAAATGTTAAAGGGAAATAAAATCCATGTGTGATAAAGCAGCATGATAAAACACATTTGAAATCATACATACCATTCACCTATTCATTCAACTCCTCCAGAACACCTCCAATATTGCAAGTAGTTTGGGATTTTTAAACTTCCTCCCATATATGATTTTTTTTCTGAATTATACTACTCTGAAGTGACAAATTATACACTTTAAAATCTGGGCATCTGATGATCATGAACAAGTAACACATTACTGAAGGCTAAAGAATTTGGGCTATTTACACTGTAGAAAAATTACAAACTTAGAAACTTCTAGAACTAATCTACAGATTTTCCCCCTCAAAAGTTTCACAACTTAATTAATACATTCATATCTTTTTCATTTCTTCTTAATTCTTAAGATTTCCTTTCCACAGATATAAAACAGTGTTTTTTAAAGTTCAAGTTTCCTTTTAAAAAAAAAAGCACATATGGGGGAGGAGCATATATCAATACTAGTTGCACTTTAAACAAGCGGCTCAACTAGAAAATACAGTAAGGTTCCTTTTAACATAATAATCTAAGATTCTAAGTTATTAAAAATCTTTTACAATATTGTTTCCCTAAAGTAGCTCAAACAAGTCATGATGCAATACTGTTATGCGAAAAGTCAAGCTACTATTAATTTTAGATGACCCACATAAATTGTCTGCAAATCATCACAAACAAATGCTAATTGATTATTTAAGTAACATTTTTCAGAGAAAAAAATCCAAACTCATCCAGTTCCCTCACACCGATATTTTTCCAAAAGCAGGTCAGAATCACTTGCCTACAAATATATTTTGTAAAGTATTGTAACAGTAGAAAATGAAAAATTTGGGTTGTTTCATGCATTTAAGAAATCAGAAGTACTCCATTTCCTTTAAAACAGAATTTAATAGTTTGCTGAATGGCTGGAAGTGTTTTGTAACACCTTTCCAGAAGCAAATCCTTAACAAAAAAAGTCCACAAAGAGTTCAAATTTGTCTGAATGGGTAATGTTTGTCCTAAGTAATCAAAAAAACTCATACATACATTTATTTGATATTCCTACAAAAATACCACACCCAGAAAAGAATAGATAGAAAGGAAACCCAGAGATAGGGTCTTACCACTGAAAGGTTTTGAGCTGAAAGCAGTATCTGCCAAATTTTTTGTAACTGGTCAGTGGAGTCATGCCAATATATCACCCATGTTCTATTTACATCTACAGTCAATGGCTCCAGATGATCTGTCCAAAGCCTGGCTTTTCAGGGAAGCTATCTTCTCATCAAAACAGATACATATACGTATTAACTAACTCACTGATGCTCTGTATCCCTAGAATATAATTTTCCCTCTCCTCCTGTCCTATCTTCCTTCTCTACTTTATTTCTGATGACTACGTTTTCATCTCTTGCAAAAATAAAATTTGGCAGATAGATCTTTAGCTAGACTGAGCCCTAACTTCAGCTGAAGTTCTCTCCAGTAACAGCAACATCCTGGTGCATTGCAATGCTATGTTTCTAATAATATTAAAAAATAAATGTTAAAAGCACAACCTCAAAAACAGAAAATGTAGTAATTCCCAAAAATCTCTGCTTCTCAATGCCTTTAGCTTTGTGGCAGGATATGTAAAGTGGGAGGATATGTAAAGCACACAATCCTCCCCTAGTATTTGTAAACAGTGTCTCGTCATGTTACAGAAATATAAAAAGGTTAAACTATTAGAGTAAATCTACTTGGAAATTCAACACCTGTCTGGGTTAATAATACTAAGTTAGCCAGAAAAGGAGAGGGAAAAAAAATATTACTGGCTTAAGAATGCAATTTTAAACAGCATTTATTTGAAGGGATGACATTCAAACGATGAGAAAGAAAAAACTGGTGGAAAAAAATGAGGAAAAAAATACACAAGACAAAGGCAAGCACGAAGAAAGTACAACTCGGTATCATCTCTAAAAGCTAAGAAATTAAGGAAGCTGTGAATCCTGAGCAGCACAATGGATTATAGAACCTATATTACATAGGTTGTTCACACCTCTTCAAAATATTCTGTCATATGAAAATGCTATGAACGGGTACCAACAATTTTAAACAAAAAACAGAGGAAAATGTATCTCAGCATCTATGGAAACAAGGGGAATATCAAAAGAAATTCTCAGCATCAAAATACTCCCACAAGTAATAGGCATATATGGTTCCTCAATCCCACTTTAGGCAGTTAAAAAGACCACATACTGCATTTCCTTTTTTTTTCCCCCCCTCTCTTCCAGATATTAGGATAAGGAAATTAATAATGAGACTTGCAAGCTGCTGTCTTCAGTATCTAAAAATTAACTCAAGGCTTACTAATACTGCTGTATTCTACAGAATGTACTTTTACTTTTCATCTAAGATTTACATTCTGTCAAGAAGGATCTAATTTTTCAAGTCAATGCCCTTTTCTTTGTGTATATATGAATTGCCCAAGTTTTGAAGACATGTACATTGTTTCAAGCACTCTGACTTTCAGGTACAGCTGCAGTACTTATTGTCAACTTGCTCTAGCAGCAGTCCAATACTTGACAGAGTATTAATCTCATGTAGGTGTCTACAAAGAGCTTGAAGGCTACCTGCCTGTTCTACAGAGCATACCCTACAGCTGCTGACATACTTTATTTTGGTTAGTACTAACTTACAGTACTAGTCCAGCACTTAAACAGCTTATTTACAGAGTATTTATAATCCAAGCAGTGTTATTGGAAACAAGTGTTAGTTAACTCTACAAATAATAAGTACAAAAAAAACCATTCCAACAAAAGTAGCCTGGACTACCCAAATGCTCAGCATTAGTCTTAACTCTGCTCTCCTCATGTCAATAGGAAAAAAAAAATCCACAGTATCTTATTTTAATCCTCTGGGCTCCCAATGTTAAACCCAACCAGTCTTCTGTTCCCCCCTGAAACACTTCGTGTATCTTCTATACCTAACTATTTCAGTTTATATACAATACTCAGTTCTTCTTTCTTCTTGCATAGAAAGATGTTACATTGGTTTCCATGGAAACAGTACTGCTGACAACATTTTCTCCATGTTACTGGAACACTGAATACTTTTTTATGATATTTTCTATTTACTTCTGCATTATTTTTGAGTCTGATGTTGAAACTCTCTTTAAATCTTATTGTGCCTAGATGCAGATCACTGAACAGCAACCAGACACCTCACCTTTGGAAAACTTCCACTTTTGTTACAGTTCCCCACTACCTACCATATAAACATTTACTTTAGAACTGAATGCATATGGACAAAAACAATGAAACAAAATTCTACTAGTTACTGGGACAATCCTGAATATTATTTATTACTAAAATATTAGAACAGCTTTGACAAAACAAAATATTATTGGATATTATTTACCTTTTTTTATATAAGTAGAAATAAGTGACAATATTGAAGAAATACATATTGGAAAGTAATATATATGAAATTCCACTACACGTAACTCAAAAAATTCCTAGCCACTTCCTCTAATTTGACAAGCATATTTCATTCATTCAAAACAAAAAAAAACAAACTTGTCTACGAAACATGCAGAAGTAATTTAAAAACAGATTACTTGATTATGCTGACTATGAAGGAAATAAACTGACCATATAGCTTTCTATCAAAAAATGATACGTTTTCTTCTCCTACAAGTTGTTACTGTAGCAAATAGATTTGTTTTTCCTTAGCCTTTCTAGCTCTTTGAATCAAAAGAAAATTAAGCCAAGCAGTACTATTCTCATGCTTAGCAAATACATCACTATACAGGAGATAGAGATTAAAAATAGTGGTAGCTCTTCACTTTTAAGGGAGCCAAAGTCAGCCACTGAAGAGAAGATGCTTTCAAAATTACTTTAGAATTTAATCAGGCTCTCAAAAGTGTTTGAACTTTCACATAAAAAAAGAATTAAAAGAAGGCACACAGAGCAGGGATACAAAACAGTCTTTGTCTACCTGCAAACACTGGAAGTCACAGATTTTAAACCACAAAAAGAAAACCAAGTTAAGCTTCTGACTAGTTTTATACCTGGCACTCAAGATCCTACAGACTATCATCCATCAAATTTCAGTCTACTGGGGCTGCAGACCAGATTTCCGTCTGCTAAGAGCTGTATGGAACAGGAACATTCCCAGGGGCTGATAATTCAAAGATGCTGAAGCTGACATGTAACATACAGATAGGCTTCCCAAACTGTCAACTCGTTATGCAAGAGCACACAATGAAATGTGTCTGGGGCATGACTAAGCCATCCATCCCTCTTGATCACAGTTTACACTAACACCATGTTTTATTCTGGAAAACATGACTACCTTCAGCCTTTTGAAAACACAGAATGGACAACCAGATACAGCACCATTACTCATATTACTAAACTCACAGAAATTTACAAACATCTACACTTAGCCTAGAAAAACTCTTCCCCATGTAGGAAGAATATAAACAGGAAACTGGCAGGACAAGAGTACAGAGGAAAGATTTTCTGCCTTCTTGAGACAAAATCTAGTATATTGGAAGTACTGCAGAGGAAGCTAGAATCCCAAATAAGGATTCAATGGTATATCCTCTGTTGAAATAACATCTTTTTATCTTTTAACAGAGTACCTGAATATTTTTTTAACAGGTATAAACTTAATGATCAAGTTTTTACTTTAAATAAATTCCTCAACTATTTCAAAATTAATAGTTTTATTTGGAAAAAATAAGAGAAGTACTATTTCAAAACTGCAAATCAGGAAGAAATTAATCCCAGGTCACACAGTTCCTCTACAACTATTTTACTTACTCATCTTGGATCTGTTTCTACTTGCAATGTTCTTATGGTTTATTAAAGGCATAAAATTCGGACTGAGATAAAAATTACTATTAAAAAAGCAAAAATTGCTAACTGCTGTGAAAATAAACTGGCTTGTGTGTAATTTATGGAAAGCAAAGAACATCCATGCAGGGGATGCTAAAACAATGAACATGAAGTTAGGTTGCTCACTTTGCTTCACCCCAAAGAACATAAACCAAGAGAATCTGCAAGCATTTCTCAAGTAATAGTCTAACTGCACAGAGGAATTTCTCCTGGGAAATAGAAGAGTTATATGAAATAACTATAAACCACAAAGGCACATTTTAAGATGCTAAGTCAAAGTTTTGGGAGTTGCCCAATTTTACATTAATGAAGAATCTTCTTATTCCCTTCCAGATACCATTCTGGTTACCAATGCTTCTCAATCACTTCCTCTTTTCCCCAAAAATTCTTATAAAAGACAAAGTTGCTTAAAATTGCTTGGATCCAACATTCCTGCTACCAGCTGACAGAATTCCAGTATAGATGGAAAAGTAAATTGTGAGATAAAACAAGGATTCAGTAGGTTTTCTTTAAAGTACAAAAACCTTTACTTCAGAAATACCAAGCAGTGCCCATCATCCACTACTTCATTTGCTTAGAATTGCAATGACAAAGAGTATCAGTATTTGCTTAAAGAAAGACATTTCCTGTACACCAAGTAAACCCCTAACAGGTAAGGAAGAGAAACCTGAGAGTCAAGAGGGAAGGAGCCAGTCATTCCATTGGTTTCTTTTCTTAAACATGAACTGCCTTTAATTAAAGAAGGATCGACTTACACAACTGACAGAAGTACAGCTGTATTGACTTTAGGTACACTACCAGACTGGTTATCATGGGAAAGGAAAGTTGTGCTGCAGTCAAATGCATACACAGGCTCTGCCATTTTGTCTGTATCAAGCTCAGAACAAAATTATGTAGCTTAGAGAACCAATTTATTTTTGCCAGTAGTACTGGCAGTAACAAAATACAAATTTGGATTCTCCAAGAAACAAATAGTTCTTGCTCAGTAATTCTTAATTAATTTCCTCAAAAAGACTTGAGCAAGGTATCCAGCTCCCAAATTCCATGTGTTTAACAGGAATTTCTCTTATCCTGCACAGCTCCTTGTAAAAACTGCTAAATTGAAGGTTAAATCTAATCTAAGCATACACTCCCAAGCATTCACGCAGTCAAAAAAACCAGTGAAAGACGATATGTTTTCATAATCTGTGGACTAAAATTGCTGCTGTCTTATTAGTCTTATCAGACTAATTACCAATTGTACACCAAACAGCAAGATTTAATTCAATCTTTTAAATATATATGGGAAAAAAAAATCAAAATTGTATACCCTAACACAACAGTCTGAAAATAAACTTTTACCTGGCAATGCTATACTTGGATGTTCTTACCATGACTACATCATTGATACTACAATTTTCTCATACTTTGCAACTCCAGTCACCAAGGAAAAGCTTGGCCTAAATTCTACAAACTCAAAACTATGCTATCAGAAAACAAGAAGATATGCTCACACTCCATCAAGGAAAAAATAATCACCACCACACATTTTTTTAAAGAATATTGGCAGGATATATGTGGGTAGCTGAAACAGTCAAACTTGACCTATATCCACAACAGAATTAGATGATGTTTGCAAAAATACAGAACAGGGTAACCTGACCCATACTCATAGTCACACCTTGGCAGATCCGGGTACATTCTGGACCAAGGCCACTGAAGCACAAAGCCATGCGTAAAACTCTCATTTTACACTGAGGAAATCTGGGTCCTAATACAACTCAGTCTATGAAGACTGAGAAAGTGTAAAACTTCCCATACATTGATGCTACAAGTTAGTTAGATGAGTATCCTCAATTACCCTGTCTAGAACAGTATAAGATGGAAGAAAGACATGAAGTGTCCTGAATCATCCAAGTCTTGACAGATAATATCAACAGCAACACAGCAAATACACAAAAGGACCAGCTAGCTTGCTTTTTTTTTTCAATTCCATTTCAATTTCAGGAATCTCTCAGCTGAATAAAAGTTGTACTTACTCCAACTCCACTGGAAAACACAATCTCACAACATAAACACCAGATTCAGCACCCAAAGTCTGTATGAACCTAGAATTTTCTGGTATCAAATGCCTAAACTGTACTATCAAAATAAACACCACATGTTGTTGCTCTCATTTAACAGAAAAAAAATCAGACCCAAACACATCCTGGTGCAAAGGAATGCAAGTACAAAAATATGGGAGCTAGACCTTACCAAATCAATCACGAATTTATTCACAAACATCTACACGTTTGATTGCACAGAAAAAACTACTGAGCCACACTCAGATGAGTAGGGAAATACGCAACTCCTAAAACCTTGGCTCTAGGGATCTTGGAAAGGTTAAGCCGCATTTTTCTCACTGAGGAATAGGACAGCAAGAACAAGAACGACTAAAAAAGATGTCACAGACAACTAAATGCGACACTAAAGTGGGGGCATCTGGACCGCGCTGTAGCCTCACCTCCTGAATGCGCCTGCGGGCCCTCTGGAGCACCTCTTCGTAACCTTTCTGTCGCAGCTCACTCAGGCTTTCGTAATACTCTTCGGGGTCGTCAGTCTCGGTGAAGAGCACCTGCGAAAGGATCTTCCAGCCACAGGTATCCAAGCTGTGAACCAAGTAAACTTGCAGCTTGTAGCAGAGAGCGTCCATCTCCTGCTCGGATAGTTCCGGCGCTCCGAAGAGCACCGTCCACATGCCCGAGGGCTCCTCAGGGAAGGCAGGCAGGTAGGGCTCCAGCTCCGAGTTCACCGAGCACAGCTGCTGGTGCACGGCCCGCAAGTCTTGGAAGGAGAAGAGGCCGGCCCAGCTGCACTCCTCCGCCGCGGGCTCCGCGTCGGGAGCGCCCAACTCGCTCACCCGCGGCGGCGAGGGCGGCAGCGACAGCGCGGCGGCCGCGTCCTCCTTCCCCAGCTCCAGCACTTCGATCTCCTCGGCGGCACCTGCCGCCTCCGGGCCGCGCTGCGGCCTCCGGGCCGGGCTGCCCTTGGCGCGCAGCGGGCTCTTGGGCAGCGCCTCGACCCGGGGATGGGCAGAGCCCCGGGGCGGCCCCGGGTCCTTGCGCACCGCGGGGCCGCCAGCCTTGGAGACGGCTCCGGCCTCGGAGCCGCCGCGGCGCAGCTCACGG
>VZTB01004062.1:107128-117324 GCA_013397245.1 Thryothorus ludovicianus | reverse complement strand
GGAGAGAGGGGCCCTGCTTCCAGGCTGGAGCAGCCTGTCCTTGCAGGACTGCACCCCGTGGAAGAGTGACCCACAGAACTCCACAGCAGTTTCGGGAGGGCTGCTGCTCATGAGAGTGGACTCATTCCTGAGAAGGTCATGGAGAACTGTGTCCCATAGGAGAGACCCTGTGGTGTTACAGGGGAAAGGCCTCTCTTCCCTGAGCAGTGGAAGAAAACCTGAGTGATGAACTGACCAAAATCCCCGTGCCCTGTCTCCCTGTGCTCCCTGTGTCAGTGGGAAGGAGGGAGGGGTTTGGGGGAAAAGGCATTCTTTAAGGGTTTATTTTTACTTCTCATTACCCTCTTCTAATTTTGTTCGTAAAAAACTCACTTTGTATCTCTAAACTGAGCCTGTTTTGCCCTTGGATTGTTTTCTCCTGGTCCTTATCTCAACTCATGAACTCATTGTCAGATTTTTCTCTCTTCTCTGCCCAGCTGTGGCAAGGGAGAGTGAACGAGGAGTCCTCGTGGGTGCCTGGCTTTTGGCCAGTGTCAAACAATGACAGACGGCCATAGGAGTCCTGTCACTAGTGAGCTGAAATACAAAGTTAGGAATTCAACTGATGTCCTATTTCTTTGTAAGAAGTGGGTCAGTGCCACAGCTTTTAAGGCAGGGAATACTTTGAGCCATTGCTGTCCCTGGGAAGTCTCCAAGCAGTGATATTTAACAGAATCTTGAACTAATACTCTAGCAAAGGGTAGGTTTGCAAATTTCCAGGAGTTTTGTGCTTTTCCTGCCTAGCAGTATCATTTCCCTGGGTCTCTATTTGCTGGTTCTATCAGTGTGATCTCAGTTCAGATTGGTGTTGGGAGAAGAGGAAAACTATAGAATTCAAATCTGGGAGAAAAGGTGACCTGCCTAGGCAGATCCATGCATAATCAATGCAGAATTGAGCTGGTAATGGGATGAAATCCTATGGAACTACACATATACATTTACTGGCACATGTGTGAGGTAGATTAGTAATTGCTGGGTGTAAAAGGTTTGAATAACCTGAACCCTTGCAAAGTGATCTCATCTGATGCTGCCTAAATTGTATTTTGCATGTTGATATTGTGAAAAGAAATAGAAATATTCCTGTAAATGTTAATACAAACACTCCAGCACCTAGTCTGTGATTCCTACAGCATGCTGTAGTCTGAACTGAAATTATACCCATCTGGATCTGAATCCTTGAACACCTCGGATAAATTAGCTTTAGTACAAAATATTTGTGAGAAACCAGGCCTCATCTGGGAAGCCTGATTTAAGGTTTGATCAATTCCAAACACCTGCTGTGGAAAAGTGATTTCTGCCTGAACATGAGTCTATAGAGTCTCAGTCAACCAGTTAACTCAGTTAATGCAATTTCTTTTGGCGACTGAGATAAAAGGGGGAGGTAATTCAATAGTGTGCTTCAAAGAACTGTAGCATCAGGACTACGTTTAGGTGTCCTGAAATTGTTATTAGGTATTATGATTAACATAGCTATGCTAGACAAGTGTTTTTAGTAGTTTTCTGTTTATAGTATGATTCTCTAAATTTTAGTGTGGGCAAGCCAAAATAGCGACATATATTTGTTATTGGTTGAAGTCCTTTTTTTATTCTGACAAAAATTTTAATAAGGTTTCTGTGATTCTGTTTGTGTGAAGTGAGACAAGAAACTGGCTGCATATAAGAACTGTTTGCTTTGTGATGTCTTAGTAGCAGTGAAACACCCCCTCGAAAGCATACTTTCTAGTAATTGTTGTATCTATGCTTGCGATTCTGGAAGTGCCCATCCCTAGAAGCTTTGATAGAAAACATTTCCAGTAGTTTCCAAGGACAAGGAATTGCCTCGTACAGCAGAACCAATATAGCTAGAGTGCATGTGATAGCCCATCCATTTTATGGAGGACAACTGTATACTTTGGGTGTTTATGCTGGCTCTAAACTGAAGAACTCTGCAACCAGGTATTATTGCAGTTGTAGAACACCTGGAGTTATTACTGTATGGTGAGCTTTACAAATGTGTGATGAACTGAACATGTAATGTAATCTCTTGCTTACTGCTGATGGGACATAGTAGTTTAAGAACCTTTCCTTGAAAAGAATGGTTCATGAAAGTTAATCTTCTCTCTTCTAGTCAAACAAATCAGTACACTGGCAAGGTCAATTTGTCTGTTCAAATAAAAGGCAAAATTAACTTAATATAATGTCGATAATTCTCAATAATCCCTCTTTGTAAGATCAGACAATGCAAATTCCAAAGTTAACAACTTAAACCTGCAATTTAACTAGTTTTTATTCTAAGTAATATGAATTTTACTAAATTTCATTAAAGATATCAGTAGTCTTTGTGTTAGATAGAAAACATTTTTCAGCAAGAGAGAAAATTGGAACACTCCTTTCTTGGAGGCTGGATAATTTGGGAGTGGTGGTTCTTGCAGCTCTTTTAGTGGTTTACAAAGCAACTTGTTTGTGTAACAGATAAGTTATTCTTACATGGTCTATGCAAGTACGTGGTGATACAGAGAAGTATCCTGATGACAGAAAGAACAATTTGGAACTTTGATAAATAAAAAATTTTCTTTGAAAAATCTTCTTTTGTCTTTGGTGTAAAAATACAAATATTTCTGGCATTAAAACCCTCAACTTTTTGTCATGCTTAGTATCTCATTATTAAAAAATGATCATTTTTTCAAAATGTTTTCCAAAAGTCTTTTTTTCTTCAAGGACAAGAGTGGAAAGCTGCAGTCACAAGTCATTCCTAAAGAATCTCAAAATATTTCTCTACAAAGAAGATGCCTGCTTGGCTCTGAATACAGTGTATTGATCTCAGCAGCAGCATCAAGACTGTGGTGGAGTGTTGAAAGATATTACTCAGGGAAAGAGGAAGCAATACGTTTAGCCACATCTACAATTCAACTCAATCAAGAACACTTGAAACTAGGAAGGCTAGCCACAAGCCACAGAGCAACCATCAAGTTACAACAGATAAAATACCTACACAAATCTTAAAAATGGAAATTATAGCTCCTATGGCAGTTAATACAGTCTGCCTTCTGGTTAATCAGTGGAACGTATGGCAAGAAAACACTTCAGATGTTTTGAAGGTGTCATCTCTATCCCTGATACACTGAGAGATCAATCTGTCTGCAAGATAGTATCAGGCCTGTGCTAAAAGGATTTGAATGTATGAAAAAAGATTTATCTGAAGAATTCTGGATTGTCTTTTGGATTAAAAGACCCCTTAGCTTTTGGCCTCTGTATTGGGTTTATATGGGGTTTAGTAGTGGGGTTGGCCTCAATGAGAACTTCCCCTGTGTCTGATGGAGCAAGTGCCAGGTGGAGATAGACCTGCCCATGGCCAAGGCTAAGCCCAGCAGAGACCTTTGCAGCACCTCTGGGATAATATATTCAAGAATGAAGATAAAACTAAAGGAGCAGCAGCCCAAGAGAGGAGTGAGAATATGAGAGAGAAAAAGCTCTGCAGATCCAAGACAGGTGAAGAAGAAGGGGCAGGAGGTGCTCCAAGTATTGGAGAGGAGATTCCCCTTCAGCCTGAGGTGAAGACCATGGTGAGACAGCTGTGCCCTTATGGAGATCCATTATGGATCAGAGATCCACCTGCCTCCTGTGGAGGATCTCATTCTGGAGCATGTGGATGCCCAAAAGAGGCTATAATCCTCATGGGAAGCCCACAATGGAACAGGTTCTGGCTGAACCTAAGGACCCATGGAGAGAGGAGCTCACAGTGGAGCTAGGTTGCTGGCAGGACTTGTGTCCCCATGGAGAGCCCAGGCTGGAGCCATGGACAACCTCATGATTCCTGAGCTGCTGCAACCCTGTGGGAAGGAACCACACTGGGGCAGTTCAAGACCTGCAGCCTGTGGGAATGATTAATGTTAGAGAAGTTCATTAAGGACTGTCTTCCATGGGAGAGACCCCCACACTGGAGTAGGGGAAGAGTGTGAGGAGGAAAAAGTGGCAAAGCAATATGTGTTGAACTGACTGCAGACCCATTCCCTGTTCCCCTGTGCTGCTGAAGGGAAACAGGTAGGAAAAGTCAGAGTGAAGTTGAGCCCAGTAATTAGGGAGGGATAAGGGGAAGGTGTCTTTAGCTTTGTTCTTATTTGTTATTTCCTGCTATCATTTGATTTGCTACAAATCAAATTAATCTCCCCAAGCTGTCTTTGTTTTATCTATGATGGTAATGGGTGAGAGATCTTTCCTGGTCTATGCCTTGACCAACAAGTCTTTAATCATATTTTCTTTGCCTCCATAGAGGTGAGGAGGGGCAGTGATAGAGCAGCTGTGGTGGCCACCTGGCAGCTAAGATCAACTCACTGCAACCTCTTTCCTTTCTCATGTGTAATCCATGGCATATCCCATAAATATTTAAGCTGCTTTTATTTTGGTTAGAGGGAGGAAAATTGAGCACTGGTGAGTCACTTGTATTTCCAGTACATTTCTGGGCAATCTGACCTATGCAATATTCTGCAGGTTTTATGTTATTTTATGTATGTTGGCTAAGATGAGCCTAACAGACTACTGTAAACACAGCTAATGCTGTCCTTGGGTCACAGTTTGGATTGTAAAATAAATACTTTTCTCTAAAAGGCCAAGAATATATTGAGTGATGGACCTAAATGGCACAGTTACATGATTATGAGGCAAGTGTGACATTTCTAGCCAATATTCAAGAGGTCTTAGGTCAAACCTGGTAAAAATCTTCACTGATTCAAGAAAGCATCAGGATTTGTTTGCAATGTTTATGACTTCAAAGCTGTCTTACCAGATGAGGAATTTGATGTCAATCAAGGAAATACCTTCAGGAAATGACAGGGAATTTGTTTTTTCCTGTTCCATTAATCTTTATTGCTTTCTTTATTTTATTTATAATTCTAAGTATCAATTATAAATTGTGATTTATATTTATAAGAACACTGTATTACCCCCCACACCCCCAAGGTATTATGCTGCACAAGTTTGATAGATACTATCTTTCTGCACAAGTTTCATACAGGTCCGGGAAGACCATGAATAATTAGTGATCTTTGTTATTTGTTCACCCTCTCAAGCATGTCCAATGCCTTTTAAGTCATTTGCTAGCCTCACCTTAGAAACTAGAGTATCTCCAGCCTTTATGTAATGTCCCTGCTATTTCAGCTTTACTATTCTAAATATCCAATATTCTTCTGTTAAAGCTACCTTATATAAGTCTGTGAAGGGATCAGTCACAGCTCTGACTGCAGTATAGACATACTTAAAGCCTTTGAGGAGGAACAGCTTAGAAAATTTGAGTTTGGTTACCACAAGAGCCACAGAGTATACTAAAACAGAAGCAGAGCTAGGAACAGATGCTAAAAGAGAAAGTAAACACCAATACTGACAGACTTCAGAACATAAAAAATACTAGTCTTCTCCAATACTTACTAAACACAGCTAGTTTCCTAGGCACTTGGAAATTCTTTCATCTTGGAAAACACAAGTCAGCAAGTTAGAGTGAAGTCTAAACCTTACCAGCTTTTCAGCAGAAATAGCTAGTGGTAGCAGTAATGGTTTGCCAGATGTGGGTTCCAGCATTATGGGATCTAGTGAGATTAGAGACTGATCAAGACAGAAGACAACCTGCTGGGCAAAGAAATACACCTGAATAAGAAAGTCTTGCAACAAAATTCTCCAGATTACTGTGGGAACACTCCACACTACAGCACAAACTCATGTTATAGAGGGAAAGATCAGTAATGCTGTTGATGTTGCAGTCAAGACTTCCTCCTGAGTGTTCATATGAGCATGTAAAGTTGAGACATGTACCTCTAGGAGATCTAAGGTGTTCTCCATGCAGCAGAAAGCCTGGTATTTAACTTGACTTACCAAAGAAGTTCTCATCCTGATTAAACTTTTCTGGAGAAGTATCGGATACCATCAGCTGCTGTCTATAGAGATAGCTACACCCACAGCTGCTACATACTTGAGTCTGATCCAGTTACACAGTACGGAAGAAACAGATGGTATCTTCATCTGGTTCCATCTTCAGATAAATTGCCGTGTGATCCCACTGCCTGAACTGAGGAAAACAGAATAGTCCTGCTAAAAAGAAGTACAGATCTTCTGCTGAGGAGCCTCCATGATTCTCAACAGATGGATAAAATCCCTCCTCAAATTCAGATGATCAGATTTTGAAGGGTAATAAAGTCTGAGAGACATCATACAGAGCTATAATTTGTGATTTAAATGCAAGTGGTGAAGGAGGGAGAGGAGTCTTGATCTGAAGTTTAAATATTGTTCAGCATTTGTAGAGTGGTTATTTCTTTGAGTCTTTATTACTTTCATGTAATTGCTGGTGAATACATGATCTGAAGAAAATCAACCTTGCAAATAATAATAATAAGCTTTCATTTTTAGAAATAAATATTTTCCCCCTCAAGCACTTTTTCAAAATGTGCACAAAATTCACCTTCTGATTATGGGCCCTTCAGAATAGAAACAATGTCCATGTTATGACTTTACAAAGTAAACTAAACATGGCCTTTTAAACTGAAATTGGAAGATTACATATATCAGATGTTATGCCACTGTTATGCCATTGAATAAGTCTTACTATTTTCAGTTCTTACATTTATGCCTCAGGCAAACAATTTAGTTCTATGAGCAATAGAATGTTCAAAGCTATTTTCTTACGGATTCATGTTCTGTATCCTCAATTCAATGTCCTAACTCACCTAGCACTCCCCAGGGTGCCATCCCATTTGGGTAAGCATAGGTATGTGCTATGACTCACCCAGAGTTATGTTAATATAGGTGTCTTAGTTGGTCTGTCAGCTGATACAAAGCGTAAGCTCTGCTTATAAATATATATGTTAATGGAAGTTTTTTTTTTTTGAAACTTAGAAAAATTGCATTTACCCATTGACACTTCATTAATGGAACCAGATGATCTCTTGAGGTCTAATCCAATCCAAATAATTTTGTGACTCAAATGGTTAAAATTAATTTAAATTTGGATTCTTCAGCACTTAGACTCATCCAATATGAACTCTTTTGTAATTCAAGTGAAAGAATTGGCCAGCCCATTCAAATATTATTAGGTGTGGAGTGGCAGGGACACAGAATGTGTAAGCCTTGTTTTCTCAAACACCCAGCAGTGGGGTGCAAGGCTCTCATTTCAGTGTTGCTAGCTCAGGCTTTGCATCTCATATTACCAAGGCTTACTTTCAGCATCTGTTTAGTAAATTTGCTTCATATCCGACATTACTGAAGTGAAACCTAATGACTCTGTAAGTTATTACACATTCTTAACAATCACCAGTTTGCTTTTAACATAATACAGCATACGTTTTTTAACATGATATAGCATACGTAAAAGAATTACATAAAGCCACAATTTTTGTTGTCATATTGTATATTTTCTTTATGACTGTGATCTTGTTTCCTTTTGCATGGAAACAGGTCATCCATAGAAATAGCCTTTATTAAAGATTTGTCATGTGCTTGTCATTAATTACCAGCTGACACCTTTTCCAGCCAGCCTTTATTCCTGGAATTACATCATATGACAAACACATCTCAACATCCTTTGCTGTTGATGCAAGATCTAAAGAATTCAGAGTTGTTATTAAGGTTCCTGTTGGTAATTTCTTGTATTCATATCATGGCAAATAGTTTGTGTTTAATTGTATCAAAGCTGTATTCTGTATGTTTATTCTTTTTGGAGATATTCAGATTGTTATAACCATAGCTATAAAAAATGAGACTAACAATGGTTAAAATGAGTGAGATATGCCTTTTATTAGACAAATATAGATGGAGAAAAATGTGGTTTTTAAAAATATTATTGATTTATATTGTCAGTAGCTGTGAAATGTATTACTTTCATTTTACACTGTCTACAAGAGTAGTACAGACTTTAATTTTTTCTGATTATGTAATTTTCTATTTGTTGAATACTGAAAGATGGCCCTGTTTATTTTGCTTGGTAATTCCTTGTTTGTTTACCAACACAGAAAACTCATTTATGCATTGCATTAATCACTCTGTTTCTGCTTATTTAAAATATCACTTGTTCCTCTGTAATTAACAACTGCAATATTGTAGTGGCTTCCTGTTTTCTATGAGACTTGATGGACTTTAACCTGTTCTGTATTTTGATAGTTTTCAAAGTTTTGAATCTATCTATTGGCATAAATATACCAACAGAAGAACTTCACCAGTTACAACAAATTCAAGTCAGCTGCATTGCATTCTTATTTTATTGGATATGTCAGGGGAGTTTAAACATATCGAATCAAGAATTTCTATCACCTCATCTTTTGTTTACCTTTGCTCCATTGAGATACTGATCATTTCATTTATGTTTCCCTGGTGATCTCATCAGTAACAGGAGACTCCCCGTTTGGTGCTTTTGTTTAGCACTGTCATTTTAATTTCACAAATTGCATTTGCAATTTTCTTGAGTAATATGAATGCTACCAAATCTATTTTATATGCCATTGAAAATTATTTTTTACTGAAGGGCATTATTTTAAGTTTGTGCTACTTCAGAATCTTCAATGCCATTTCCCTCAATGAAAGTTTGCCTTCAGTGTGATTGATTTGTAATTCCTTATTACATCTATTTAAGTGTGAGCCTCCACAATCCCTCAAATCTTCATCATTACTACACTAATATTTTACAGAAATTACTTGCTTACCTTCACTACTCTGAATTGCCTCACTGACTTGAAAGGAATATCATCCATTCCAAGTGGTATGGCAAATATTCCTGCTATTTCAGCTGTTTGCAGTAATAGCAGGCACTACAAAGCAAGGGAAGGGATCTGGGAAAAGGCTGGTATTGCAAAGGCAACCTGCAACCAGGCCATAGGTGGTGGCAACGTACTTCTTTTGTTAAACAACTACCAAGCACTTAGCTCTAGTGCAATTTGACCACAGCTTTTAAGGGGCTGCTTGAACAGAACTCAGATTGCTACTTTTATTGTAAGATAGGAACTGTGTCTGGAAGGGTCTCGACAGATCGGGTAGAACATCCATTCTCTCAGAACTCAGTCCAGTGCAGATAACTCATTCCTTGCCAGATAACTCGCCAAAAGCCCCTACCACCTTTTTCCTGATGTGTCCATCAACACAGATTTCTCGGTCTTGTTAGGTAAGCTATTACACCACTGAATTTTCTTTGTGATGGGAAGATGTTTCCTTGTATGTGACTTATTTACCTTCTGCTATTTCAATACTGGGTGAAGTGCTTTGGCTCTATACTTGGCTGGAATCTCTGGCAGGGAATTGTAAATTGAGAGAAGGGTTGTCTAGGAGGCCATCATGTATAGAGAGTCTTTCCAAGGAAAGTGTCTACACAAAAGACAACCTAGAGGGGTGCTGTGAAAAGGATTGGAGATGCTGCAGTGGCTGCTGAGGCCAAAAGGGAGGGGTAGAGCTACAGTGAACAACTATACCTTAGCTGTAAGCCAGGACCTTGAAGGCAAGAATATGAACAACCTGAAGTATAAGAAGGCCCTCAAGCCTCATTTTGTGTTGTCTCAGGTTTATATAATCAAAAGCGAAGGCTCTGAGTTTTAGCAAAAAGGACTACATTTCAATTCAGTAATGGATATCAGGATTGGAGCAGCATCTTGCCTAGGGACAGCAGACACAGTTGAGGCTCTTAAGGCAGTAAGCACAGGGAGTTAACTCAGGGGTTGGCAGATAAGCTGTGAGAGGAAGATCATTAAGATGAGGAAATAATGAAGAAACAATGGCACAGTGTTTATAGAGTCTTCTCTGAGGGATGGAGATGATAGTGGCATCCTGTATTAATTACCAACTTTAAGTCTATTTTACTGGAACAAATGAGTCAGGAAGGTCAAAGGTATTTATTTATATGACCCACTGCACATTCTGAGTAATTAAAGTCTGGCCATTCAACAAGCACCCACACTTAAAAAATACCCAAGAAATCAGCCAAATCTTGGAATTAAACCTTTATTAGCCACAAAGAAGACCAAAAAAAGCTAGGAAAGCAGTTGAGGGAGATTTTAAACACATTTCTAACTTCAGTTCTCAATAGTTGGAGTACTGGCTGTTAATTTTGTTTTGTATTTTATAATAACAGAAACTGTTGTATTTGGCAGCCTTTTAGGTGGTATTGAAGATGGTAGTAACTGTTCTTTTTTGATGAAGAAATAGCTGGAGTTGAT